>CM021105.1:660300594-660687622 GCA_007115665.2 Sequoiadendron giganteum | reverse complement strand
TCTCCCTCTCTCTCCCTCTTGAAATCTCCCTCTCCCACTCTCCCTCTCTACCTCTCCCTCT
This sequence comes from Sequoiadendron giganteum, assembly GCA_007115665.2. Taxonomy (NCBI): domain Eukaryota; kingdom Viridiplantae; phylum Streptophyta; class Pinopsida; order Cupressales; family Cupressaceae; genus Sequoiadendron; species Sequoiadendron giganteum. The sequence goes on along the minus strand of CM021105.1, from coordinate 660,687,561 downwards.
CCCACTCTCCCTCCCTTTCATTACCAATTCATCATCATTTAGTATGTTTAGATTAATATGGTTTTTTTAGTCTAAGCATATTTTTTGTTGTTACAATATAGATTTATCATTTGACAAATTTTGTGATATTCCTAGCATGATTGCTCATAGACCTACTACAACAATAGGCAACTCTGATCCTTTCAGAGAGGTATGTGACAAATTACAATAATATTGATTGGTTATTCTAAGCATATTTTCTATTGTATGTAGTTTAACTACTACCTTGATGGTTTGTACAGGTGCTTGTCACTCGAAAATGACAACATACTACTCTTGTGGAAGACTATGCCTTGAATGCATCAAATAGGCAAATTTTGTAAAAATTGAATTTTGAAATGTGAAACAATGTAAAAAGGTCATAACTGTGTATAGGTATAATCTATATCCAGTGATGTTTTTTGAAATATGGTTCAAATGTCTGCCATTGTAATTAATTGAGCTACAACCAAAGGTTTTCTTCCTGGTTCTTTCCTGTCGGTATGCTCATTTGAACTAGGTTTTGTAATATCTCCTATTTATATATAACAAATTACAGTGGCTTGCCACTTTTTCGAAAAACAAAAACGTAAAAAGTTCATTATGAATTTAATTTTCCATGTAATTGATTCAAGTTGATTGGGCAAGAGCTAGGACTTGTAGAATCATGATCCAACCTTAAATATTTCTGCCCCCACATTTCATTAACATTAGCACTTTGGACTCTTAAGGGAAAACACTGCTCTGATGCATCTCGGAGTGATTCGACATATTTGGGTGCAAGAGAGAACCATACCTAGCGTAAAAATACCCATCTAGATGTCTTGGAATAGTTTGTTTGGTTGTACGAGTTCGAGAATGAAAGTTGCACCACTTTGCAACTTTACACTACTTGCATTTGGCAACTTTTCCCTCAACTGAAAACTTAGCACCATAGGAAAATGCCTTCGAGATAGAAAAAACCGAGAGAGGTTATTGTAGATGGTCTCAACACGATCCCATATCCTCAAACGAAGAGTCTTTAAGCATCACGATTTCCAAGAAATAGTCCATCAAAGTTTGCTGCCTTTTAGCACTTTGGACTCTTAAAGGAAAACACCACTCCAATGTAGCTCAGAGCGATTCGACGTATCTGGGTGCAAGAGACAACCATACCTAGTGTAAATGTACCTATCTAGATGTTTTGGAACAGTCCATTGGGTCGTACAAGTTCGACAATGAAAGTTGCACCACTTTGCAACTTTACACTGCTTGCATTTGGCAACTTTTCCCTCAACTGAAAACTCATCACCACGAGAAAATGCCTTCGATATAGAAAAAACCAAGAGAGGTTATTGTATATGGTCTCAACATGATCTCATATCCTCAGATGAAGAGTCTGTAAGCATCATGGTTTTCAAGAAATATTCTGTCAAAGTTTGCTACCTTTTAGCACTTTGGACTCTTAAGGGAAAACGCTGTTCCAATGCAGCTCAGAGCGATTCGACGTATTTGGGTGCAAAACAGAACCATACCTAGTGTAAACGTACCCATCCGGACATGTTGGAACATTCTATTGGGTATTATGAGTTTGAGATTTAGCGATGTCCTCTTTAGATCACTCTATTATGAATAGGTTTGGAGAGTTACCAATGGTAAATCCAAGTTGACTAACTTTGAGAAAATCGTATCCCAGTAAACACGATAGAGGTCCCAATTATTTTTGAATGCAAGAGCACCATCCGACCCTTTATCTCCATTCCTCTTGAAGCATCTTTTCTTTCCTCCTTTTCCTTCCTTTTTCAAGGATTGAGTGGAAAGAACATGAATGTCTTCATTTATAGGGCTTCGTCCAATACCTCTCACAACCAACCTTGACTCCCCTTGAATACAATAAGCCATCAACTGATCAAACTTGGGAAGTTTCAATCTCACATCGATTCCTTGAATGTAAGACTCCCAAGATGAAGGAAGACCATTAAGAGCCAACATGGTCAAATCTTTGTCATCAACAATATGACCATTTCAACTTAGAGATCAGATAATACAACTGAAAGCACTCAAAAAATGAAACACATAAGACAATAAACACAACAAGAAATTTTCTTATAACTCAGGCCCAACTCATGGCTGAATTTAATACAATGAATAATAGAACCTCTCGTAGATGCAAAGATACAATTGAATATGCTTCTCCTTGAAATCGGCCTGCTACTACAAGATGAAGCGCTACTGCTCAAGTGAAAATGTTTGCTTGGATTGCAAATTATGCTTAATGAACTTGATTGAGGAAATGTACAAACATCACCTCGTATTTATACAAAATAAGGTGAATCTTCAAGGAGGTCTGCCTCTCTTGAAAATAATAAATTACAAAATAATATCAAGGAAGGTCGGCCTCATCCATTTAAATAAAATGAGTATAAATTAAATAGCCATAGGCTATCATTTAATTTATTACAACTTAATTTGATCACTATCATGTATGAAAAATGTGGTAGCATAGACAAGGCAGTGAACTATTTGAAAAAAAAATTCAAAGAAATGTGGTCTCATAGAATTCAATGAAAAACAAATGCAATTGACAACTGCTCATAGTTTTTAGTTATGCAATGTGAAGTAATTGCATAACTGCTTAGGTTGACTTTGTAAGAACTATATTGTAATTGAAAAATTTTCATCTATGAACATCTAGTTGTTAGTTATGCAATGTGAATTAATGATTTGAGTTTGAAAGATGTGTAATGCAATGCAATCAACGATATAAATATAAACTACATAATATAACCATTTAGTTTTAAGCTATTGTACATTGATATTTAACCATTGCTTAAGATAAAAATTTCAAAGAGTCTAATCATGCACACGAGGAACAAATTAAACTTTGATTTTCAACTTCTTTATATCAAATTATCCAATAATCAAGTGTATGTCCATATACAAAAATGACATCGACGCCAACTCAAACAAAGTTTTAAAAAATGTGGCATATGCCATCTCAATATGTATTCAAAATTTACATGCCAAAATGTCTATCTCATCCTAAACTACTGGTGGATCATCAAAATGGAGCCTCTTTGAAGCACTCGTTGACTCTGAAGGTAGCTGCACAAGAAAAATTCAAACCACAATTGAGATTAGTTATACTATATAATTTAAAATCGAATAATTAACATCAAAATCAATATACATTGAATTTTAATTGAACTCTAAAATTGAAATCTTGATTACCTGAAATATACGTCTCTTCAAAGGGTCACAAGTCCTAGAATATACCAAATCAACTTTTGAAATGCCAATCTATATATGTGAACAAAAACATAAAATTGATCCAAGTTAGCATATGATTATTGCTAATAAGAACTTATTTACCAAAAACAAAATAAAATAAGCACATGTACCTCTTTAGGTTGATCTTTTTCTTTATCTCCTTCAGGTGTTTTGACACCTCCTCTTTGAGGTGTTTCAACACCTACTCTTTGAGGTGTTCCAATAACTACTCCTTTAGGTAGTGTGTCCCTTGTCAACATATCTATAAAGCTCATAATTGCTTGTAAATGAAATTGACAAGTACATATGAAACTACCAATCTATGTCGACATATGTATAATCAATATAAGATCTTAAAAATATTAATTCAATCCAATTTGAGTTCAATTACCTTCCCCTTATCTAGATTTGCACCTCCATAGTCTGGACGAGGTTGCACCTAACTCACACTGGGTATCTCCTACAGGAGGAAAACAAGATAAACACATAAGCTATTATATAATTTCATTAATGACAATTCAAATGACAAGCAAGTATATAATATAAAATTTAAATGAGTGAGTGCGAAAATATATACTGTGTATGTGTCCAAGCCAAATGAAATAGCCCTAAGGGTGCTATCAGTCACCTGTGTGAGCTCCTCCTCAGACATCAACTGTTAAATAGACCATGTAAATAAATATTAGTACTTGATACTATCTCTTATTAATATTCATTTAAAAACAAATGCAAGTTATGAAATTATAACTTAAATCTTACCTGTGTCACTATTCTAGCATCTCCCTCTCTAGCAAGAGAGGACTCCGTAGGGTGCACTCCACTCCCCTATGATTGATCTATAATGTCTACATCATGGAGGTCATAATAAAAAGTGTCCAAGGGATGCTTAGCAAGCTGTACAAGAGGACCCAAGCATATCTGGTGGCACATAGTGCAAGCATGTGGCACACAAATATGTGGACCTGAGGAGGAGGATGCAACAACACTCGAGCTTTCGCCAACATAACCAAAATGTGGCTGAGCTACTATAGAAGCATGAGAAACCAAATGACCACTCAAAGAGTGAATAGCCTGAATAGTTTGTGTGGATGCATCCTCGATAATCTCTGGATGATATATTGGAGGTGGTGGAGGAAGGGGAACATTTGGGCATGGGACTACTCTAACTACCCCTGATCTATCCTGGGGCATACCTCCACTGACGCCCTGGAAGGGTTTAATGTCAAAGTAATTGACATGATGCCCTAACGCAAACTCAACATATAATTTTTTAATAAAGTAAAATGGTATGTCGAATTATTGTTCGGTGGTTTATCAAAAACCATACACCAACAATCCCAAAATTTAGCTATAATGTCCCTATGCATGCACCATTTTATGGAAAGTTTTGTTTTATTAACATTCACTGGCAAACCAGTCTGGGGGTCAATGAATAAAGAGGCTATTTGGGCTTTGGTTATTTGGAGATCTTTCACATCATCGTAAGACAATCCACATCGATAATATTCCCTCATGTCTTCTTGCCATGAATAAAATGAATTATGTTGGGTGGAGAGGGTTTCTATATTTTCAATTATTTCCTTCAATGTGTTCGTCATATCTCTCAATCGAGGCATTTTCTGATAAATTTCACAAATGCCCCTCAATTGCCCCAATTTTTCACCAATTAAGTCTTAAATTGGTGGCTACGGAGGTGGTGGATCATTTGTCTGTGGATGTGGTGGAGCATTTGGCATTTGTGGATTTACATTGGCAGCCATAATACCTGATTAAAGTTAAAAACTAATTAAACTAGTTGAAATTACATAATATAAATGAAATTATTGTTAAAAAACCCTAGTTTTTAATAAAAATCCAAAAAAACCATACTTTTTCACAAAAATCAATAACAAGCTCTTATTTTTGATAAAAATACATCAACAACACTAATTTTTAATCAAGATCCATTTGAAAACATTAAGTTTTAATAAAAAATCAATGTAAACTCTAGTTTTTTTAAAAAATCAATAGAAAACCGTATTTTTGAATTTCTTTTAATAAAACCTACTTAAACTTAACAAAATCTATTGAAAAATCAATTACAAGATCAAAAAAACCAAATACATACCTTTTAAATTGGATATCGAATTAGAACGGATATCGGATTTGGGTTTCTCCTCTTGCGCCCATGTCAAACTGTGAGAAATGAAATTAAAGAGTCGGCAGTTTTTTTATATATAGTTTCCAGAAATTGGATATTCAATTTGTGGAAAGTACCTTTGGTTTTTGCTTCGGGTAGAAGTACTGGCACCCAAACCTAGAATATTCAACTTGGCCATTTCCGCATTTTTGAGCCGATTCAAAACGTGATTTTTTCTCATTGCCACTTTTTGGCCCATCATGATCCTACACATACCCATAGATTTTTCATAAAAAATGAAGTTCTTTGTTCTGCACATGTGGAAAAATAGAATATTATCAAAAAAAAGTCGAAAATATGAGTGCACCAAATATTGAAGTCCTTGATCCAACAAAAAAATAAATTGAATTCGATATATACAAAAAAATTTACGTGTTATACAGTTGCGCTATGTCTGAATTGGAATTGGTTTGACTTCAATACTTGATCAAAGAAAAATTATTCAATAAAAAACTATCTAATCAAGTGGAAACACTAGATATTGGAATTAAAAATATAAATTCAAAATAATTAGAATTTTATCCTTCATGGAAAAAAAATTATGCGTTTTTACAGTGTGCGTCACTTTTTTAAAATGTTGTGTTTTGAAAAGAACCAATTTTCATGGGAGATAGAAAAAGAAGTGCAATTTGATTCCAAAAAATTTGAATTTTTTTTTACAATCTATAGACAAAATGTGATGAGACTCTAGTTTGCATCATCTTTAAATTCCTCACAATTTAGCCACTATAGGCGCCCGAATGTGAAGATTTAGTTAAAAATAATAATTTCAGTGTCCAGATTGGCCAAAAATTATAAACCACTATTGTGGGATCACCCAATGCATAATTTGGAAAATTAGAATCTTAATTAAGTCCAATAAATTATGGGGCCAAAACATAGCATGAAATTATAAAGATATACAATTTTCTACACTAAAGCCATTATTAAGGAAATTTATGATGCATCTAATCTTGACAATGACACTAATGAATAAGAAGCTAATTTTGTGAGAAAGTTGAAGAGGGGTACCAGAAAGTACAAAGGTAAGCTACCTTTCAAATGTTTCAAGTATGGAGAGGTTGGTAATTTTTCTTCTAAATATACCTTGAAGGATTTTGAAGAGAAATAAAGAGCCTAGAAGAAATAAGTTTAAAAAATGTATCTACTCCAAGGAAGATTATTTCTCTTCAAAAGATTATGATTCTAGTTTTTCGGATAATGAAGATGAAATCTTGTTTTTGGCTTCCAAGAATACTAAAGATAAAGCTAAAGATCCAAGTGTTGTGTGCACCACTTCTAATGCAAAATATTAGGCAATCTCATGGGTGATTGACAGTAGTTTTTCCAACCACATGACATGAGATAAATTCAAGTTTATCAAATTTGTGAAGTGAAATGGTGTCATAATCAAGCTTGGAGATGACACTTCAGTGTAGATTTGTGGAAATGGTACAATAAGTATTGTTGCAAAGAACATGACATGAGATTTTGTTTATGTCAAAGGTCTCAAGCACAATATTCTTAGTGTGAATAAAATATGTAGAAATGGATACCATCTTATATTAAATTAAAGAGGGTGTGAAATCAAAAAAGGAAAGTCTAGTAAATTGGTTGTAGAAGGATCTAGGACAAAGGGTGACATATATAGTCTAAGGGATGTCAATGGGAGAAATTGTCTTTTGGGACAAGAAAGTAAGTGTTGTCTTTGGCATAGGAGAATTGGAAACATTAGCTTTGAAAATATGATGAATATTAGCTTATTGCATGTGGTAAGATATATGCCCAAGATAATCATTCCTGCAAGTACATTGTGCAGGGAATGTCAATTTGGAAAATAGAGAAGGATAAGTTTCAATTCTAAAGAATATTATTCTTATAGACCATTGGAGTTGGTACATACTAATTTGTGTAGACCTACTAGAACAAAAATTTTGAATGGAGAAATGTATTTCAAGCTTTTTATTAATGATTTCTCTAGAATGGCATGGGTTACATTCTTGAAAGATAAATCTGATGCTTTTAACAAAGTCATTATTTTAAAATCCATGGTTGAGAATGAAATTAATGCTAGAATCAATTTTTTGAGGCCTGAAAGAGGAGGTGAGTTCACTCCAAATGAGTTCAATTATTTTTATGAAAAACTTGAAGTAAAGAGGCATTTATTTTCTTCTAGAACTCCTCGGTAAAATGGGGTAGAGGAAAGAAATAATAGGACTATTCAAGAGATGACAAGGACCATGTTGAAGGAAGAAAATCTACCTGATGTTTACTGGAAATAACCAGTTCATACTTTAGTTTATATTCTTAATAGAGAATTTTTAAGGCTAAACAAAAGTAAGAATCCTTGTGATTTATGATATGGAAGACTTGCAACTGTCAAGTATTTTAGAGTCTTTCAAAGAAACTTATATAAAAAAAGAAGAGATGAAGACATGTGTTGGGGAAGTTTGATTCAAGGGATGATGAAGGTATGTTTCTGGGATATTCATTATAGAGTAAAGCATACAAATGCTACAACAAAAGATTGTAAAAAATAGTTGAAAGTATAAATGTTAAGGTTGAATATTTACGTTAGAATTTGTATGAAATTGAGGACTATTGATTTGGTTCGCTTCCCTATTTAGATGAATAGGAAGAAGAAGATGAAGAGAAAAAATAAACAACAAAAAATAATTAAGACCCCTACGAAGTATGTTCAAAGGAGTCATTCAGAAGATGGAATTATTGGTGATAAGAATGAAGGACTACTAACTAGGAGAAAACCTTCAAAGACAAATGAACAAGTAAAAATTTTCTTACTATCAAAGCTAGAAAAAAAAAAATTGTTGATGCCAACAAGGATGAAGGATGAATACATGCAATGGAATAATTATTCAATAAGATTGAGAAATCAAACTTGGGAATTGGTTCCAAGGCTTGCAAACAAAAACGTGATAGGAACAAAGTGGATTTTTAGGAATAAGTTGAATGAACATAGATAATTTGTATGAAAGAAAGAAAGATTGGTTTGCAAAGGCAATTCATAGGTAGAAGGAATTGATTTTGAGGAGACTTTCTCTCTAGTTTCAAGAATGGAGGCAATCAAAATGTTTTTTACCTTTTTTTCTCACAAGGACTTAAAATTTTATTAGATGGATGTCAAATCAACTTTCCTGAATGGATATTTGGATGAAGAATTCTATAGAGTAACATGATGGATTTTGGTTATCAAAAGAACCAAACATGGTTTGTAGACTCAAAAAAGTATTGTATTGTTTTAAACAAGCTCCTAGGGCTTGGTATGCAAGGTTGGATAAGTACTTGGTTTAGTAAGGGTTCAAGAAAGGTACCATAGATAGCAATATTTACTTCAAAATTGAGGTTGAAATCATTTTTATAGTTGTTTTACTGTTGATGATATTATCTTTGGTGGAAATGATGAGATGTGCAAGAAGTTTATTGAAGAAATACAAAAGGAATTGAAATAAATATGATAGGTGAGTTATATTTCTTTCTTTCTCTTCAAGTTGCTTAAATAATTGATGGCATCTTTATTGATCAAGAAATTTATGTCAAGGAAATGTTGAATAATTTTGGCACGTAGGATTGTAAACCAGTAATTACTATCATGGTTACTAGTTTTCACTTGACAAAATATGATGAATATCCCTTGGTTGATCAAAATAAATATAGATATATGATTGGAATCATGTTGTAATTAACTACTACAAGACCTAAAATTAGGCATGTGGTATGTTTGGTTTCAAGATTTCAAGCTAATCCTAAAGAAACTCATGTGAGGGAAGTCAAGAGAATATTTAGATATTTGAAGAGAACTCTAGATTATGGATTATGATATCCAAAAGGTAATGAAGTTGATTTGAGTGCATACACTAATGATAATTGGGTTGTTTGTATTGATGATAGAAGGATTACCAATGGTGGTTCTTTGTTTTTAGGAAGTAGATTGGTTTCATGGCATAGTAATAAGAAATATTCAGTATCTTTGTCAACAATAGAAGCATAGCATATTGTTGCAACATCTTGTTTTACTCAAGTATTATGGATGAAGGAAAAATTTAAGTATACCAATATACAATATGATGAGACTATTCCTATCCTATGTGATGATACACAGGCTATCAATATTTCCAAGAAACCAATGATGTATTCTACAACCAAGGGCATATCAACTAGGTATCAATTTTTGAGAGAGAATTTTTTAGATAAAGAAGTGAAGTTGGAGTATGTACCTACAAAGGATCAGATTGTAGATATTTTCACAAAGGAACTATCAAAGGATACATTTGAATATCTAAGGTAGAATTTTGGGGTATTCCTCCTCATTTTCCTTGCTAGATGCATAATTGTTGCATCTATCTAGGGGGAGAAATTCAAGACATATCCTTATTATTGGATTTATGGTGGCTGCCTCTTAGGGGGAGTAGGTATCATTTATTTCTAAAAGGAGAAGAAAATGTTGACTATGCACCAAAGGGGGAGAGAGAAAGTCCATTTTCCCTTTGTCCCTGATGTCAAAGGGTGGTGCAGGGGCACCCATGTGCTCAAAAGATATAAAGGTTGGGTTTTTGGTTTGGTCAAGATAGTTTTGATGTAATAAGGTCTATTTAGACAATTTTTTATTTTTTAAGTGATGTGGGATCAGTTTTGAGGCAAATTGTTAAGTTTTGCAAAATGTTGCAAAAGTTGCTCAAGCAACTTTGCATTTTTTGGCATGTATGGAAGCTGAACTATCAAGCAGTTGAAAATCAATTTGAAATGATTGGTTTGGAGTTTTAAATGTTTAAATTTGAATTGGTATGTTCAAGGGAAACTTCTGGTAAAGTTTTGAAGTTCAAGAAATAAAGAAAACTCTATTTTTCTACATTTTTTGTGATTTCGTGCTACTACAACAATTTGTATGGCCCTATACAACCTCCAAATGATCTGAATCATGTTGGAATGGTTGGAGGGATGAATTAGATAACTTTTTTTTTTGGTTTCATTGTCTTAAATTGAGTTTGAAGCGAGTTTGAGTTAATTTACTAAAAGAAGCCAGAAAACCCTAGTTTTAAGGGTTTGAGAGGAAAATTATGAATTAGAAGACCATTCCACTAGTGGAAAATTATAAAAATGAGTGGGGTAGTTAAGATTTTTTTCATGTTATTAGAGTTTGTAGATGCAGGGGATGGAGTTTGGGGAAGTTGGACGCTGCCCTAGCCTAATATCTTTATGTATTAGGCTTAAGAAGATAGGTAGAAGTAGGGTTTTGTAAAGAAGTGATTTGGAGAAGAATTCAATTGTTGGAAATGATATTTTCAAACCCCATGTGACATGTTATTATGCCTGAAGTGAATCTTGATAGTTTGGAGAAAGGATTTCTCAAAATTTCTTTGGAAAATACTCCTAATTAGGTCTCTTCCTAGCATACGGTAGTCAAAATTAGAGGGTGTTGTTACAAAACAAATATATTCTCAAAGTTGATATTTTTTCAAAGAACATAAAGGGTATCTAAAATAGTGACTCAATTTTGGGTTTGAAACCTTCTTTGAAAGATATGATGAAAAATCACTGCTTGGAGGGCTACAAGGAAGTTTGAAGGATTTGTGAGAAAAGGACCAAGTTAGGGATTTGAAGTTGCAAAGTTAGTTAATTTGTGATTGAATTGAAAACATCCAACCTGCTCTAGATAAAAGGGGGAGAAAGTGTGCACATTATATTTGTATTTCTATCAATGCCTAAGGGGAAGATTATTTTTGTTTGGTTTTCATTGATGTCAAAAGTGAGTTGTGTCAAAAGAGTGTTGTAGTCAGGCTATTTGGTTGCTAGAGTCTCTAAAAAATGATCCACATTTCTTTAATGGTGATGACTTTGTTCTAAAATTTTGAAGATAGCTTCATGGTGTGTCAAATCGTGTGTGATCCAAGTTTTAGATCATTTGTGTTACCTAGAAGGTGTTTTTGAAAGTGACAGATTCAAGTTTATGTTGTTTATATGAAGGTGCTCATAGAGGTGCAAAGTTTGGATTTGTATTTTTCCATATTTATAGATATGGTTATGCAATTTATAGGTTAATTTTATGATGATGTGAATAAATTATATCCTAAGTTCCATGCCATCAATCCTTATATAGAGAAAGTTATAAGTAATAGTGTTCAAGACTATGTTATCTACTAACTATTTTTGGTGCTTGTTGTTTTGCACGAACCTATTGTAACATGAAGTTGTGAAATGGATACATGAGAGTGCTCTTTAATATCATATGATCTGTCTTATTTCTTTGTAAGGTGTTGTCTCTCTTGTCTAAAATAAGTTGTGGCCTAGAATGGTTGTTTTGTTAGAATATGCTTTTGCATGACAGACTAAGCTATGCTAAGGGTGTGTCTAACCAATTAAAGCATGAGAGGAGCTCATAGAGTGTTTGAAGGTGTTGTATGGGTTATAATTCCTCATCTAGAAGAAGAATAATTAATTTTCAATATTTCATGTGTATCACCAATGTTGTAATGGCTGGCATGCTACATGCTTCATGTGTTCCTATTTAAGACCGATATAATTTGAATTTGTGAAGTGTGTGGATGATTTATATTGAAGATAAAAGGTGTGAAGAATTTTTAGGACCAGGTTAAGCATGTGTTTGAATCTAAAAGGAATGTTCCTCTTCCTGGTGTTGCATGTAGCCTTTTTGGGGCCTTACCCTCTACACATTTCATGTTGTTTGATCTTTGGTCGAATTATAATTGCAATATTCTTTGTTTTATGTTGATTTATATAATGTACTAAATATATTATCATGTATAAATTGTAAGCCTAGTTGATCTAGGCCATGGGAGTCGATGATGTGTGATGCACTATAATAATTGGGTAAGTGACTAAAAGAAACATAGTAGAAGTGGAAGATCTTGTTTGGTTTAAATTTGACCATATCTTTGTGATAGAAGGAAAGTGGAGAAGAGGGATTGATTGTTTTCTAGAGGTAATGGTCCAAAGGAATAACTTATTGAATGCTAAAATCATTGAGCTAGTAAGTTGAAAATAAGATATTTGCAGAAGTGACAAAACAAAATTTCAATCATCAAAAGAGAAGGGAAAAAGTAGAATTGCAATCATCAAAAGGATTGAGCCTAATTATCTATTTCATATAGAGGAAGGAATGCCATTATGTAATCATTTTTTAAGATTTTTCTTATATCAAGGATTAGTTTCTTCCTTGGGTTGTAGTCATAAAATAAATTCTACAAGAAGTTGTAGCTTCCTTGGGAGTGGCCCTAAAAACTTTTCAAGGAGTACTAGATTCCTTTGGTTGTATCCCTAAAACAATTTTCTAAATTTTATTCATTTGTGAGGCTAGATTAGGACAATATCTTCTATCAACATTTCTCACCGTGGTTTTTTCCCTATGGGATTTTCCACATACAGCTAGTGTTGTGCACTATTTCTATCTTTCATGTTCTTTCTTATGCAATAGAGTTTGAAGTTTATTTTATTCTGAAATTTTTGAGATCTGATAGAATACTAATTCATCCACCTCTTTATATTTCAGTGTGTGCTCAAAAAAATAATCAAAGGATATCTAATACCCAATTGTGCATTCTTAATCTCAATAGATTTGACTTCTTCTTGATGATATTTTATTGAGGGTGGATCTATTTTCACCTTAATATCTTTTGAATGAAATGTATCAATGATTTCATCCTCTTGTGCCATAATATCTTCCTAATTAGGAGAGGTTTTGGGAGAGAAAAAAAAAATATTCTCATGAAACTTCATGATTGTATCCTCTAACACTAAGATACATTCTTCACTAGTAGGAGAGGTATCAAGAGAAGAACAACTATGATTGTCATGGATTTCCATGATTTTACCAGGTCTTGCACCAAAAAATTTGTACAAGAGGGAGATATTTTGGGAGATGAATTAATATTAGACAAAGTGATTAATAAATTTGTTAATGATTTCATTCTCTTGCACCAAGATACTCTCACAATTATGAGAGATATTGGTAGAATAACTAACATACTTTTCAATGAATTTGTTTTGTTTCCTTACATTGTACTCATAAGTAGGGAGATTATAATTATACAATCCATGCATTACCATATCAAAACCACATATTTGAAAGGGAAACAAGTTGTGACTTACCTTATGTATCAAATGATCAAAATTAGATATTTTTGTAAACAATTGAAAAATAGATAATGGATTTGGATAGAGAACACTAAGAGAGATTTGTCACAAAAATTTAGGCCAAAACTAGTAGGATAGAGGCACCCAAGGGCATTTATGTCTTGAATAGGGTTTCTAAATTTTTAAATTTTAACTATGTAAGGCATTGTTGAAGGATTTTGGTTGCTTACAAACAGGTTTAATAGTGAATATTTTTCCATATTTTTCTCAATTTAAGACAAGGTCCTTTAAAATGCAAGTATGCATCAACATGGAAAATGGTTTTGATAATTTTGAATGGAATTTTTAGATCTAAAATGCAATAATTTATTGATTCTGAGATGCCACGACTTGAAAATGATGATTCCAATGTAATTTTGAAATCAAATAATGCAATATTTTTTACTTTTTGAGCTATATGAAAGATGCCTAAATATATGTAATTAAGATTTTTTAATTAGAGATCTATAAGCACAAACAAACTAAATACATACAGACAAAGATGTGTGAAAAGGTTTTTTGATGCAAGTGTAGGGGGATAGAGGTTCCCAAGGGCATCTGAGTCCTTGGTAGGCGTTCTAAAAATTCAAAAGTTGAATGTTTATTATATTGTCTAAAGGTTCTACTTTTGTGTGAAAATAGGTTTACAAATGAATATATTTCCATAATTTTCATAATTTAAGATAATATGACTCAAAATCAAGTATGCAATAATAAAGAGCAATTTGGAATATAATTTTTAATGTAGATTTGACCTAAGTTATTTAAATAAACCCTAATGAAACCTATGATAAAAAACTTTTCAATTTTTTATTCTTTTATGATGCAAAAATGAAACCCTAAATGGTAAAATATAAACAATAAAAAGGAAAACCTAGATCTAGGGTGAATTTTTAGAACATATAAGATGTCAAAACATTAGGTTCGCCAAAATGTAACAAAGAAAATATGTACCCTAGGTTTAATGTGTAAACCTAGGATTCAAATTATTGGTTTTATTTGTTAGGCTTTTCTTACATTTCATTAAGATTGAGATCACCAAGGTTAGTATATTGAATTTCAACCATTAAGGCAACCCAATTAGACCTGAATGTCTATCCTATTGAGTCTTATAATGGATTAAAATTAATTTTATATGATTAACCTAATTATAATATATGAACTATTATGAAAATGCAATAATAAATTACAATCAATAGACTGAAATAGTAACCTACATGAATGTTTGGGAAGTGCAAAGGATTGTGTACCTATCCTAAGAATTTGGTTCTAATCATTGTAAGAGGACTGAGTTTCACTAGGGCATATGGGTTCTTATAGGCTCCTTATACTATATTTTTGAGGTCCTCTAATCATAGATCTAAGATTCTGATTTCTTATTGAAAGTTATCAGAAAACTATCACATAATCCTATAGGTGAGTTTCTATGAATTAAAAAGATGTAGGGCTTCAATTGCAGTAATGAATATTTTTTCTTCAAGCTCCCTCCAATATTATTAAAACTTGATATATGCACCAAAATGAAACATAGAAAAAAGTGATACTAAGTCCTAAGTGCTTAGCACAATAGGATTCAAGGCCTTTTCCTAGGGTTTCACTAAGATGTAGATCAACAAGGTGTATAGATTGAATTTCAAACATAAAGGTGAGCCATTCAAGCCTAGATCTCTATCAATTTTATTCTTGGAATGGATTGGAATTTATTTTCTATAATTAACCTAATTAGACTATATGCCCTAATATGAGAAATGCAATAATCCAACAATTGATAAATAGAAATAGTAGTTTACAAGGAGATCTGATAAGTGCAAAGGATTTTGTACCTATCCTAAAAAATTGGTTCTAATCACTATAAGAGGACAATATTGAAATAATGTGTATGGGTCATTACAGACTTCTTCTGCTCTATTTTCAAGGTCCACTACTAAAAAATCTAAGCTTATGATTTCTAGTTGCAAAGTTGTTGGAACATTGTTGGATAATCTTATAGGAGAGTTTCCATGAATTGACAAGATGTAGGGCTTCAATTGCAATAATGAATTATTTTACTTCAACCTCCCTTCAATCCTCTTGAAACCTAAAATTTTCACATTCAAAAACAGAGGAAATGTTGTTCCATTTAGGGGATTTCCTTAGTCAAGCCTCGTGTTAGTGTTTCCACTTCCAAAATGGTAACGCCAATGATAAAATGGTAATGGATAAGAAGAAAGATGAAATCAAAAAGTTCTGCAACTAACCACCCTTCAATGACTTCCTTGAAGGACTAAATTCATGCACATCACTACAAGGTTTTGAATTTTGTGTGCTTTATTTTCTTGAATGCTTTGGAGACCTACAAAAGTGTTAGCCTTCATAAAAAATGATAACATGAACACACATGAACTCACATAGGATTTTCAACATAATGTTATGATCTTGAATTATTGCAATAAAGCTCTGAAATGCTACGCTTGACTTTCCCTTGAATGATCTTGAAAAAAAATTTCCTCATAAATTCTTGTTAGATGTTAAATGATGCAATAACTAGGTATTTATAGGTATTTCTCTATTTTATCAAGATTTAAATCCTGATAGCCGACATTTCCAAGTTGGGTTTCAAATGTTAAAATGTTGAAATTGACATATTAAAAATTGGGTCCTGACACAATAGGAGGACTTAGATGCCTTAGGGTATCCCAGTCTTGGCCCAATTTTGTTGGACATGAGGTGTTACTAGGCAAAACATTAAATGGATGCATTTATTCAATGCCTGAAATTCCTTGAAAAATGATAAAAATGGGCCTCATAATGTGTAATTTATGAAATTAGGAGCTTAATTAGGTCCAATGACTTAAGGCGGAGTGAAACATAGTGTGAAATTGTTTGACTTCATTCCTTTTTCAAATAAAATTAGGATATAGATCGACAAGGGAATTAGATATACTTGTAAAATTGAAGGTGAGACAATAAGCCTTTGATCTAATACTTTGATATCTTGGAAATTTATTGGGATTGATTGGTATTTATTGACTTGATGAAACTATTAGACCTAATCTAAAAATGCACCTTTTGTATAAGAGAAACTATAAAACCAAATTCTAATAGCAAATATGAAATAGGTAGAGTTTTACATGCACTTGTCATAAAAATCTAGTCTTTATTTTAGAGGACTAATTTTCCCAAGACAACAATGTCCTAGTGATTGAAATCGAAATATGATTTCACAATAATCTGGAGTCTACTCAAAGCCTTCTTCCTTTCATGACTCACTATTAGATAATCATTAGTTGTTGAGATAACTGAGTTTCTATATGTTGTCAGGTTGTATAGTTTGAATGCAACAATGAGTGATTGACCTTAAAACTTCTCCCAATATCCTTCAGATCTAAAACTTGCACATTGAAAGAGAGAAGAAGGGTTGTGCCATACAGGGTCTTGCCTTAGTCAAATCTTGTATTGGTGTTTTCACCTCCATAATGGTAATGCCAATGAAAGAAAGCTTATCCTTTTGAGGGATAGAGGCTAAATGAAAAATGAATGATGAATCATCAATGGACTATAATTCACCACATAAAATGGCCTCCTTAAGGACTAAAGTCATACAAATCTCCTTAAGGCTTAATTGTTGTTTAGCTTGATTTTCTTGGAGACCTACAAGGGTTAGATATCATAAACAAAATGATAACATAAACATGAACAGACTCGCATAAAATTTAGCATGATTCTTTGATATTGAATTTTTCTAATAAATCTACTCTTGACTACTCTTGACTTGATAATAATTACTTCCAAAAGTGCTTGATAATCAATATTCAATTAATTTTTAATGTAATTAATCTAATTTCCCACAAATTAAATCCTGATAGTTGATATTTGACATTTGAAATTCAAATAATGAAATGCCAACTGAGACATATTGAAATTTGGAGGCACAATAGGTGGACCAAGTCACTTAGGGAGATAGCCTTATTTTGTTGGATATAAAGTGTCGAGGGAAAAATATTAAATGTATGCATTGGTTTTGTATATGGGTTTTCTTGGTAAATATCCAAATGGGCCACAAAATGCATAATTTGGGACATTATATGTACAATTAGGTTTAATTTCTTAGGGGGAGAAAAAAATAGTGTGAAATTGTCATGGGTGACAATTTACGATGATACATTTAGCCCCCACTTTATTAAGAGCATGAACTTATGCTTAGACTCACACTAGAGTAGACAATATATCAAGAGGGGTATGATTGTCCAAATGTTGAAGATATAGGATGGTAATGAATCTAGGGAAAGCATGCAAGCCCCCAAGATTCAAGAATCCATGATAAACCAACATAAAGAAAAATGAAGACACGTGTGAAATGAAATACAATATGAAAAACAGGAAGTATACACAATGAAGAAAAATAACATAATATGATGCAAACCTAACATGAACATCAAACACAATGCAAACATGATGTAAACACATAACATAGAATAGTCACAAAATAAAAATACAAGGTTAGTACTAAAAGGATTCACATCAGAAATGCAAAGAGACCTCATTCTTAAATTTGTCTCAAATATAAAATTTCATCCATTGAATGTTCAATCTAACAAAATGTTGATCTAACAAGGATGTATAATAACTCACGAGCCACAAAGATCTACTGGCTAGCAAGTTGTTTTATGCTATGTGTCCATGCAATATGATGGGTTTAGCTAGCAAGTTGAATTATAGTAAGAAACTCATGAAATACATGGCTCTACTAGAAAGAAAGTTGAGTTATGCTAGGAAACCATGTTAGAAAGCTGAACCACCAAAAATATATACAAAGAGGGAAAGAGGATTCCCTTTACTAGGCTCCTAGGGTGTTTTTACCTTAGGAGCTCTTGGTTTAGGAATGGCTCTCTTTCCACTTTTGGTGATATTATTTTGGGTGAGTTCATTCAAAGGAGGGGAAGATTGGATATGGTTTGTGATATTTGTGTGTGATAAGTGTGGCTTAAATTGAAAAAAAATTATACTTAACTAATCTATGAGATGTAAACAAAGCAATGTAAACTAAATGCAAACTATCTATACTATATGATCTAAGTGCATGTAAATAAAAAGTAAATGGAAATTTCAGGACTTGTGCACTGGAAATGAGATGTTGTAGGTGAATGGCCCCTGAATACTCTAGAATCTGTCAAAAATCAGTAGAGGGACATTTATGCCAAGTTGGGTGATCTAGTCCTCCTATTGCGAAAAATCTGCCGAAATGGGCACCCAAAAATGTAAAAAACCTCAAAGCATAGGCCCAGAGGGACCAGGTCTCCATTTTTGGTGACATAATCCTCTTCTAGATTGCTAAGAATCTGGAAGTGGAGATTAGGGCCTTCGGTGTGTACTCTTGGTTTTCATAGGTGTCTGGTTCAGATTCTACAAAGAACGGGCTTTGTTGACTTGCATGGATTTGATGAGTTCACAAAAAAATTCTAGAACCTTTCTTCTTGAACAACCTACATATAAACACCTACAAATCACACATGAAAAGAGGAGACAAGGATTAGGGTTAGAGCATAGGGGTTTTCATTAGTCAAACTCCTTTGATTATAATCAAATCCAAATGCAAAATAAGTAAAGGAAAGGATGATTGAATGAAAAATAAAATACAAACACTTACCAAATCCTTTGTTGAAGATGTCTAAAATATGCAAGAATAGTGTTGATGGTGTTTTCTGCATAACAACAACTCAAATGGAATATGATATCCTATCTCTCTTGAAAGGTAGATCTCTATGGGAAAAGAGATAACCCCAAGGTCTCTAATGTCAGGTCTTGAAAATGCAAATAAAACAACTCAGAGATAATGTGAAAATGCTGGTAATCACAAAGGGACCTTACTACAAGCAAATACTAGACTTAAATTTATCATATCTAACAATATATTGATACATCAAAACCTAAAACTAACCCAGATAATAAAAGAAATAACAAAAGACAATTTTTTTCAGAGATAATTCTAAGATTAATTCTTAACCCTAAGATTGATAATGCAAATGATAAGATTCTCGAAATGGACCAATCCCTCAGAAAAAAATTCTTGTTTAACCCAAATAAATCTTCAATCTTACATAAATAATGCAATCTTCTAAGGTGTTAAATATTTTCATATCATACATATTCATTCAAGACAGCCCTATTACAATTGAAATGAATAAACATTCATAAGTGAACAAAGCACAGTTTTAAGTCCAGGCTAACTTTGTAAAGCAGCTAACAATCAACTAACTACAAAAATTATGGACTAGAGATTGCTGCAAATAGTTCAAGCATAAAACCCTAAACATCATCAAACCATCTAACATCAACTAATCTTAAGAAATTTTAAAGATAGAAGATCAAGAACCATGCCAGATAAAACTCAACACAAGAAAGGCACCAAATCACAATGTCTATGTTTATTAAATTATCCAAAGTGGCAACAATTCCAATCTTCTTTTACAACATTTGCTTGAAAATATAAACTAACTCTAACTCTAAATCTTGCACTTATAAATAACTCTAATGTGAAATTCATCTAACTTAACCCCTTACAAATGAGGCATAATTCCAAACTTATAGAGAACCCCCCAAGATATGTCTGTCCAATTAGGGTTTACAATGATAAACACCACACAACAGGTTGGCCAAAAGATATTCGAAATAATATGAAATGTGAAATTTGCACGAGTTTCATCCAAGCTGACCTGGGGTCTCCAACAAAACTCAATCCAATGCATGCAAAGGAAGAGGATAAAATAATGGGGAAGCACAAATTCCGATGTAGCATTGTATTAACTACTTCCCTTGTTTATCTTTAGCACTCTCCACCTTATAATGCACCAACAATGATACCCTGTCCAAGTCAAAAATAGGTGGCATAGGAAAACCCCTAACTCTCCTCTCAATTCACTTGATATCATCCCTTGACTTATCCACTATATTATCCCAATCCACCTTATTTGTTTGATACCTATCAATGACTGCAATGTAGGTTGCAACATCATCTAGCTGGTGTTTGGTAATAGGGCCCTCATTGATTGGAGAATAAACATCTCGCCACCATTTTCTGAATTAATCCAAGTTAATATGCTTTAGAGAAAATTTATTTCTCCTTGTCATCAGTTCAAAGAAAGAGATACACTTATTGTAGATATTAGTCAAAGTGTCCTAAATCTACCTTCCTTATTTATATATCTTCTTTAAGGCCTTTTGCCTCATCTGCAAAATTTCAAACCATTCCCAAGGCTCTGTAATTCTTGAGGAAGGAAGAATTCCATGCTTTACCAATTGATCCTCAGTGTGTTCCATGAACATCTTCATCTTTTGCAGCAGGAGATCTGTATCCTCCTTATCATGAGCCAACACACCTTTCAGCCAATCCAATGACCTCGTTGCATCTCCTCTAGTTGAAAGGCTATCTTTGATAGCATTATCTCCCTTTGCTTGCACTCCCTACAACCAACTGGCTATAGAATGTGTAGTGTTTTCATTCTTTCCAATTCTGATATGGTTTATTGGGGTAAAAAACCTACAGTAGATGAGGAAGTACTAATGGATTGCAAGGGCTTCATCAATTCTTGCAAATACTTCTTTAATTTATCATTTTCCTTTTCCAATTCTTCCATAGCTTGTACCTCATTCCTCAATCTCCTGAGGATTACAGTGTTGGAGCCTTCATATTATTCAATGTCTTGTTCCATGGAAGCATGCCCCAGGTTAATAGTTTGTACACTATAATCCCTCCCGGTCACATCATGTCTATTTTTTCAGGAGCAGGGGTAGCAATGTGGACCACCTTGTTATTTGACTCATCTCTCTCAATCCTAGAAATGACTCTAGATTTCTTCTTTGTCTTTCCCTTTCCAATATTTGCTAGGAGTTCATCCCAATTGGGAGGAGTGTCATCCACTAAAATCTATTTACTCTTCAATTCTTTATCTAACTAGCCTAGAATAGTGGATTCTAACTGTACCTCATCCCATCCATCTTATTTCTATTGAATATTAGGTGCACTCTTCTCCATGCTAGGCTCCTCAAGAATCCTCTCAGCTGAATCATCCTTATCTATATTATGTTATTTCTTCTCTTGTACTGGTAAAGGAGTACTAGATGGCACTACCTTCTTAGTAGAAGTTCTATCCTCTTCACCTCCTTCAGGTGAATCCCCACTAGCTACCAAGGGAGACTACAAAACCTCATCTATCTCTACCTTAGCATTTTAGAGATTACCTTCCTAGAATTCTTCCTCAATCAGGTCGTTAGGATCTTCAACATTTTTTGGTTCATTTGGCATATTGCTAGTATCATGGAGAGGAGGGATGTATTCATGCTCGGTGGTAGGATCAGTCATGGGAGCACTTCTTTTCGGTGTAGAATCCTTGGGAGAAGGAGTCTTTGACCTCCTAGTGCATACTTGTGTCTTTTCCCTCGAACTCTCTATTTCTATAACAAGTGTGTTAACCTTTTCATCTATGTTAGAAGCCTCCTATTATAATATCGCAATTCTCCTTCTCTCCAATGAGGGAACACCAACCTCTTCCTTTTCTTTCTCACCTCCCTCAACCTTCTTCCTTCTTGAAACATGCTTCCTCTTCTTGGCCATAGGCCTTCTTCTTTTTTCTGCCTTTCCTACCTCCTCTATATTAACATCCTTAATCTTAATTTTAAAAGGAGATCCCACCTTGGTTTTTCCCTTAGGATTTTGCTCAGGTGACTCCTTAGATGCAGAGTGAGACTCCAAGTCTCCCATGAGATCATAAGTGAATTGCACACCCTCACTTTCCAACTCCAACATCTTATGCTTGAGCCAGAGCTTGGTATACTTGATGATCGGATTCATGACCTGTTCTAGCTCTGTCTTCTCTTCCTCTTTAACTGGATTATCCTTCATAGCCTCAAAGTCATGGCCTTGGATTAGATTCCCATCCTCTTCAACCTAATTAGGAATAGCCCTTATGTTGTATAACTATACCAAGCTGGCTAGTAACCTAGAGAATTTCTTTTTTTTGACTTCAAATTCATCACTGAGGTTGGCCCAGTAGTCCTCTATGGTATCCTTGTGGCTATACTCTCTGCTTGCCTTCTTCTGGTCTTCACTAGATATATCAAATCTAGATCTCTTGGAGTGGAATGAGAGACCAAGAGTGATCATCTCCTCTTTAGAAGCATAGGCCAAGTTGATAGAAGGGCATAATTCATTAGTGCCTATCCTCAAAGGGAAGTCACTACCAAATACGGTCTTGTGCTTCTCCTTCTTCACAATTACATCAAAGTTATAGATATTCCTTGTGACTTATAGGAGAACAACATGATCAAAAGGGTACCTAGGGAGCCTGTATGGATCCCTCTAACAACCATCAGTCCTTATATATGAAAAGGTGGGAAACTGGATAAACCAAGCTCCAAACCTTTTGATCAACTCTTTGGCTTTGTGTGAAATCCAAACATGCTCTTTACCTTGGAGCAGCCTAGTGATATACATGTTGAATTCATCATTCACCCTCCTGTAGCTTGAGTTACCTAGGTGTAGTTGTGGGAAAAATTCATAAATTAAATCCTATGCAAACACACCCTTTGTGCTCAATCCCTTGCATGGATGAAACCTATCTAGAGTATAGAATAGGTAAGAAGTCATTGCGAAACTCTTGGTCTGTAGAACATTGCACATCTACTCATAAATTTTGAGACTTATAATACTTGCCTAGTGCTAATCTATACCCTATTCCATCTTAGAGATAACACGGAGTATCCAATTCTTGAACATTCCTCCTTTCCTTAATCCTACCACCCTACTGAGAAGGGTTATAGCATCATAATATTCCTTCTTGAACTTGATTTTGACCAATTGCTTGGGAAACTTTGAGAAATGGAACCTAGGATTCTTCAACCAGGAATTGATAACCTGTTAGGATTTGATAAATCTTCCTCATAGAACTTCCTTGCCACATCCATTTCAAATTCCACCACATGAGACTTGTCAGGCATGTCAAAGGTCTGGGCTATGGAAACTAGATCCAAATTTTCTACAATCCTATCTTGGGGAGAAATTATCCTCTGTTTACTTCTATCATAGTGCCTTGCACATTCAAGTACTAGTTCATAGCACTGCACTGTAGGGGGAAATCCAGCCACATGGCCCAATCCTGATTTCACCATTCTCTTAGCCAGCAAAGGATGGTCCTATGATGCCATCCTGGTCTTGAACTCCTCATATTTCCATAGTCCTACATTGGTGTCAATCACCCCTAGCCAGATAGAGGAGAGCTTGCTCTCCATAATTCTACTCTTGATATCCAACTTGATTCTCTCTGCCTCAAAAATGGAAGATCCCTTTGCACCAGGGTCCACTACCTTACCCTTGGCTCCACTTTCCATTGTTTTACCTCATTCAACCTACATTTGACAAGAAACCAAAGTAAAGAAACATGGAACACAATTTAATCCATTACAAAGATAAGTTCATCCTTAATATAAATCTCATGATAAGCCAAATGCTCAAAAACCTTCTTAAGAGTTAATCATTTCAAAGTTTGGGTTTTCAGCCCTTCCGCAAAATCCAGGCTAGAGAGGAATTTTAGGAAATTCCCATCCAAACAAATTCTAGTGAACTAGGCACACAAGCATCCCACAATCATTCAATCAAGTATTATTAACTATAACACAGCAAGAAGCATCTTAAAACAAGTCCAAATATAATATCAAATGCATAATGATTAAGCAAACTTCATGCAATTCCTCAATTGTCCACTTTCAAGAAAATCTCGAGAAAATCCATTGGGGACAAAAATCTGCAAGAATGGAAGTAACTCACAAACTTTGGGAAAATGAAGCGACCAAGAACTTTCGGGAGAATCCCAAAGACATGGATTCCAATGAAACTAATGCACTTTTCACCACTTAACTCAATTTTTTGGAAACCGGCAAGGGGACAGACGGGGAAATCCGGTCCCAACAGAATTTCGTGAAGGACTAGATTCTCCAGAATTCTACACACTTTAGGAGATAGATGGAAAACTAAAAGGTTGAGAAATTCCAGTAGTTAAGGATTTTTGTGACGACTTTGAAAACCATGATGTTCACATTTTCTCGTGACCTCCCACAAATCGATCAAATGATCACAAATTTGAGAATCTAGTGCCTAAAATGGTGTGTTTTAAACCTCCTTTAGATTAATCATGATCTCAAACTCACCCTAAGGAAACTCAAGAGCGATTGGAAATTCCCTAGGCACAAAACCCTAAATTTCTACTATGAATGCATAGGACAAGCATGAAATTGACTCTCACGATGGCAAGGTTGACAACTGGTTCACCCTGACCCAAAAGCAATCTCTCTCATGAAGGAGCCAAAGGGCAAGCCCAGGGACTCACTTGGGGTAAACGTCTTCATGAAATGGGAAAACACCAAACATGAGGCACTCAATCATTTAATCATATAGTAATTCTAACCCCAAAATGACACAAGACTAGAAAAGCAAGTCAAAATGACCAAACCCTACCACATCGACACTTCAACTCATAGTTTAAACGTGCACACCACAAAGAAATTTGAATCATTCATCAAAGAAGGGAGGGCATCGTGAACATACCATTAAGAAAAAATAATTAAGATAGAATAAGTTGACAAGACAACCAAACAGAGTACAAATGGCCTCCAGAAAATCTAACTGTAACAATCAACTCCAATTCCAAATGCCCAATTCAGCAGCAACACTCAAGCTCAAGCACTCCAAAAGAAAGAGGAAGAAAATGATAAAATTCAAATGGCACAAAATTCCCCAAAATTTCACTTAATACCCACCTTCATAAATCACACAACCAATGCAGTCAACATGGGTCAACCCAAAATCCGGGAATCCAATAAGGTGATAGATATTCAGAGAAATCCGGCCTCAACGGAATTCTATGAAGGACCCAAATTTTTGGACTTTCAATGAAAAGAAGTTGTCATCGGACTTGGAAATGAATATAGGACAATCCGATAGGAATGGATTTTCCCGAGTACAGTGAAAAACTCAGAATGAGTCCAAAACCTAAGGTTTTCAGTACATATCACAGATGGACTATTCCAGCAAGCAAGATAAACATCAAAGCACATGCACAAGCAAGAAAATCTCCAAAACACAATGGGCTAGAAAAGAAAGAGAGAAATAAAAAAGAGATCAAAAGAGGGTCCCTACTTTCAGTGGGGCATGTGTGCAAAAAGTGCACAACAAATGGTGACTCCACTGGTGAAATGCTCAAGAGCATTTCAAGAACAAACTGGAATCAAGAACCTAAAATCTCTAGTTTCACTCCTTAAATCAAGATGGCTATGAACAAAGTTTTAGACATCACAAGAAAGAAGACCTTTCCCTGTACCAGGGTTCAAGTGTGTGTATTTGCATTCATTTCCCATTCCTTGGATGCAATAGGAATCAGGGAAAGTCTAATTAGGCTACATAAAAGTTCTAACTTCAAAAGCAACCTAGATAGAGCCTCGCTTCCAGTTAGGCGTCCATAGCCCTGACAAGGTTACCATTGTGACCCTCCCAAGCATAGCTCTACTTCCAACTAGGAATCTATAGCCCCAATAGAGATACTAGGATACCCCTGATAAGGTGAAGATTCATTTTGATTTTCAATTCTTTCTTCTTCTCTTTTTTTTAGTTTTAACATTTTTCAATCCTTCCTTTCAACTCATGGGTAATGAAACTCACACTCAGGGATGAGGAACACAGTGGCATTGAAGCAGACTATAATATTTTTCACTAGATCAAATTACATAGGAACCATATGCAATTCTAGAATCCTTAAAGTTTATGTGAAAATGTGAGACCCAAATATATTCTAAAGTTCATCCAAAAAAAGTGACTCTAATTCTAAGTACAAGGGACATTATATAAAGGAATTCCACCACCTAAATCCAAAAAACTGACTAGAGTTTTTTAAAGAAAATTTCTAGAAAAACCCCAGGTGAGTAGCCCATTATGCAAATGCAACAGCTCCAAGAAATCCATGAACCAAAAGCAAAAAATGAAGCAAAAAGAAAAAAAAATCGAAGGAAACCAATGCAAAACAAAATAAAAGAAACCTACACTAACCAAAGAAAAATAACAGACAAGCAAAGTGAAGCAAAAATAGAACCTACTCTATGTATAAGGAAGAGCTCCAAAACAACTCAAGATTGGAAGTAATGCTTCAGATCCTACCCATTAACAGGTAGCAAGATATCCTCACTAGTGAGGGTTTTTAGGAAAAAAGCATTATCTCCAATAATTTCGGAAATCTAGTAAGGGCCAAGCCAAAGTTTGTCAAATTTACCATGCTTTCCCTTATGGTCATGGGCTTTATCCCAGTAGATAATAGATTTAGAGATTCTAAAGGCCTTCACCTTAGCTCTCCTATCAAACCATCATTTCACTATGCCCTGGTGTTTGGCAAAGTTTTCTAGGTCTTCATCTCTCTTTTCTTCAAGGTGTAACAACTCAGCCAAATGGGCTTAATTCTTATCCTCCTCATTATAGTATTCATTAATGAACTGTAAGGTAGGGATCTTCAATTGGATGGGGAAGATAGGTTCCAAGCCATACACTAAGTGATAAGGAGAGGTTCCTATGGATGCCTTTTGTCTAGTACGATTGGCCCAGAGAGAAAATTGAAGCTGGGTGTGCCAATCCTTAGGATTCTGTTCTAGGAACTTACAGATGACCACCAAAATATTCTTATTGGAATAATCAGCTAGACCATTACCCTAAGGGTAGTAATTGGAGGAAAATTTTACGATGATTCCATGATCAAAAGCCCAATTGGAAAGTTTCAATGATGCAAATGCGAGACCATTATCACAAACTAAAGATAATGGGCAACCAAAATGATTAATAATACTTGACTCAAGGAAATTGATTACCACATCAAAAGTACATTTCTTACATGCAAGAGACTCGATCCATCTAGTAAAATAATCTGTTATGGTTAGAATATACTGGTGGCCTGCATAAGAAGGTGGGTTAATTGGACCTATAAAATCCATTCCCTATTGTGCAAATGGTTTCACCTCTATAACCAACTGAAGTGGAAGGGATGCATATTTTTCCTTGCTTCCATCTGACAAACATGGCATGTCTTCATATGGTTGTGCACATCCTTGAATAGGGTAGGCCAATAATAACCTACCCTCAGGATCTGATTGGTAGTAGATGATGCAGAACCATGGCCCATGCCATATCTTTCATGGAATTCAATCATCACTCTGGTAGCTTCTTCCTTCCCCAGACATCTTAAATACATGCGCTCATGATTTTTCGTATACAGAACACCCCCTTTCATCATGAAACTTCCACTCTTTAGGCACAAGTTCCACCTTTGAACTATATTAAGGTGATTAGGACACCACTGGTTCAATAAGTAATAAATGATTTCATCATACCAGTCACCTGGAGATACCTCTTGGAGATGATAATGTTGAGCTGTGAGATCAGGACCTATCTCAACCATTGTCTTCGTCAATCCTTGTCCTCTCACCAATTTCATGGGTTGAATCTCAATGTCATATTCCTACAACATAGTCACCCATTTATCTCTTCATTCACCTAGCTCATTCTGCATTAGTAGCAGCTTCACCATAGAATCAGGTACTATTGTAAAAACCTTATTCCTCATAATATAGTGTCTAAAGTTTTTCACTGCTCTAACCAAAGCATAGGCCTTCTTTTCTACATTATGCTATCTCAACTCTACATCCTTTAAAGGAGTACTCATGAAGTCTATAGGATGCTCATCACCTTGATCAGAATTTTGAGTCAACATTCCAACACAAGAGTGATCAGAAGAAAATGAATATGTAAAAAGGCTTAGCATAATATGGACTCACCAACACTGGAGCCTCAACAATAGCTTTCTTGATTTCTATAAATTCCTCCTTAGCTTCTTTACTCCATTCCACTTTGGCCTCTTGTTTTAACATAGCATTCAAGGGCTTCACTATCTCTACAAATCTAGTTATGAATTTTCTGACAAAATTGATCTTCCCAAATAATGACTTCATTTACTTCTTTCTTGTAGGAGGCTGAACCCTCAAGATAGCCTCTATTTGTTTGGGATCAATGGTGATACCTTGCTCTAAAATAACATGTCCTAGCAATTTCCCCTCTATAACCCCAAAAATACACTTCTTTGGGTTAAGTGAGATGCCAAAATCTTTGCACCTTTGGAAGACCTTGCATAAATCTTCTATATGATTACCTCACTTCTTAGAGAAGACTCTCAAGTCATCCATATAAATAATGATGCACTTATCAATTATATCCTTAAAAGAAATATCCATAGATATCTAGATAGTAGCTCCAACATTGATCAACTCGAAAGGAATTCTTCTGTAGGCATAAGCTCCCCATTTTGTAGTGAAGGAAATTTTATGCCTGTCTTCATATTGTACCATGAGTTGGTTGTATCCAAAATACCCATCCAAAAAAGAAATTATCTGGGATCCATTAACAATCTGAAATACCTCGTCTAGTGAAGGAACTAGATAATTATCTTTTTTTTATGCTCTATTAAGATTCCTAAAGTCCACACATAGTCTAATTTATCCATTATTTTTCCTCATAGGAACTAGATTCACAACCCAAGTTGAATGCCTCACTAGAAATATATTTCATGTTGAAAGTAGCTTTTGTACTTCTTTCTGAATGATGATAGAGCATTGATTGGTCTCTGTCTTTGTTTGAATGGTTTGACATTTGACTTCAAGGGAATGGTGTGTGTAATGATTGAAGTATCCTATGTTTTCAAATATTCGTAACTCCAAGCTATCACATCTCGATATGTATGTATAACATCCATAATTCCTCTCCTTTCTTTGGGATTACATACTTTACCAATAAAAATATTCTTTACATCATTCTTTGTTCCCATGTTGTATGTTTCACATTGACCACTGAGAGATTCCCTTTTCAATTGTTGCTCTTGATCTTTTATCTTATCCAAATCAAAATTTCATTCCAATTGCACCATACCTCTTGGGATAGTGTTGGTATTTAGGTTGATGACCCCTTCTAAATCCATTACTGCCTCTTGAGGCTCTATCTCATCAATTAATTGAGAAGCAAAAACATCACAATTTGTAATGAAATATAGAATGTTCTTGTCATCTTCAAATACCTAGAAATTGGTGATGTTATATGGTACCGGAGGTACTAGAGTGAGTTCCACAGTAAACTTCTTCAATCCTGAAAGTTGCAAGGGTTGCAATGTACTAGCCGCTTGTTCTAGAGAATTTGTGACTTGGTTCCTACCACGAGGAATCAACTAGATGTTGAAAGCATCAAATCCCTTGATAAGATCCCACACTCTATGTCTATAATTAGTCATCCTTCTGTCATGACATGAATATTGTTTCCTCACCTTCCTGACTATTAACACAGAATCCCCAAAAAATTGTAATCTATTAAATTTATGCCTTGATACCATTAACAACCCATGGATGAAAGCTTCATATTCAGCCACATTATTAGTGCATTGGAATTGTAGTCTATGTGCAGAAAAATAGCTCTTACCTTTAGGTCTGATCAGTTCAAACACTACTTCAACACCTTACTTAGATTTGGATCCATCAAATCTTAACGTCCAATAGCCATCAAGGTCTAATTTCTTCGATTCATCTTTTATTTTACTATAAATATGAGGCTTCTCAGGAAGCATTGGTATTTTACCCTTGATATTATGTGGTTCTCCCTATATATTCAGTCTGACAATTCGGATTGGGTCAATACATTTTTGTACCTACTCCACAACAGTCTAACATACATGACATTCCAACTCAGAGTGGGGGACATCATGGACTCAACACTAATTGGGGAGCAAATATTCTTCAAAATTCATACTCCTACCTAGCTGGATCTGATTCTCCATACATCTCTGGATGAATTCATGAAATTTATCCAACAAAATGAGCTACCTATCCTCTTGGTCATTAGTTTCATCTATTTTTTCACTCAATGTTTCAGAATCACTGATGGACTTATCTTGCATCATAAAGATTTCCTAAGACCTTCCAAATTCTAATGTAGATCCATAATAGGGGCCCTACAACATAAAGACCTCTTCATTATCTAAGACTGATGTAGCCAACACATAATTTCCCATGCTGACCTCTGATATTAATATCTCATTTGAAGTATTCTAGTACTCAGTGATTACATACTTCATTCTAGGCTCTCTTTCAATCCTAATCTGATTTGGGACTCCTTTCCATGGTAGCCACATGTGAGAATGGTCTATAGATGTATACCCATTTCATACCTTGGTGAAATCCCAACCCAAAATCAAACCATAGGTGTCACGAATATCAACAACCTAAATGTTGATCACCTATTGCACCCTTGTATCTAATGCAATCTACATAGGGATCATGTTCAATTCTCCTACTACACTTACCTCTGTCTTGTCTAATTGAGTGACCTTATTTTGAGAAGCAATAGGGGTAATACCTAATTCTTTACAGACAACAAAAGGCATAACATTTGTAGATGCTCTTGCATCTAACATACAATTATGCAAATTCTTCCCAAAGATATGAATAGAAATCAGAAAGGGAGAGGTTTCCATCTTTCCTTGGAAGAGGCTCAACTAGGTATCAGCTTGTACAACCCGACTCTTATATTTATGTTTCCTTTTGTCTATAGGTGGGACCTAGCCTTTAGGTGCTTGTGAATTAAAGGATCTCACAACTACCTCACTAGAAGTTACTCCTTGTGGTGTTGTGTTTGAATTAAAAGATCCCACGAAATCATTCATAATAGCAGGGACTCTTAATAACTTAAAATAAGAAAGGCTTACCTTTACTTTCTTGAATTTTCCAATCACATATTCGCCCAAGTTTTCAATGTTCATATCAACATGAGCTTCCTTGCAGCCACTAATCTATTTGTCTTTTGATACTTCAGCATTGCTTCCCTTTAACAAGTATTGTGTTGGCACATGAAGGTAAGATGGGCTATTATTGGCTTGTGGATCTAGTGGAGTAGTGAAATTATTTGTAGGAATAAAAGCATGAAGGGACCTCTAGATTGTGGAATCCTGTTAGGCATGTTCCTCAAATCATATTTCTTTATGGGTTGCTGAAACATCTGAACTTCTTCAACACCAACTTCTTCTTCATCCAAAGGGCCATTATTATTCTCATTCTCTTCATTAAACAACTGAGAGATTTCATCCTCATTCAACACCTTCTTTATCTCTTTATCCTGGTCCCTAGACTCTTTTTCTGGTTCATTCTCCTCACCTTTTGGGAATTGAGCATGGTTAAGTACCATTACTGGGGAATCATAAGGATTTGAGGGTATAGTCTCCTGACCATTGGAATTGTTCTCAACTTTATACTGAAAGATGGAAGCAACAGTATGAAACTCAGAGCAATCTAACTCAAAATGTTAGCTTGTCTTATGGAACTTGCACCATCTAGATAGAGTTGCTTCTGCTAGATACACACGACTTGGAGGCTTCTCCTAGGTAGGAGTTTGATACAATGGAGTAGGAATTCCCCCATTATTGGGTCCAGTATTCCAAGGTCTATTATGTCTAAGTGGTTGCGTCCCTGTCCACCTTGTTGCCCCCTGTCATAATTTTGGCTAGAGCCTTGTCCTCTTTCAAAATTTTGATTTCTATCAAAATACTACCCTCTATCAAAGTTTTTCCCTTTAGCAACATATTTGTTCTCTCTATTATAGTTCTATTGCATGTTCTTTTGTGTGGCTTAAAGTTGGTTGTTTTGATTTCTCGGGTAGGTCACCTCCTTATTCAGTTTTTTCACCTACTCAAATAACTCATCCAGCCATTTTTTATCTAGACCATTGTGTGGTGTTGAATTCACATTACCGAGCGGGTATCCAAATGCTCCTCCAGAACTAACAACTTGATTCAGGACTTCTAAATTTTGCAAATATGTAGGAAAACTAGCCTGCTACTGCACGTGAAGGGGTTGATTGGCTCCTTGCTGAGGATAGGAGGTCATTGGTTGAGCTTGATTTATTGGAGGACTTGGATGTGGCACTAAAGGAAATGAGGGTATTGGATTCATAATGGGAGCATGATTAGTCAAAGTCTAGATAAGAGATTGGAATTGTCCAAGGTGAGCAGTTGGTCCTAGGGATAGAAAAGGTCTTGACAAATGTTGCCTTAGATCTGTGCTAACCTTAATAGCCTTTGTGTATGTGATGAGAAAGATAGTTGTGGGATTAGTACCCCATTTCAAGAAGGTGGATGTAAGGCTATCAAGGGACTCAAATTAGACCTCCAGGGAAATGCCCTCATTTCCAGCATAAGGTGTTTGAATTATAATGTATGCTTGATGGAATCTATTTTTAAATGATCCTATAGGATCATTGATTTCCCTCTTGACTCTAGTAAACTATATGTAGAGCTCATTAGCACTAATGGGAATTTTAAACTTCTACAAAAATGCAGTCCCTAGTTCTGTCCAATTATGGATAGAAGCAGTAGGTAAGTGATTGCACCACTAAAATGCCTCTTCCCCTGGGGAATAAGGGAAAATCCTGTGTGCAACATCCTCATGGTTGATTCCTCTATCCCTCAGGTAAGTCTGGAAAATCCTGATATGGTGCACTAATGTCCTATTGGGATCATTGGTATGGAACTTTGAGAAAAATTTATCAGGGTTCTTAGGCATGACATTGTAATTATTGAAGATCAAGGGAGATGGGTTATTGGCCAAAAAATCCATTGGTGGAGGTGGGGGTGGTAATGGCTGGTTTATGGTTGGTTGGGGTTGCAGAATGGCAATGCCTTCATAATCAAATGAGGATGAGGATGACGCAGATGATGGAAGTGGTTGGGTGGATGATGATTCTTCCCCTATTTAGGCCCTTCTTGCCCTAGTAGGACCTTGCAATTCTTGCAATTATTCCTCTCCTGGAGTGGATCTGGTTCTCTTTCTGAGCTTTTCAAGAGAGATGGCATTTAAAAAAATGCTCCAACTTGCTTATTCCACCCTCCTTCTAGTGCCAATATGTTGATGGTTTTTTTTGCACAACAACAACTCGAACATAATATGATATCCTATCTCTCTTGAAAGTTAAATCTTTATGGGAAAATAGATAACCCCAAGGTCTCTAATGTCAAGTCTTGACAATGCAAATAAAACAACTCAAAGATGATGTGAAAATACTAGTAAAGACAAAGGGACCTTACTACAAGCAAATACTGGACTTAAATTTATCAGATCTAACAATATATTGATACTTAAAAACCTAAAACTAACCTAGATAATAAAAGAAATAACAAAAGACAAATTTTTCAGAGATAATTCTAAGATTAATTCTTAACCCTTAGATTGACAATTCAGATGATAAGATACTCGAAATGGACCAATCCCTAGAAACTAATTCTTGTTTAATCTAGATAAATCTGCAATCTTACAAAAATAGTGCAATCTTCTAAGGTCTTAAAGATTTTCAGATCATGCATATTCATTCAAGACAAACCTATTGCAATTGGAATGAACAAACATTCATTATTGAACTAAGCATAGTTTTAAGTCCAAGATAACTTTGCAAAGAAGCTTACAATCAACTAACTCTAAAAAGTATGGACTAGAGATTGCTGCAAACATTTCAAGCATAAAACCCTAAACATCATCAAACCATCTAACATCAACTAAACTTAAGCAATTTTAAAGATAGAACATCAAGAACCATGCCAGATAAAACTCAAAACAAGAAAGGCACCAAATCACAATTTCTTTGTTTGTATTAAATTATCCAAAGTGGCAACAATTCCAGTCTTGTGCTACAACAATTGCTTGAAAAGACAAACTAACTCTAACTCTAACTCTTGCTCTTATAAATTGCTCTAATGTGAAATCCGTCTAACTTAACCCCTTACAAATGAGGCATAATTCCAAAATTATAGAGAACCCCCTAGGATATGTTGACCCAATTATGTTTCACAATGATAAACGCCACACAACAGGTCGGCCAAAAGATATTCAAAATAATATGAAATGTGCAATTTGCACCAATTTCATCCAAGTCATCCTGGGGTCTCTAACAAAACTCAATCCAATGCATGCGAAGGAAGAGGAGAAAATAATGGGGAAGAAAAAATTCTAACATAGCATTGCATTAACTACTTTTCATATTTTTCTTTAGCATGCTCCACCTTATCACGCGCCAACAAAAATACCCTCTCCAAGTCGGCAATAGGTGGCATAGGGAAAACCCCAACTCTCCTCTCAAAGCACTTGATATCATCCCTTGAATGATTCAATATATTATCCCAATCCACCTTATTTGTTTGATACCTATCAATGACTGCAATGTAGGTTGCAGCATCATCTAGTTGGTGTTTGGTAATAGGGACCTTATTGATTGGAGAATAGACATCTCGCCACCATTTTATCAATTGCTCCAGGTTAAGATTCTTTGGAGAAAATTTATTTCTCCCTATCATCACTTGAAAGAAAGAGATACAGTTATTGTAGATATCATTCAAAGTGTCCTCAATCTTTCTTCCCTATTTATATATCTTCTTCAAGGCCTTTTTCCTCATTTGTAGAATTTCAAACCATTCCCAAGGCTCTGTAATTCTTGAGGAAGGAAGAATTCCATCCTTTACCAATTGATCCTCAGTGTGTTCCATGATACTCTTTTTCTTTTGTAGCAGGAGATCTATATCCTTCGTATCCTAAGCCAACACACCTTTAAGCCAATCCAATGACCTCATTGCATCTCCTCCAGTCGAAAGGATATCTTTGATAGCATTATCCCCCTTTGCTTGCACTCCCTGCAACCAATTGGCTATAACATGTGTGGTGCTTTTCATTCTTTCCAATTCTAATATGGTTTCCTTGGGTAAGAAACCTGCAACAGATGAGGAAGTACCAATGGATTTCAAGGTCTTCATCAACTCTTGCAAATACTTCTTCAATTTATCATTTTCCTTTTCCAATTATGCCTTAGCTTGTACCTCATTCCTCAATCTGTCAAGGATTACAACACTGGAGCCTTCATATTCTTCAATGTCTTGTTCCATGGAAGCATGCCCCAGGTTAATAGTTTGTACACTATTATCCTTCTTGGTCACATCATCTCTATTTCTTCAGGAGTAGGGGTAGCAATGTGCACCACCCTATTATTTGACTCATCTCTCTCAATCCTGGAAATGACTTTGGATTTCTTCTTTGTCTTTCCCTTTCCAATTTTTTCTAGGAGTTCATCCCAATTGGGAGGAGTGCCATCCAATACAATCTATTTACTCTTCAATTATTTATCTAACCAGCCTGGAATAGTGGATTTTGACTGTACTTTATGCTACCCATCTTGTTCTTATTGAACATGGGGTTCACTCTTCTCCATGCTAGGCTCCTCAGGAATCCTCTTAGCTAAATCATGCTTATATGTATTATGTTCTTCCTTCTCCTATACTGGTGAAGGAATACTAGCTAACACTTCCTTCTCAAGAGAATGTCTATCCTCTTCACCTCTTGCAAGTGAATCCCCACCAACTACCATGGTAGACTTTAGAACTTCATCTATCTCTACCTTAGCATTATAGAGATCACCTTCATAGAATTCATCCTCATCAAGGTCCTTAGGATCTTCAGCATTTTTTGGTTCATCTAGCATATTTCTAGTCTCATAGAGAGGAGGGATGTCTTCATTCTTGGTGGCAGGATTATTCATTGGAGCACTTCTTTTTGGTGTAGCATCCTTGGGAGAAGGATTTGTTGACCTCCTAGTACATACTTGTGTCTTTTCCCTCAAACTCTTTATTTCTATCACAAGTGTGTCAGCCTTTTCATCTGCCTTAGAAGCCTCCTTTTGTGATAATCTCACAATTCTCCTTCTCTTCGATGAGGGAAAACCAATCTCTTCCTTTTCTTTCTCACCTCCCTCAGCCTTCTTGCTTCTTGAAACATGCTTTCTCTTCTTGGCCATATCCCTTCTTTGTTTTTCTACCTCTCCTACCTCCTCTGTATGAACATCCTTAATCTCGATTTTAAAAGGAGAGCCCACTTTGTTTTCTCCCTTAGGGTCTTGCTTAAGTGACTCCTCAGATGAAAAGTGAGACTCCAAGTCTCCCATGAGATCATAAGTGCATTGCACATCCTCACTTTCCAACTCCAACATCTTATGCTTGAGCCATAGCTTGGTATACTTGATGACTAGAGTCATGACCTATTCTAGCTCTATCTTCTCTTCCTCTAGCCAATCAACCACTTTAATTGGCTTATCCTTCATAGCCTCAAATTCATGGACTTGGATTAGAATTCCCATCCTCTTCAACCTGATCAGGGATAGCCCTTATGTTGTACAACTGCACCAAGCTGACTGGTAACTTGGAGAATTTCTTTTTTCTAACTTCAAATTCATCACCAAGGTTGGACCAATAGTCCTCTATGTTATCCTTTTGGCTGTACTCTTTGCTTGCCTTCTTCTACACTTCACCAGTTATATCAAATCTAGATCTCTTAGAGTGGAAGGAGAGACCAAGAGTGGTCATCTCCTCTTTAGAAGAATAGGATGAGTTGATAGAAATGCATACTTCACAATTACATCAAAGTCATAGATCTTCCTTGTGACTTCTAAGAGAACAACATGATCAGTAGGGTACCCAGGGAGCCTGTATGAAGCCCTCTAACAACCATCAATCCTTATGTATGAAAGGGTGGGGAACTGGATAAACTAAGCTCCAAACCTTTTGATTAAATCTTTGGCTTTGTCTAAAATCTAGACATGCTCTGCACCTTGGAGCAGCCTAGTGATATACATAGTGAATTCATAATTCACCCTCCTATAGCTTGAGTTACCTAGATGTAGATATGGGTAAAATTCATAAATCAAATTATATGCAAATAAACCCTTCTTGCTTAGTCCCTTGTATGGATGAAACCTAGCCAAAGCATAGAATAGGTAAGAGGT
This sequence comes from Sequoiadendron giganteum, assembly GCA_007115665.2. NCBI lineage: Eukaryota > Viridiplantae > Streptophyta > Pinopsida > Cupressales > Cupressaceae > Sequoiadendron > Sequoiadendron giganteum. Next base: position 660,650,083 of record CM021105.1, on the reverse strand, counting down.
CATTGTCAAACTCTTGGTCTACAGGACATTGCACATCTGCTCATGAATTCTTGCACTTATAATACCCACCCACTAGTAATCTTTACCTTGTTCCATCCTAGCAATAACATGAAGCATTCAATTCTCGAACATTCCTACATTCTTTAATCCTACCACCCTTCTGAGAAGGGTAATAGCAACACAATATTCCTTCTTGAACTTGAGTCTGACCAATTGCTTGGGAAACTTGGAGAAATGGGACTTAGGCTTCTCAAACCAGGAATTGATAACCTACTAGGATTTGATAACATCTTCCTCATAGAACTTCCTTGCCACATCCATGTCAAATGCCACTAGATGAGACTTATCAGGCATGTCAAAGGTCTGGGCTATGGACACCAGATCCAAATTTTCTATAATCCTACCTTGGGGACCAATTATCCTATGTGTACTTATGTCATAGTGCCTTGCACATTCAAGTACTAGTTTATAGCATTGCACTGTAGGGGGAAATCAAGCCACATGGGTCAATCCTAATTCCATCGTTCTTTTAGCCAGCAAATGATAATCATGTGCTACCAAATTGGTCTTGAACTCCTCATATTCCCATAGTCCTGCATTGGTATCTTCCACCCCTAACCAGATAGAGGAGAGATTTCTCTCTGGAATTCTACTCTTTATATCCAACTTGATTCTCTCTGCCTTGAAAATGGAAGATCCCTTTGCACCGGGGTCAACTACCTTACCCTTGGCTCTAGTTGCCATTGTTTTAGCTGATTCAACCTACATTTGACAAGAAACCAAAGTAAAGACACATGGAACACACTTTAATCCATTAAAAAGATAAGTTCATCCTTAATATAAATCTCATGATAAGCCAAATGCTCAAAAAACTTCATCAGAGTTAATCATTTCAAAGTTTAGGTTTTTAGCCCTTCCATAGAATCCAGGCCAAAGAGGAATTTTGAGAAATTCCCAGCCAAGCGGATTCCAGTGAAGTAGGCACACAAGCATCCCACAATAATTCAATCGATTGTTATTAACTATAAAGCAGCAGGAAGCATCTTAAAAAAAGTCCTAATCTAATATCAAATGCATAATGATTAGGAAAATTTCATGCAATTCCTCAATTCTCCATTTTCAAGAAAATCTTAGAAAAAGCCGACAGGGACGAAAATCCACGAGAATGGCAGTAAATCACAAACTCCGGGAAAATGAAGAGACCAAGAAATTTTGAGAGAATCTCAAAGACATGGATTCCAGTGAAACTAATGTAATTTTCACCACTTAACTCAATTTTTGGGAAACCCGCAAGGGGATGGACAAACCGGGGAAATCCACTCCCAACGAAATTTTGAGAAGGACCAGATTCTTCAGAAATTTGCACACTTCGGGAGATAGATGGAAAACTGAAAGGTTGGGAAATTCTAGTAGTCAAGGAATTCTGTGACGATGTTAAAAACCCCGAAGTTCACGTTTTCCCGTGACCTCCCAAAAATCGATCAAACAATCACAAATTTGAGAATTCGGTGCCCACAATGGTGTGATTTAAACCTCCTTCAGATTAACTATGAAATGAAACTCACCCGTAGGCAACTCAAGAGGGATTGGTGATGCCCTAGACATAAAACCCTAAATTTACGCCATGAACGCACAAGACAAGCATGAACTCAGCTCTCACAATGGCAAGGTTGACAACTGGTTCGCCCTGACCCAAAAGCAATCTCTCTCATGAAGGAGCCAAAGGTCAAGCCCAAGGACTCACATGGGGTAAATGTCTTCACGAAATGGGAAAACCCCAAAAATGAGGCACTCAATCATTTAATCATATAAAAATTTGAACCCCAAAATGACACAAGACTAGAAAAGCAAGTCAAAATGACCAAACCCTACCACACCAAAAATTTGACTCACACTTCAAACGTGCACACCAAAAAGAAATTTGAATCATTAATCAAAGAAGGGAGGGCATCGTAAAAATACCATGAACATAGAAGAATCAAAATAGTAGAAGTCGACAAGACAACCAAATAGAGTGCAAAGGGCCTCCAGAAAATCCAACTATAACAATCAAATCCAATTCCAGATGCCCAGTTCAACAAAACTCAAGCTCAAGCACTCCAGAAGAAATAGGAAGCAAATTATAAAATTCAAATGGCACAAAAATCCCCAAAATTCGACTTAATACCCACCTTCGAAAATCGTACAATCAATGTAGTCAAGATGGGTCAACCCAAAATCTGGGAATCCGACAAGGTGACGAATATTCAGAGAAATCCAACCGCGAAAGAATTTCGCGAAGGACCGGAATCTTTGGAATTTCAATGAAAAGCATCTCCCATCGAACTTCGAAAGGAATCCAGGACAATCCGACAGGAGTGGATTTTGCCGAGTACAGTGAAAAACCCGAAATGAGTCCAAAACCTAAGGTTTTTAGTATATATCATAGATGGAATATTCCAATAGGCAAGATAAACATCAAAGCACATTCCCAAGCAAGAAAATCCCCAAAACACAAAGTTCCAAAAAATAAAGAGCGAAAGAAAAAAGAGAGAAAAAGAGGGTCCCTACTTTCAGTGGGGCATGTGTGCAAAAAGTGCACAACAAATAGCTCCAATGGAGATTTCTTGTGATGCCTTTTTCTTGATTTCTTTCTTAGGAAGCTTGAGTGTAAGAGTACTTGTGAAGATTGAATGAAGGTGAAAAAATAGTCTTGTTAGGGGGTAAAATGAGGATGAAAAACCTTATTTGTACATGCAAAACCCTAATTTTCTCAAAAATACAAAATGATAGGTTGGCATTAGGGTTCTCGAGGAAAAATTGCCATTATATTTTGATTTAATTTTGATATTTAAGCCTAAAGGTACTAGGTCGCCCAAAGTGGCAACCTAGTCCACATTGGGAAATTTTAAGTGGTGATTGAGAATTAAATAATGTTTAATGAAGTTTATCAGCTTTAACTCCAAAAACACACTTAATTCGGGACTAAAATTACATTAAGGGGAAAAGTTAGCAAAATAAAAGGGTTAATTAGTGGATGATTGGCCTAGGAAGATTTGAAAATGCTTTACAATACTTTACAACACCTTGGCACAAGGCTTGGAAAGGGGTAAAAGGGTGTTGTTTAGGGGAATTATGTTGAAAGGGTCTTAGAAAAGTGAGGAAATGTACTACAACACTTCACAACACCTTAGTAAAACATTACTAGGTTATTATTGAATTGCAAGCTTACAAGATTAAATCTAGGTAAAACAAGGCGAAAATCCAAGGGAAAAGGCCAAAATGAGTGAAAAAGTGTCAAATACTACACTTTTTGGTGACACATTTAGCCACCACTTTAGTGTGAGTATGAACTTACTTCAAAATCATACTAAATTAGTTGAATCATGTGTGTCAAGTGGGATCAAATGTATTCATGCTAGCAAGATGAGATGTCATCAATCAAGAGGGATGATTCAGCCCCCAGGATCAAGATCTCCTAGAAAACTAATCATAGGTACAAAACATCACACAAGGAGTGATGTGAATGGGTAGAGAAAATTTGGATCAAGCTTCAACCATTTGTCCAGATAGTTGTGGATTAGGTCTAGGATGTTTGTTCGAAAGAAAAAGGATGTACCCACTCTAGGCCGATGAGACTTTTGGTTGTTTGTCGAGTGAGAATGCCAAAAGGGTGGTGAGATACATACACACAATTGGTATGAAATCACACCAAAAAAGGTGGCTATGGAGAAATTCGTTCCACTAGTTGGGCTTCCCGCTCAACCATACCAAAGTTATACCTCCTGATAACTTTGACAAGGTGCCACAAAAGACAAGGGTACGATTCATGAGACAAGCAAAGCCTTGGATGCTTAGAACCCATGAACAAGTGAAAGATGGTACCATAGGAATGTAAGCTTTTTTATGCAAGGTGGCCATGTATGCACAAATGCAAAAGGTGCAAAATGAAAAATGCAAAAAAAGAAAAATAAAAACAGAGTGTTCCAAGGAGTCTTGTATAGTTCATATGAGGTCTTTGAATTAGGGAACATTGCATTTAATGTATCCAAAGAGGACCTATCAAAGGATAGAAGATTCAAAACTTAGGGGATACATTGTGTCGCATCAAGTTGTTAAGATGAATGTAATATGCTAAGATAAGTCACACTTATGAAGGAAATTACACCGAATGTCATCCACAAAGTGAGAAACACATCATGTGAAGTTACAAGGCTACACTAGGAATCATGGACAAAGAAAAATCAAATGCAAATGAAAAAAATAAAATAGTGCCAATGTATGCCCCCACTTTAAAGGAATTTCTACACACTATTTGGTGAGCAATTTCTTTAAAGTAGAGAAAGGAAAAATGCAAAAGGGATATGAGATACTTATGTGAAAATCCCAATGTCAAGTGATAGGTGTCTAAGAAAGGCTGCATCATGTGAAAAGGAAGAAAGAAAAGGAAAAACGGGGTTTCCTTCCAAAATCGAAAACACCAAACACATAAGGGATCTATGGATTTGGGGTCAGTATGTTCATTGCTGTAATTTTTGTTTAGAAAGCATGGAACTATCATCATTCCCCCAAATACATATAACTAGAAGAAGGCATAGAGAGAGCAAAAGAAAATTAAAAAAGGAAAGTCAATTTGGGTCAACATGGAAGAGACATAGGATGTATCAACTCTTTGCATTGTCCCCAAAAGGATAATAAAAATATAAAGAAAAAGACAAATGAAAAAGAGCCTTGCTTTTGAGTCAACATGAAGGAGACATTGCAATCCCAATGCCTTGTATCATCCTCAAATGAAAGGAAAAAGAAAAAGGAAAAGAGCATCATTTGGGTCAACATGAAGGATACATTGGAGTCTGAATTCCTTGCATCATCCCCAAATGAAATGAAAAAAGGAAACAAAAGAAAAATAAGTTCATTTGGGTCAACATGAAGGAGACATTATGGTCTCAATTCCTTGCATCATCCCCAAATGAAAGGTAAAAAGGAAACAAAATGAATAGAGAAAAGAGAAAAGTCATGTACGACACATAGAAGAAGGGTAGATACATATAGAAGAATGTCACAAAGAGTAGGAAAAAATCTAATAAGACAGGGGATACACAATACATAAAAAAACACAAGATTGGTAAGGCGAGTTTAAGTCAACTGTGAAGCAAGTCATCCACCTCCCCATCTCGGTGGGGAAAAGTGGGAGGTGGAAAAGAAGCTAATGGACAAAGACAAGTGCTTTACCAAGACAAGTCTAGCAACTTCTGGCCCCCATTGAGTTCAAGGTTGGAGGGAGGTGAGGTAGGTGATGAGAGGGAGCATGTAATAGTGAGAGGGACATGGTCTATAACTATTATAGGAGAAAGTGCATGAGAGTAGGTTTAGGGGTCAATAGGGTAGCACTCAGAACTGATGAAGTGGTACTTACTCAGTATCTCACATTGATGGAAAAATTCATCACTTCTATGGCCAAGAACACGATGATAAGAACAATGTGGGGCATTAGAATCCTTATAATGAATTACCAACTTATCACAATGAGGTAAGGTGATGAGTCATTTTTTTAAGAGGATGTATAATTGTCTCTCACATTCAAGTGGTGGATGGAGAGGAAACTTAAGTTTTTGTAATTTATATGGCCTCTTGCGGTGGTTGGATTCTCCAACTTCAAAAGAGGGTATGGGAATAGGGTGTCTTGAAATGACCAAAGGTTTAGTATTGTTGTTAGGAGGGGATGGTGGCTTTTCCTTAGAAAGGAGAGAATCCAACTCAAGAGGGGAATCAAAGATCATTGTACCATCATTACAAATCCTAAGGAATTCTCTAGGATGCACCCTAGCATGAGGGGGATCTTGATATCCAATTCCCTTTGTATGCTCATCAGGGGAAAACTATTCATAGAATTTGTGAATATCATATTCATTTGTGAGATCACCACCTTGTTTTCTTAAAATGGTAAAACCTTTTCCATAGGTTTGTTGAAGATTAATGGGAGGGTGTGTTATCGGGTTATGGTAAAAGGGTTGAGGAGGGACATGGTGAGAGGAACTAGGCTCCCATTGAGTAGGTAGCCAAGATCCATTTTGTACTTTCGGATGAAGATACTCAAATGTTTCATGGGATGATATGTTAGGAATTATTGGTTGATTCATAGAGGGGTAAAAATAAGCATTTTCTTCAAGGTTGTCAAGGAATTCATTAAGGAACCGATACATGCTAGCATTATCATCTCCAATGATGTCTACTTCGAGAAGAGGACAATCATTGGGAGTGGGTGGAGTAGGAGTTGGTTCAAGATCATTAGGATCAGTGGAAAAGGTGTAGCTTGATATGTCCATTAACGATTTGAGGGATGTCCACAAATTTTTGAAAGACATGGCCATGATGGGAACTAAGTAATGACAAGAAATGGAATAAAAGGGAAAATATGGAAATGAAAACAGAAGGAAAAATGTTTAAAGCAAAAGTGTAGAAAAAGTGTTGAAAATGACAGAAATTGTGATGAAAAATGTCCAAGAGGACTAGGTTGCCCAGTGTGGTGACTTAGTCTTAGTAGTGCTATTTTTGAAAATGTTTTGAATTTTTAACTTTTTTTATGCTTTTTCTAAATTTCTGATGCAGATAGAGACTAAAAATGAAAATTTTTTTGTATTTCCGTACTGAAAATGTAATGCAATGTGCAATTATAGCATTAGATTTAACTAATGCACTTTTTCTACTAACCTTAGGATGCAAACAATGCAGATTTTGCAATGTAATGCAAGCTATCTTTAAGATGAGATGAAAAATCAGAAACCTAGCAAATGGTCTATGGTCGGGTTCACCAAAATGAACCACCAAAAATGTAACTCTCAACCTAGGGAAAGAGGATTCCCTATACTAGGACCTTAGGGTTTTTCACCCTAGGAGCACTTGGTGCGAGAGAATGGCACTCTTACCACTTGGTGGTTATGGGATTTTTAGTGGTTGCATTTAAAGGGAGGGTTGATTGATGAAGTTTTATGATATGTGTGTGTGATAAATGTGGTTAAAATTGAAACAAAATTATACTAAACTAATCTATGATATGTAAACAAAGCAATGTAAACTAAATGAAAACTATTTAAACTATATGATCTAATTCCATGTAAACAAAAAGTAAACAGAAAGTTCAGGACTTGTGCACCTGGAAATGAGATGTTCCAGATGAATGGCCTCAAAATACTCTAGAATCTATCAAAAATCAGAAGAGGGACACTTACGCCAAGTTGGGCGATCTAGTCCTCCTATCAGGAAAATTTGTCAGAATGGGTTTCTTTCAAATGGGTACCCAAAAATGTAAAAATCCCCAAAGCATAGGCCTAGAGGGACTAGGTCGCCATTGTTGGTGACCTAGTCCTCTTCTAGATTCCTAAGAATCTGGAAATGTATATTAGGGCATTTGGTCTTCAGTACAAGTTTTGATAGGTGTTTGGTTCAGATTCTGCAAAGAACGGGCTGAAAGAGGTCTCCAAGCTTCAACTAGGGCTTTGTTGACTTGAATGGATTTGATGAGTTTACAAAACCTTTCTAGCACCTTTCTTATTGAACAACCTACATATAACCACCTGCAAATCACGCATGCAAATAGGAGACAAGGATTAGGGTTAGAGCATAGGGGTTTTCCTTAGTCAACCCCCTTTGATGATAATCAAATCCAAATGAGAAATAAAGAAATGAAAGGATGATTGAATGACAAAGAAAGTACAAACACTTACCAAATACTTTGTTGAAGATGTTTGCAACATGCAAGAAAAGCTCCAATGGAGATTTCTTGTGATTCCTTGTGTTTGATTGCTTGCTTTGGAAGCTTGAGTGCAATAGTACTTCTGAAGATTGAGTGAAGGTGAAAAAATGGTCTTGTTAGGGGGAGAAATGAGGATGAAAACTCTTATTTGTACTTGCAAAACCCTAATTTTCCTGAAAATGCAACATGATAGGCCGACATTAGGGTTTTGAAGGAAAAATTCCAATTAGATTTTGAGTTAATTTTGAGATTTAAGCCTAAAGGGACTAGGTCACCCAGAGTGGCGACCTAGTCCACTTGGGCAATTTTAAGTGGTGGTTGGGAATTAAATAATGTTTAATGAAGTTTATCATCTTTGCCTCCCAAAAAACACTTTAGTCGGGACTAAAATTATATTAAGGGAACAAATTAGCATAAGAAAAAGGTTAATTAGTGGATGATGGGCCTAGGAATATGTTAAAATGCCTTACAACACTTTACAACACCTTGGTGCAAGGCTTGGAAAAGGGGTAAAAGGGTGTTGTTTAGGTGAATTATGTAGAAAGGGTCTTAGAAAAGTGAGGAGATGTACTACAATAGTTCACAACACCTTAGTAAAAAAATATTAGGTTATTGTTGAATTGCAAGCTTACAAGACTAAATCAAGGTAAAACCAGGCCAAAATCCAAGGGAAAAGGCCAAAATGAGCGAAAAAGTGCCAAAGACTACACTTTTTGGTGACACAAAAGGTTCTCAAGTTCATGAATTAGCAAGCTATGTTATACTAAATCCACTAACTATATTTCTAAATTTTAACATCCAAGGGGATTAACACAACTCACCTAGGAAGGAGCATATAAATTTTTAACGCTCAAGGGGATGAATAAGATCCACCTAAGAAGGTGTATACAATTTTAACATACAAGGGGACAAAAAAGACTCATCTAAGAAGGGATAAATTGAGAACCATACCTCAGGGGGAATTATAAATAGCACCACTACCAAGGGGGTTATCAATAGGTCAAATATCACAAGACCAAATGGACATGATAACTAGTGAGTTGTTTTGTAAAGTTTAAGATATGGCTAGGAGGTTTAGGAGGTCCTATGATGAGAGTTGAATTAGGAGGTCCAATAACTAGAGAAATTTTAGGTGGTCCAATAATTAATGGAGTTTTAAATATTAATTGTGCATTCATAACCTCAACTGATTTAGCTACTTGTTGATGATCTTCTATTGATGAGGGATATAATTTTACCTCAACATCTTCATCTATGAAATCCACTTTACTATATTTTGAAATAAATGTATCAATGATGTCATCCTCTTGTGCCACACTATCTTTCCAAGTGGGAGAAGAATTGGGAGACAAAAAAACATGATTCTCATGATGCTCAATGATTGGTGTTGGAGTTAATAGGACACTGAGAGGGGGGGTGAATCAGTGTCATGAACCAATTTAACAATTTTTAGAAAATGAAACAACACTTAATTATTCTCTCACTATTTTAATGATTAAATCATCCATAAATTGAATGCAACCAATTAGAATTGAAATGAGATGTATGAAAGTAAAACAATGCATAATAAAACATTCTCATAGTAAAGCAATGAAACCACAAATGAACAATGAGAAACAAGATTTTCCAAGTGAAAAACCCTCTCGGGGTAGAAAATCCACTCCTAAACTGCTACCAAATAGGCTTGTATTTTCAAATCACCATATACAATGCCTTACATGCTAATTTTTGATCAACAACCCCTCATTTAGAGACACCAATCTCAAGTAGCACTAAATCCTTTTCAGTTTACAAAATTACAATAACATAGAGGATCTCTTTGTTTTCCAAATAATCTCATAGAAACCCACAACCTTAATATATCTAATACTCCAAAGATTCAAAAAATGAATCCCTAAAATATTAAATAAACTAAGTAAAAACATTTTCTTTGCATCATATTATCTATTTGTATTACAGAGTTTTTTCAACTTTTTTAACTTTTTCTTTTTGATACAACAACAAGTTATAGTCTCATAAATGACATAAAAATCTTACAGTAATGACACTATATTTATATGTCAATAAAATATACAAATATTATGTTTTGTATCTTCACCGAAGGTTTCAGTTACAATGTAGTGCAATTTCATGACCATTTTGATCTCATAACCCTGAATTCAACAAAATCTGCACCAATCAAATTACCTGTTCTAGGAATACTATAATACAATAGCGTATGCACCAAAAAATATCACTTTTCTTTTTCAAAGTGTTTTGAAAGAACAATAATACCCTTATGAATCTGATTACAAGAGAACCTCCAAATTTAATGACAGGTGGAGAAAAAAATAGAGAAGAAGCTATATCCTTCACATAATGTTTTGTCCATAATGATAAAAACAAGATTATCATTGCTAAAACCTGCCATGCTTTTGCAATTGATTTCCCACATCATAAAACAAACATAATCAGCTCTTTTAGAATACCCATAATGAATATGTTTTCAAAAACGCTTATGCAGATAACCATCATTTTTTGTAACGTATGAAATAAGTCCATTTTGAATCTACAATGATAATGATAGATTTCACAAAATGCATGACTACCCATCAATGGAAAGTCACAAATCCTCATTGCATGAATAAATAGAAAAGATATTTTGTCAGGGCATCATTTTTTCTTTAGTAACTTAAATGCATTTTTCATCATAATAATTTACCCATTAAAAGAATCTAAAGGTAATCATAATGCATTATTTTCTAACATTGATCATTCCATTTTGAGCATATACAGACTCACACAAAAGAAATGAACTTTCCCTTCAGAAAATGAGTAGAAGAACCAACAAATTCTTTCAAATCTGATAATAACCAAGCAAAGAAGGAGTTAGCTTAAGATGCTGCAAAAAATAATCAATGAAAATACCAGGTTTTGACAAGTGCCCAGCTAGAAAAAAATAGCGAATTATCTTCCACAATCACCTAATACGAAATGGATGACCAAACACCAATCATGGCATGTCTCCTGCAGGGATCTCAAAGCAACTTTGTGTCGACTTGTAGCAAGAAAAAATGATAGAGTGATGACTGAGAATGAATATCCATGGTGGCAGTTGAGGCTAGGGTTCTAAACCCTCAAACTTATGAAAGGATAAAATGAATGCACTAATCACTTATTTTCCTTACCTTTGATGACTTTCACAAAAAATAATAACTTTTGAAGTCTAAAATAGATCACATGTAATGAGAGCATCTTAGGAAATACAAGTCCTCATTCAAGTAGTTTACCAAGGAGGATGACAATATCAAGATATTGATAATTTCTCAATGAAGTGATGATTCAATATTATGCTATTTTGAAGACATTTCCAAATGCTGACCACAATAATGACTAAGAACATAATTACCAAAAAATTTGATGCCATGTCACTTCCAAAGTGACTTTTGAAATATTTCACATACCTTATGTCGACCACAAGGCTTAATTAGTCAACTATAATAAGGCTTGAATCAAACATGACTTCATTCTAAAGTCATTTAATAATGAAAGTAAGCCAAAATAATGCCTCAAATCAACGTTATAATATTGCCATGATATTACCTTTGAGCCATAGAGGTTCCTTTTACCAAGACTCATACAATTAACACTATGATAACCAAAGATCACCTTTAGAAACTGATTATGAACTCAAGCCAAACTGAACCATGAAAATTAGATGAAGACTCCATAGATGTCACTCACGGTGTCCTTATTAGTAACACCAAGATCATGTGAGAGAGCCATGAAATGATAAAACCAACTGAAGAGTAAATAGAAACCTCATATACCAATGATTCCAAATGAATTATAAGACTTGAGTGCCAAAGGGAACATTAGTATAATTCCAACCCAATATGTTATGTGACAAATAATGTATCATAACCATTGACATTAAATAAATATGTGCCATGATCAACCAATGATGCCAGTGAAGAACCTGATAAGTATCAATGGAACTAAAATCCAGCTGATAATGAATTACTGAAACAATATACCTGAATAGCCATGCCATGCCAAAATGCCATAACTGAACCAATGAATATCTAGTAGCATGCCTTATCAACATTATCAGTCCAATATAGTCATAACCATCTACAAATGAATATCTTGAATAAGCAAATATTATATGGACTTCAAAAAAAGGTTATCAATTATTGTCTTTCAAATTTCAAATGAATATCTTGAATAACTAGAAACATGATCATCAAGAGCATGATTAATCTAAATGGGAACAAGCATGAAGATCATGTAAATGAACCAAACTGAATACCAATCCAACCCTATAAACTCTAAAGGATATGAGGACATGTCAATCAATCTGAGATACCATTGCATCATTTGTGACTTTGTCATCAAGGACAAACAATTTGAGGGGTGAGATGAACAATTGGATCCTCTAACACCAAGATTCCTTATTCACAAGTAGGTGAGGTATCAGGAGAAGAAAAAATATGATTATCATGATTATCCACAATTTCATCCTCTTGCATCAAAACATTCTCACAAGTAGGAGAGATATTAGGAGAAGAACAAAAAATGTTTGTCGATGTTTTATTTTTGTTTCCTTCGATTGTGCTCATAAGTAGAAATATTATAATTATACAAGCCATGTGTTACCATATTAAAACCAAATATTTGGAAAGGAAACATGTTACTTTCCCTATGGATGAAATGAGAAAAATTAGATACATCTGAAAAATAGAATTACAAAATAGAAACAAATCTTAACAGAGAACACACATAGGAATTTGCACAAATTTTTTAATCTCAAAATGACTAGACAATAGTGCCCAGGGTGACAATGTCTTGTATAGGTTTTTTTGAATTTCAATATTTTAGAAAGATGTATAGTGTCAAAGGGTCCTATGTCTCAATAGTTTAGGTTTGAAAGTCAATAGGTTTTGTGAGATACATCAAAACCTATTTTTTCTATATGAATCACATTCATACTTGCAATTTTGGATAGCTTTTTGGAAATAAATAAAAATTATCAACAAAATTTTCAAATGACCTAGGTTTTAAACTCAAATTTTAAGATTTTATGTACTAAAAAATTAGAAAAATTGTAAGTGTAAGATATACTAGGTTCAGAAAAAAAAATTGATGAAAAGGGGATCCTAGGTCTAATGCATAGAACCTAAGATCAATTCTATTTTCAAAGAACATTAGGATGTAGATTGACATGAGAATTAGATTAACTTGCAACCTTGAAGGTGAGCCAATCAACCTTGGATCCAATCCTTTGATGTCTTAGAAATTGATTGGAATCGATTGGGCTTTATTTACTTGATGAAACTACGAAACCTAATCTAAAATGCATAATATATTAGAGAAACTGTAAAACCAAATTTTGACAATAGATATAAGAAAGGTAGAGTTTTGCACACTTGCCATAAAAATTTGGGCCTGATTTTGGAGGACTAATTTACCAGGGCGACAATATCTTAGTGACTAAAACTAAAATTTGATTTCATAGTCCTCTAGATTATGCTCAGAGCCTTATTCCTTCAATTTCTCACTATTAGATCTTCATTAGTTGTTGAGATAACTCCATTTACATATGTTGTCAATTTTTAGGGTTTAAATACAACAATGAATAATTGAGCTTCAAACTTCTCCTAATCTTAGATAATAGATAAGAAGGGTTATACCATATAGGGGCTTGTCTTATTCAAAACTTGTGTTGGTGTTTCCACCTCCATAATGGTAATGCCAATGAAAGAGAGCTTATCCTTTTTGTGGATAGAGGCTAAATGATAAATGAATAATGAATCAACAATGGATTACAACTCACCACTCAAAATAGCTTCCTTGAAGGCCCGAATCCATGTATATCTCTTCAAGGCTTGATTGTTATTTTTCTTGATTTTCTTGGGGGACCTAGAAGGGTTAGATATCACAAACAAAATGATAACATACACATAGAAAAACTCAAATAAAACTTTACATGATGCTTTGATATTAAATTTTTCCAATAAATATTCTCTTGACTGCTCTTGACTTGATAATAATTGCATCCAAAAGTGCTTGATCATCAATATCTCCAATTAGTTTTTGAATGATGAAATGAGTAAAAGTATTTGTGTTCAATTAATCTAATTTACTAAAAATTAAATCTCGATAGCCAACATTTTACATTTGAAATTCAATTAATAAAATTCCAACTCTAACATATTTAAATTTGGAGGCAAAATAGGGGGACCAAGTCACCTAGGGAAACTTATTCCTAGCCTTATTTTATGGGATGTAAGGTGTCAAGGGGGAAATATTAAATGTATGCATTTGTTTTGTATATGGTTGTTTTTGGTAAATGTATAAATGGGCCACAAAATGCATAATTTGGGACATTAGATGTACAATTAGGTCTAATTACTTAGGGAGAGAAAAAACATACTATGAAATTTCTTATGGTTGATAATTTATGATGCTATATATATCCATTCCTTTATGATGTAACCAAAAAGATAGAACAATATAAACTATATTTTTAAAAATTTCAATTAAATGCCATACAAATTTTAACAATTTTGAAATTAAAATAACATAAATGTGAAATTTACATTTAGTTGAGTACACCCCACAATAATTGAATCATATATTTTGAGGGAAAAGGGGATTCCCTAGCACTTCTAGGGTTTTCACCTAGAAGGATAGAACTATTTCACACCCCAAGGATTTAGAGGGCTCATTCAAGACTAATGAGAATGTAATTGAAGTATATCTATATGAAATGTCCTAAATATAATGAGCTGGAAATATAAATGAACTAACTATTAAATGTAAACCAATGGAATGTAGGTTGTCTGAAAATGCATGATGATATACAATAGGATAAAATAAAGACAATACAAGAAAGGATAAGAGAGAAGAGAAGACAACTGGGCTTGGAAATAGACAAGGGTTGGAGTGAAGATTGCAAAAGCCTCTGAAACTCTAGAAAATATGATTTTTAGACCAATTGGGACACTTACACCAAGCTAGGTGACTTAGTCCCAATTCTGGTAAACTACTCCAAGCTCCATTTCAGCCAACTGGGTGTCCATATCTTCAAAAATGCCTAATAGAAACATGCATTGGGACTAAGTTTCCACTATTGGTGACTTAGTCCATTCCAACTTTTCTGAAAATCCAAAATTGGAAATGGAATCCTACGGTTTGCAATCTGTTCTCCAACTGAAACCCGGGTCCAAATATGCAAAATCACTCGCAAAACAAAATATATTTTGGTTTATAATGCGAGGTTTTACTTGGTCAAGCCCCTTGTTGGTAATTAAAATTTGAAAGAGATAAGAAATCTGCATTAAAACCCTAGCCCTAAATGTGTATAAGACTAGGAAATATGAAGTATGATGCAACCCTATTCTAATGTGCAAGAATAAGATGCATAAATAAAACTAGAACAATGCAAGACTCATTTTAAGAGACCCTAAATCATATTAGAGATGAATCTTAATGACATGGAAACCTTCCTTAGGCTAAAGATAGAGAGAAAATGGAAGATGGGACCACTTTGAAAACAAGTCTTTAGATTTATTTGATGGCTAGTTGCATCTCCTCAACCTAGATTTCTCCATGATTCTCCATAAACATCTATTATCAACCCTTTGCAATGTGAGATCTTGATTAAAAAGTGAGCTTGAAGACCTGAAAAAACCCTAGCTTACTGCCCTAAGTTTCAACTTTGTTGTAGATAGACTAATGAATCTTCTTGTGGAAGATGTTCAATACTTGATCCTTAAATTTGGCTTGTAAAACATGTATTTATAAGCATCAATACCTAATTGTCAGCTATTTTTACCTAAGAGGCAGACATCCATTGAGAACTTTTATCAAATTGGCAATTTTCCCACTCAAAAATGCAAATAACCGGAAAAGGGACTAAGTCGCCACCTTGAGTGACTTAGTCCCACTAGGGGTTTTTGCGGTGGGATTTGTGAAATTTGAGTGATTTGAATGTTTTTTTTTGGGACTTTTATGGTTTCTTAGGTGAAATAAGCCTCAAGGTAAAAAATAATGAGTCTTAAGGGCCTATAAATGTTGTGTTAGGGGGTGATTGGTGAAAAAATGCCAAAAATGGGTCAAATTAAGCATGAAATTGTCTCTTTCTTCAAGAGTATATAATTTTCTACATTACATTTAGCCCCCACTTTAGTGACCATATGACTCTACATGCATATGCAAGTTAAAGGACTCTAGAGAATACACTTTGTTTCATAAAAGGATACTTGTTCAAAATATGTGAGAATGAAACCCCCAATGTAGTTATCTATAAAACCACAATGTTAGGAACCACATCTTGCAACAAAAACTTGTTAGTTGTCAAAAATCCTCTTATCTAACTCCTAGAAATCAAATTCGAGGGTATATGTATTCCCCCCTTGATTCTGCTTGCTTTATGGAGGTGGAATCAAGGTAGAAATCTAGCCACATTGAATGGGGACATGCATATCGAAGGGAATTTCCAAGTACCATGCCACATAAAAATGATGATTCATGATATAGGGTGTGAAAGTATAATTTTTTATGTAACAAACGACACCAAAAATGAAGTTCATTATCACTCATGACATTATTTCGAATGAAAAGTAGTCTAATATGTCTAGGGTAGTAAAATTACAAATGTTCTTACATGAGAATGAAAAAGAGTAAAAAGAGTTAAAATGAAGTAATTTTTCACTCACGTGTTCATTTTACCTTCTTATATCTTGAGAGTGACAAGAGAAGAGTGAAATATTCCTAGCAGATGAGACTTCACACCTGCGAGACTGGACGTGCTATGGGACCAGGTGGCATTCAAAGACCATTATCACAAGGTGAGTCGATTCTGCTACCTTCACTTTGTGATTTTTCACTTATTTAATGGTTTATATGCATATCTAGGTTAATTTAGGATCTTGGAAAAAAATTTCACAAAGTGTCCCATTTTTTTGCAAAGTGTTCCTTTTGTTCACAAAGTGTCCCGTTTCTTCATGAATTGTCCCAAAAGGGTTCTAAAGTGTCTAGGGCCTTAAATAAAACACACTAGGACAACATTAGTACACTTGCATGATAAATTAGAGTAATAATTAAAGATGTTAGATGATTTATAGAGCATATTTTTATGCTTATGATAGGTACCCACCCATGCATGGCAGCATCTGGGTTGGAGATAGTTGAGTTTGTTGAGAGATTTATCCCTTATTTTCTCAGTAGAGGACATAGAGAATTTTCATGTCGTTGGGATACATTGGGTTTACCTCATGCCCCCCATGAGGTATGATGTGATGTTGATGTTATTCTATGAGTGGTGGAACATAGACACATGTACATTCCACCTATCGATTGGAGAGATGACAATTACTCTAGATGACATGCACCATATTCTTCAAGTTCCTATTTGAGGGGAGTGAGTGTTCTTTTAGAGAGATCATACCTTCATGAGCAGCGGGCCAATATGCAGTATTGTTTGGGTGGGCCAGTTCATGATGAGTGGGTGACATGACATATCAGCTTGGTGATGTTACTATATTCATGAGTGTCAATGGTTAGATGGATTATAATGCATATTGTCACTCTTTTACTCCTTCCAGATGGACATGCAGCATAGCTTGATGGTGGGCTAGTGCATCTGATATAGGGTAAGGTAGAGTACAAGATAGTATATGCCTGGGAATGTTGTATGCTCACACATTTGTATTATGACTTGGGATGGTTTGTGTTTTAGGAGGTAGAAAGTATGGTTCATTGTATGCTTCTACAAGTTTGGTTCCTGGAGCATATCACTTGCACTAGGCCTACTAGCTTCCCATGTCCTACATCAGTTGGGTATCCTTGGGCCTTCTGCTATCCTCTACGATAGTTATGGCAGTATGGGGATTTTCAATTTTGGAGAGTGAGATTCAACTGACTAGAGGAGGATGAGATCTTATGGAAACCTTATTAGCTTACATTGTAGTGGATGGACTACATGAAACAAATGAGGAGATTATAGTTGGATAGATTTTTATCTAGTTGTCATGATCACATAGTACATCCATTCTATTATGATCAAGTCATGTGACAGTTTGGATAGATTTAGAGGCCACCTAGGGCACGATCATCTTTCAAGAGGTCAGTATGGTGTGCCCGAAGACCAGGTGATACAATACAACTCAATCTAGATGATTTGGTCAAGAGTGACTCTGATTTTTGATATCACGACTAGCCACAAGTCTCTGATGTAGACAATGTCAGTGCCACATGGGATTATGAGGAGTGGTGAACAATATCATGACCAACTCCTATTTTTTTTGATTGATGAGCTTGTAGGAGATGTAGGACCATTTCCAAATGAGGGAGATGAGAGATAGGATAGGGTCAGGGAGACACACTATAGGGTTGTAGACATATTTACCGACATTATTGATGAGGAGTATGATGAGGATGAAAATCCAGACTAGGATATCCAAGAGGAGAGGAAGAGGATGAGGAGGACCAGGAGGAGGATGAGAATGACAAGCCACCCCTGAGTGAGAGTGATGAGGTAGCCGCTGAGGATTGACATGAGTGGGGAGATACCTCACCCATTCATATGACTAGATCCCAAGCAATGGTGATATTAGGCACCAATAATCATAGTTGGTGAGAGGCTAGCACATCATCCATGCCCCTACACAGGATGAGGTTCATATTTATCAACCTACTGGAGATATAAGTAATGATATTTAATTTTATGCATGTACCTTGTGCTTTTGTGTATTAATTTATGCATATATATATATATATCATGATGTGTACTAATTATGTATTATTTCTACCTTGCAGGGCCCACAAAAGATTGGTGTGATCTCTATCATCAAGAAATTGTGGAGATAGTTCCAACATCTATCGATGAGGAGGATATGGACTCAGATTATGTGCCCCCACCTATTGTGGAGTGAGCTCCAAATTAACTCAGACCATTTGTGAGACTCCATGCAACATATGAGAGTTTGAGGAGACGAGTCAGCCAAAATGAGACTACAACATAGGCACAGTCATCAAGGACTCTAGTAGAGTTTGAGAGACTAGAGGTAGAGGTGGTGTGGCTACCGGAAGAGAGGGATTAGATAGAAGGAGAGCATCGGGTGGACCTTGGGTGGATGTAGGGGTTATAATTTTCAATTAGACTTGATGGATCATAGTCACGATCATGTATGACCATATCCTAATTTCTAGCTACTGATACAGTGTGAGTACTAGATTTAGAGTGATCTGATAATCATAGTCCTTAGTGACATTGTATATTTTTATGACATGTACAATTTTTTTTAGATATATATATATAATAATTTTGATGTTATATTAATTGTGTTAATGTATGTCAATGTTAAATTACAATGTGATTAACTAAATATCCTTTGTAAGATTACTTAACTAATGTCTTCATGATTTAACAAAGCTCGTGTGATCTAAAAAAAGACTTGCTAGAATTTCTTTTAGATACAACATGAGGATTAAGTAATGCATTTTGTATCAAAATTAACATAACACACAAGAGGAATTTGAATAGTATGAAACCTAAAGTAACTATAAAAATAAATTAAATAATCACTTTAGTGTTCAAGACACATATATAACCAATTGACAAGAAAAAACCAATAAGAAATCATCCAATAGCTCTAACAACACTGCTTTATCATTCATACCATTTAAAGGGACTAGACATAATACCAATGCAGATGCATGGAATTGATAGGGTCTTTTAGGGGTGTGCCATCAAGCTATGTTAACATGTAGGCACTAGAGCTATAGATTGAATTGATGATGTAAGTTCCTAAACCATTAGGACTAAATTTTCCTTTTTCAACATAGTCGATAGTAGTATTACATTGATTTTCAGATAAAACTAAATCACCTTTGGTAAATATTTGAGGGATGACACCAATATCATGTTTATGTTTTAATTGCTTGGTGTAAGCTTGAAGATGCTCGAGAGTGTTAATATGTTGTTCATCAATCATTTCAAGATGATGCAACCATTGTTCTTTATAGGTAGAATTATCGATAAGACCTTGAAGAGAAATCCTTAATGTAGGAATTTCTAACTCCATGGTCATGATAGCCTTGCTACCATAGACAAGGTTAAAGGGGGTAGTTCTTGTAGATGATTGAACACTTGTGTGATAGGCCCATAGCACATACTGTAATTGTGTGTGCCAATCTTTGTGATGTTTATTAATAGTTTTCTTGAGGATTTTTTCTAGAGTCTTGTTAGTACTTTCAGCTTGAACCTTAGAGTGTGGGTAATATGGTGTTGATAAGCGATGTTAGATATGAAAGGTATCCAAGAAATTCTTCACATCATTATTTTTAAATGGTGTTCCATTGTCTGACACTAATATGGAAGGGAAACCAAAGTGGACGATAATGTGTTCCAATAAGAAATGGCATATCACATCAGCAATTTTGGATCAAAGAGGAATAGCTTCTACCCATTTTGTGAATTAATCAGTTACAGTAATGATAAACATATGTCCAGTAGAAGAAGGTGGTGAAATTTTTCTAATGAGATCTAGTCCCCATACAAAGAATGGCCAAATAGGAATTTGGGTATGAAGCTTAGAAGCAGGAGCATGGATCAGAGTATTGTGCTCTTAGCATTTGTGACATCACTTAACATACATGAAGCAATCCTACTCCATATCTCTCTAATAGTATCCCATACGAAGGAGTTTTTGTAATAAGGATCTTCCCCCAAAATGACCTCCACAAGCGCTAGAATGAGCCTATTCAAGAGCTAAATGAATTTCAAAATCCTTGAGACATCGTAGGAGAATTCCATCAAAGGATCTTCTATACAATGTATTGGCAAGGATTATGTACTTGGTTGCTAGAATTTTTAATTATAGCGAGGAGGTGGCATGTTAATTATAGCATCAATTTTATTCATGTCCACCTCAATTCCTTTGTGAGATATGATAAAACCCAAGAGTTTTCCACTATCTACTCTAAAGATACACTTCTTAGGATTTAAGCGCATGTTGTATTTATGCATCTGCTCAAAGATTTGTTGAAGAACATTCATATTATCATGTCGCATTAAGGATTTGGCTAGAATTTCATCAACATAATCTTCCAAGATTTTATGTATGTAATCATGAATTATTAATGTCATTTCTCATTGATAAGTAGCTCCTTCATTCTTTAATCCAAAAGGCATCATAATCCAACAAAATTTTCCCCAAGCGGATGTGAATTTCATCTTGTATTGATCTTGTGGGTTAATAAAAATTTGATTATATCCAGAAAATTCATCCACAAAGGACAACAAAGCATGTCCAACAGTTGAATCCTCTATCAAGTTGATGTTAGGAAGAGGAAAATCATCCCTTAAAGAGATTTTTTTCAAGTCACAAAAAATTCTACATATCCTAACACGATTGTCAGGTTTAGAAACTGTGACAATGTTGGATATCCAAGGAGAATAATTGATAGGTCGAATAAAATCTATGTCCAAGAGTTTTTCAAGTTCTCCATTAACATGCAAGGCTATCTTAGGGTTCATATTTTTTATCTTTTGGCGAATAGGCTTAGCATTCTTAGCAAGAACAATGTTATGAGTGACTACCTTTAGATCTATTCCTGGCATATTGAAATATTTCCAAGAATTTTTTTTAGGAAAGGCATGAAGTAAGGTTGCAATATCCTCTTGTTCTTCACCATCAAGGAAATTCCTAATTTTAATGACTTTTTCTTTATCATTTGTGTCCATTATTATATCGATGGTATCCCCTAAGGGGAGTGCATTTCACCTAGGAAATTTCAGATCATATGGTTCCATGCTTGTCGGAGTTTCATTAATTCCAATAATGTTGAGCTTGCTGTACTTATCATAGTACAATAAGAATTCCTCTTGGGAACATAAATCTTATCAGAAGCACCTAACATGTGTTTCAAAGCTTCATCATTTTTAACATAGTCTAATAGTGGTGAATTCATATCAAGGAATTTAGGGTGTTTGAGTATGATATTGATTCTTGGTTTACATGTGATGGTGTTGATGTTGAACGATATTTAGTGATTTGATTTTTTTTTATTTTATAAAAGGAAAACCCTAAACCGGTCTTAGTGTCTTGTGTATTGGGTTCAATGGGAACTCTAATTCCTTGTTCATGTTCTCCACATCCTTTACCATTGTATCCCAATTTTTTCACAAGATCATAAACTCATCCATAATTTATTTCTATTTCTTGTGGGTTGGGTGGTTGTTGGTAATCTATCCCATCAAAATTTGTTGTATATGTTGTGTTTTCTTCCAAAGGAGATGAGGCAGATGTGTGGGAAGGATTTTCTTCATTCTAAGTAGACAAGACTATTGGTTGTTCTTGTTTTTCATCCTCTTTTTGTGTGATTATGTACTCACCTATAAATGAAGGTGTGAATTCTAATGATCCCCAATCATCACCAAGTAATGTAGAATTTAAATTTCCTTCTAGTTGGGTGTTCTCAAGAGGTGCTATGTTGGAATTTAATATTAATGTTTTGAGAGGAGTAGTTTTTTCTTTTGCAAGCTATAAGCAACTTTCAGGCTTGGGGTCTATGTCAATTTGATAAACTTTGTTATTATAGACATATTTCATTTTTTCGATGAAGGGTCAAGGGTACTGTGTGCATCTCATGAATCCATGGTCTTCCCAATAGGAGATTATAATAAAGGTCATAGGGCATGAAATAAATAGGATTTTACAATGTAATCATTCCAATGATAATAGGTAAAATGATTACACCAAATTGTTGCTTTGTAACATTGTCAAATCCTCTAATAGATAGGGATCAGATTTGATTTGTGATTTATCCACACGTAATCTATCAAGAAGCTTCACACTACACACATTAAGGGAAAATCCATTGTCAACAAGGGTTTGTTTGATGCCTATCTGATCGTACTAAGTTATTATCATAAAGGCTTCATTTTTCTTTCTTAATTCTAATGGAGGGAGCTCGTGTTGAAAGAAGATAATTTTGAAATTGAATTTATTCATTCCTTGTATTAGAGCTGCCACATCATTTGCATTTATACTAGGAGGGACCACTATCTGTTGCAATGTTGTTTGAAGCATAGAATGATAGTTTGGTGAATTCTGAAGAAGATCCCAAAGGGATATCTTGGAAGGAGTATTCTTAAGTTTCTCAATGAGATCATACTCCCTAAGGTGCAAGTTTAAGCGAGGGGCAATAGCTAATATGGGATTGGGTAAAGGTAAGGATGTTAGGGTGACTTGTTGGGGTTGTGGGTTATTTTTAGTGTTATATGTGTGAGCGACAATATCATTCTTAGGTGGGTAAAGGGTAAATTCAATTTTAGATGGAGTTTGAAGTTTATGGGAAGGTGGGTAGAGAACAAGATGAGGTTGGACTACCTTGATATCTTTTGTTTGAGGTTTCTCACAACAAACCTTAATGGATGAGTTAGGTGAGATGAAGTCCTAAAGAGCTTCACCTAACATACCCATATCATCACAGCTAAAAGGTTTGGGAGATAGGTTATTGGTGGTTGGTTTGGGTTTGTCATCACAAACCTTAGTGGATGAGCTTAGTGAGAGGAAGCCCTATAGAGCTTCATATAACTTATCCAATTCATCACTACTAAAAGTTTTAGATGATATGGTTTTCCTATAGTGAAGAATTGTGCGAATAGTTTCATGTGGTGTTTCTAATGTTTTTTCTTCATGTTCTAATGAATTTGACCTAAATGAACTAGGAACTCATACTGAAAATGAAACTTGCAAAGATCTAATGCTATTCATAAATGCCATCAAAGTAAATATGCTAATGCTAATGATTACAATATAATAGAAAATAACTAAATGCAAGCAGAGAATCAACTAGAATAGACAAAAACTTTAGAAACTAGAGACTAAATACATAAATTACTGATGCAAAATGAGCATTGGGACTAAGTCACCCAAGGTGGCGAGTTAGTCCCAGTAGGGGTATTTTTGAAGTTTTTCTAATTTTTTTGATGGACACTAATGTGTTTTGTACTATAGAATGCAGATCTAAATTGCAAATGCAAAATTTCTCTATTGTTCAAGGAAATGAGATGAAAAAATGAACTTTTCACTAAGGCAAAGTATGAAACCCTAGGATGCAAATAAAAAATTGATGCAACATGCAATGAAATGTTAATAGAAGGTGTTCCTAGGATGAAACTGAATGCTAGATCAGAAGTAAGATGTTTCTAAATGTAGGTTCACAAAAATGAACCATATATTTTGAGGGAAAAGGGGATTCCCTAGCACTTGTAGGGTTTTTACTTAGAAGGAGAGAACTCTTTCACACCCCAAGGATCTAGAGGGTTCATTCAAGCCTAATGATAATGTAATTGAAGTATATCTATATGATTTGTCCTAAATGGAATGAGATGGAAATAGAAATGAAAAAACTATTGAATGTAAACTAATGGAATGTAGGTTGTCTGAAAATGCATGATGATATACAAGAGGATAGAATAAAGACAATACAATACAAGATAAGATGGAAGATAAGACAAGTGCACCTAGAAATGGACAAGGGTTGGAGTGAAGATTGTAGAAGCCTTTGAAATTCTAGAAAATCTACTTTTTAGACCAACTAGAACACTTACGCTAAGTTGGGAGATTTAGTCCTAGTTTTGGTAAAATATTTTGAGATCCGTTTCAGCCAAATGGGTTTCCATATCTTCAAAAATCCATAACAAAAACATGCATTAAGAATAATTTTCCACTATTCGCAACTTAGTCCATTCTGAATTTTTTGAAAATCCAAAAGTGGAAACAAAATTCTACAGTTTGTAATCTATTCTCGAATTGAAACCCAAGTCCAAATCCGCAAAATCACCTGCAAAAAATTATATATTTTGGTTTCTAATGTGGGGTTTTCCATGGTCAAATCCCTAGTTGATATTTAAACTTTGAAAGAGATAAGAAATCTGCATAAAAAACCTAGCCCTAAGTGTGTCTAGGACTAGGAAATCTGAAGTATGATTCAACCCTATTCTAATGTGCAAGAATAAGATGCATAAGCATGATCCCACAATGCTAGTTTACAATTTCTAGGAGATTATGATTTTTCTTGAAATCACACACTTTTAAAAAATATAATGATTTAATCCTTAAAAAATTTCATTTTAATGATTCCAATTGAAGAGGGTTTGATCAAACCACCTCAGATCAAACCCCATTCCATAGAAACCCGCTAGTTTTAAACCATACCTATAATGAAGTCTCCTTTACACATATCAAAATGTTGATAAAAAACCACTTTCGATTTACCTTTTCGGGGATCAAATGAATTCATTTAAAATTTATTATTTTTAAGTATGTATTGTTGGACTCAAGGGAACACTGAGAGGGGGGGGGTTGAATCAGTGTTCTGCAAATCTAAACTTTATTAATCCGATATTTAAACCATTTCAACATTAAACCAAAGGAAAGATGAAAACACACAAAGTAATCATCCATAACACCATAACACAAAGATTTTTAAGTGGAAAAATTGTAAGGGGAAAAACCATGGTGGAGGTTAATCCATAATTTGAGTACTAAAATATAAGTTTTACAAAAGGGAATGCACTTGCATTCAGGCTCACTGCCTAGATATCACTGCTCAAAATATAAAGGCTCACTACCTTAAAAAAAATTAGATTAAAACCATCTGAAAGGATTGAACTGAAGTAGTAGCATCTACTTATGCCAAGTTACAGTTTTGGTTAGGCTCATAGATCAAATTCCAAACCTTCTGTCTGATTCTTCTCTTTGCTCTGCTCTACTTTGCAATTCGCATCACAAATCCATACATAGATGAATTTGCACCACTATCCTTCTAAATTTTGAACCACACAATAATATACTTTGCATACTACACATTCTCTTCACCAAAATGATACAAGCAATCTCATATATATATCCTCTACCAAATATTTGATCATTCATATATCAATATAGATAAAACATAAAATAATTTCCAACTGTCGGCTAGATCCATAACTAATTATTTATGCACACCACCCATAGTAGTCATTCAAAGAATAGTGAGGGCCCAAATAAACATATTCAAACATAGAAACATTTAATAAATTACTTCTTAAACATCTGCAATGACTAATTTTGCCAAGTCAACCTTCTAGCATAGATAATCAAAAAAATAGTGCACCGGATCTCCTAGATCATACACTAGTGAATGCACACCTTAATAATTCTTGAATAAGGTAGTACAAAAATCAACATACCTTTCTCTGAGATCCACAACTCAAAATAGTAGTTCAATGAAGTATACAGATCAACATTTTTACCTTTAACCAGATACCCTGTTCTTCGTTCTATTCTGCCGGTATGAACCAATACTAAACTATGGACCGAATGAATGACTTTTTACCATAAATGAAAACACTAGAAGCCATATGCCAACAATCTCCCCTTTTGGAATTGATGGAAACACTTAGTGAAAAATGACTTAGTGTCAAAACGAATATGAGCATGCTACCAAACTTCAAAATTTCAAAATATAGCTCCCCCTTAGATTGATGAGGCATTTTTCACTACTTTCTCTCCCCCTTTGCATCAATGACAAAGCTGGAAGCCTTATATCAAAAAAACATGTGTTCAATCTCCCCTTTTGAAATACAACCAAAAATTCAAAAATTTGAAAACAATTTTGAAAACGAACAACGACTACTTAGAAAATTTCCTGTGATTTTCTTTCATCTCCAGGAGGAATTTATTCCAAGCTTCTATTGCAATCCCAATGATTATGTGTTGGAAATACAAGAATAGACAACTGATAGGGGGGCTAAATCAGTTGTCACTAAATTTAATACTTATTCAACTTTATTAACCTTTAATCTCAAATCAAATAATTAACAGTGAAAGCATGAATCAACAACACATCAGAAACAAATGAACACCAAGATTTTATACATGGAAACCCTATTAGGGGAAACATCATGGTGGATGTTAGTCCACAAGATTATACCTTGTTAGAAGTATAATGAAAATGAATAAGGAATGTACATGCATTCAAGAACACTGCTTAGAGCTCACTGCTCAAATGGGAAGCCACACTGCCTTACATAAACATTTAGATTAAAACCATCTGAAGAATATGAATTGATAAATTAGCTTCTGCAAAAGCCTGATCATAGTTTTGGTTAAGCACATAAACCCTTCTTCATAATTCACTCAATCTTCTTCACACTCTGCTTTGCAATCGAATGATCTAATCTTTATTTGCACATTCTGTATTCACACTTCTCATACATTCATTGAGCACATCTCACACACTACAAAATGAAAAAACAATCACTCTTATATATCTTCTACATGGAATTACATTAACAACTCTATCGGCCAAAGATAAAATAATAAATTAAAAACTGTTGACCCAATTCATGAATAAATCTTAATGTGCACCAACCATAGTCAATAAAAACACAATGAGATCTTGAATAGAATTCCTTGAACATGCAAAACATAAAAATATTAATCCACAAGGATCTGCAACACACTACAACCACCATGTTGACCAAGAACATGAAAATGTGAACACAAAGGAAAAATATTTGATCACAATCACACCAATCAACGTGGAAATACAATAATGATAGAGTATGATCTAGAACCATCATTGAACATCATAGGATCGTACACAACAACTTAATTTACAAGGATTGCATTTTCTTCTTCCAACAACACCTGCTACAGTAACAAAATAACTGTAGAAACTCATAACTCGCTCCAATCTCGATGTGCACCTTTGAGACTTTCAGAGAACATAATAGATAAAATAATAAAAAAACCATTTAATGCATGACTTCAGATTATCAACTTACAAAAATTTCCACTTCTCTGATCTTCATAGCTTCACAGACTGCCTGCAACATATTTATTATAATTTTCTCAATATCCTCAACATATACAACCTTTAGAATCATCAAAGCTAATAGTGTTGACATTGATGAAAACCACATATCTACAACACAACCACAACATCCAACAATATCCCCCTTTGGCATTGATGGAAACACATGCTGTGAAAAATACAATCAAAACAACTAACTTTTTACACACTGTTCTTATCCTCCTTACTTTAGACTCTTCCATATTCTCCTTCTTAGTACTTATTTCTCTTCTCCCCCTTTCTTCTACAAAGTTTTTTCACAATACTCTTCTCACCCTTTGAAACAAATGGAAAAGGTGCACAAGCTTTGAACCACATATCTGAATCATCTGACTACTCCCCCTGAGTAGCATCCACCACAACATCAATTCAAAATAAGATATTACTATGAATGCATGGATTGATGTAAAGAATTGCATCTTAGTTCAGATTAGGAGGGTAAATCACCCCTAACTTGCCTCTAAGATACTCAAAATTATCCTTAGGCAATGATTTAGTGAAGATATCTACAATTTTTTCCTTAGTGGGCACATACTCTAGTCTGACTTCTTTATCACTCACTTTGTCTCTCAAAAAGTGATAGTTGATAGATATATGTTTTATCTTTGAATGTAGCACCAAGATCTTATAAATTTTTATTGCACTTGAGTTATCAGAATATATAGAAATAAGCTCATCATACTCAATTCTAATATCTCTCAACATCTGCTTCATGCATATTACTTGAGTGCAATTGTTTGCAACAACAATATATTATGCCCCAGAAGTAGATAAGGAAATGGAATTATGCTTTTTACTTAACCAAGACACCAACTTCTTCCCCAAAAAGAATGCACCACCACTAGTACTTTTCCTATAATCCACATCTCCTACCCAATCTACATTTGTAAAGGCATTCAGAGTTACATCACCATCCTTAGGATACCATAGACCAAAATCAACTATCCCTTTCAAGTATTTGAAAATTCTCTTTATTGCAATCTCATGTGATTCCTTCGGTTCAACTTGATATCTAGCAACCATACATACAACATTCATAATTTATGGTTTGGTCTGAGTCAAATAAAGTAATCCACCAATCATTGACTTGTACCTTGTTTGATTAGCCTTAGGGGAATCATCATTCTATGTTAACTTGTATTTGGTTATCATGGGTGTACCTACAAGCTTTGAGTCTTCCATGCTAGAATTTTTCAGTAAGTCTCTTACATATTTGGATTGAGATATAAAGATTCCATCAACTAGGTGAGTAATTTGTAATCCTAGAAATAATTTCAGCTCTCCTATCATAGACATTTCAAACTCACTTTTCATTTCATCAACAAACTTCATACATAAGTCATCATCACCTTAAAAAATGATGTCATCAACAAAGACTTCAATAATCAACTCTTTATCCTGATCCACCTTGAAATATAGATTGTTGTCAGTAGCAACTTTATTGAATCCAAGCTTCAACAAGTATTTATCTAGTCTAGCATACTAGGCTCTAGGTGCTTGTTTGAGTCCATGCAATGCATTCTACAATCGACAAACCATGTCTTCTTTATCAATCAGTTGAAATCCATCCGGTTGCTCAACATAAAAAATTTCTTCTAATTCACCATTCATAAATGTTGACTTCACATCCATTTGATAGAATTTGTAGTTCTTAAAAGCAACATACGAAAGAAACAACCTTACAGCTTCAATTTTAGCAATAGGGGCAAAGGTTTCTTCAAATTCAATACCTTCCATCTATGAGTATCCTTTACATACCAATCTTACTTTATTTATGACCAGTTCACCTTGTTAATTCAACTTATTCTAAAAGAACCAATTGGTTCCAATCACATTTTTATCCTGAGGTCTGGGAACAAGAATCCATGTATCATTTTTCTCTATTTGCATCAGTTATTCCTTCATTTCTTCCATCCAATATTCATCCTTACATGCTTCATTGACATTGCTAGGCTCAGTTTTTGATATCAGACAATACTCTTCTACAATTCTTCTTCTAGTTTGCACAAATTTAATCTTATCTCCTATAATCTGATTTTCAGAATGATTTAGCTTTACATACCTTGGGACTTTGGGATTCTCTCTAACTTATGGTTCTTTTGTTCTCTCTTCTGCACTTTCACTAGCTTCTCCTTCTTGATTCTCTTGATTCATCGAAACAATTTGAACTTGATTTTTTGTCTGCACATTCCTTCCATTATTGATACTTTCATGTTGGTCATCTGAGTCATATACAAAAAATCTAGATGATCTAACAATGTCTTCATCAACTCTAACATTTGCACTTTCAACTATTTTCTTCAATCTTCTATTGTAGCACCACTAGGATTTTCTCTTAGTAGAGTAACCGAGAAATATTCCTTCATCACTTCTAGCATAAAACTTTCCAATTTATTCATCTCTCTTGATATAACATCTACTTCCAAATATTTTGAAATATTTAACAATAGGCTTATAACCAAACCCTGACTCAAAAGGAGTCTTACCAGAATTACCATTAACATTTACCTAGTTGATAGTATATACAACAATTCTTACAACTTGATGCAATATGGGGGTGTTAGAACCTTTCAAAATTTTAACACAATGACCTTCAAGCAATCTAAAAAGGCAAAGAACTCAAATTCTTTAACTTGCAACACTCGCTCAAGTCTTCCCTTGTAGCACTGACAACCCAGTTTAAGGGAGTTTTTTCTCCATCTTTACAAATCAATTTCTAATTAAATGGATGAATAAGATACCCTTTAAGGGATTACACAAACTATTTCAAAACTAGTAATGACTCCTTTGGACCAACAGTGACTTTCAATACATCAACCGTGCAAAAAACTACTCAATTAGCCTACTTTCACAAAGGAAGTCCTCCATTAACTCCTACCCTTTACACAAACACATCAAATAGTATTTATTCATGAATAAAATGACCAAATTTTCAATTTTATCAGCCACACCAAGGTCTCCTTACCACTGATCTCTCAAACCCTCATTTTCATGGCCAATACCAAGGGTTTTATTGGAAAACACTCTCCCAAGGTTCCTAAAAACAAACTAATTCTTATAAAACCACCCATATAGCTTGCACAAACTTAATAATCCCACACAAAAACCATACACCCAACATTTCTTCAAAACAATAACTTGGTAACCCATTTTCATATGGGATTCATACAACTTTACCCCAGGGTAGCACTCCCAATCTCCACAACCTATCAAAAAAATAAAACATTTAAATCTATCAAATTACATGCTAGTCCTCCAAGGAACAAGACAAAATAGCAGGAGGAATGGTTTATTCCATTAAAAATCACCAAACAAAACCCTCACTATTTAATAGAGGAAAATTCAAGAAATGTAAGATATCTCCCTCAAGGATGAATGAAAAACACTCAAAAAGATTCAAATGTGAGTTAATACATTCTTTTATGTCATACAATAAAATTCAAAGCATATTCCTGACTATACGGGCCATACATAATAAGAAAAGTTTAGAAAACCAATGATTTTAGCAAAAAATGTAATTTGATTTTATTGGGAAATCTTCAATACAGAAATTGACCCCCTTTTTCAAGCCTTGGAAAAGATATTTATACATATTACCTGCAAAAACAACCTCCTAATGTACATAACTACTTTCAAATTCCCATATGACCTTTCAACTTCTAATAGTTGCATTTGACAACATTTTGCTTATAGCAACATTTATAATTTGACACCTATGACTCAAGACACACCTAATGACATTGTCAATGGTCCTTTTAGATCTTATTTAACATAAATATACTCAATCCACCCTAATCTACCCTACTAACCAACCTATCTACCTTCAATTGATCAAATTTTGACATTAAGGCTTAGGTGCTCCTGCACCATACACCCCCACAGAAAAAGAGCTCATGCCACATGAGAACCGATTTGTTCTAGTTCCACCTTGTTTCCCACATGCATACTTCTCTACAAATCTCCTTCCTTGGTGTAGACATTGGAATCTTGTATCACACTTTGCATTCTTGCCTTTATTTTCATTTGAACATGATTCATTCTTAGCCATTAGACCTGAGAAAGGTCTTTTGTCATTTCTCTAACCAAAACATGACAATGTCCTTGCTCTCATGCAGTAAAATAAACTTACCTTGGGTTCTTTTATCAGAATTCTCTTTTTATTCAAAATTAGGCTTGCAATTGCCTTTACTACCTTGTCCATCTTGCCCTTTCCTTACTGTCAACTGCCCCACTATCTTGTTATCTTTTTGTCCCATCTTACTATCCTTTCTACTTACTGTATTGTTAGTTGTTTTAACCACAATACCTACAGACTCAATTAGTTTTTCATGTAGAAGTTATGAAATCGAACTTCGTAGACCTCGAAGATCACCTGCATGCAAATAATCTATCACAGAAAGAAGAGATGGAGACAAAAAAACAAGGGCGCTCTGAAAGCTGAAAAATGTATTAATCAAAGAGAGAAAATAATACAAAGGACCAATCCTTAAGAAAGGAGATCATTCAAACCTAAAAGTAACCCTAATAGGTAGACATTTAATAATTAATATAATTATTAGATGTCACAATATGCAAACTAAATTGAAATCTTAAGAGAGGAATAAAGGTAACTTAATTAACATAATTAAGTTAAAACCTTTACTCTAACACCCCCCCTTAAGATGAGCAATAGTTCAGCTACAAAAATGTGCAAGAAAGAAAAAGTAACTACAATGCATGAAAGTAAACATGGGTCCCGACAACTAGGCTTGATCAGGTACCCATTTACAAATGTAATGCAAACTAAAGGAAACAAGGTAAAGGAGAAAAACCAGTGGGAACAAAACTCCTCCCCAAAATAGAATGAAAAGCAAGGAATGCAATGCAATGCACTAATGAAAGAATGATAGGAGGTGGATTACATGATACCCCCCATAGACAACTTCTATCATATAATTATGTATAAAATGGTCTCCATAGGAGAGATAGAAAGAAACAAGAAGGCTCCCCCACAAAGAAGAAAATCCTATCATAATGGTAGATGCCTGATGTAGAATCCAAAAGGAGATCCTAAAGTGGAAAATAATATTCCTCCCCTTGGGAAGAAATGGATCCAAAGGACGATGTCGAAGAAACCCTGTGAAGAGTGATGGACAAATCTATCTCAGGATGTGTGCCATGATCGGATGTTGAAGAATCCCTCTGTTTGAACTAAAAAAAATGATGTCAAATCCAAACTAATGTGGAGAATACTAAAATTCAATCTCTAAATGTACAAATAATGGTGGGCGTACAGTGATTACTTGAATGTCAAGGTAGAGGAGATGAATTTCCTCAAAATAATCCTCCAAATCTGCAATATAGGGCTACACAAACAAGAAATATATGTTTGCAACCTAAGAGTCCAAAGTAGCTATGTCTAGAAGATGTATGATTCCCTATTGCATTGAATTAGGAACAACAAGAGACATTGATAAATTCTCAATCTGAAGAGTAGGAATTGTGAGACAAGCCTTTGATCCATCAGAACATGTAAGGGTGTCTAAATACTCAATCTCCTCTAAAGTATCATGATCAAAGGGTGTATTTTCTCTCCAAGAAATGGGTAAGAGAAAATTTGAAGCAAGATCCTCTAGGAATGGAGAGAGATTGGGGTCTCCATAGATCTCCCAAAGATGTGTCCAAAGTGGGTGGGGACACAAAATGTTTGATATAACCCATATAGTGTCATTATCAACACTAAACAATATATGTCCTACTATGTGATCTCTAATGATATCCCATGGTAATTTTCCCTCTAAAGTGGCTTGTTTAGGTATGAGATCATACAAATAAGGAAAAATATTAAGCCACCTATAATTTGTAAGGATGCCCTTTACCCATGACTCATAATTACCCTATTCGAAAATTACAACTGAATGGTGAGTAGAAAAACCCATGATAACTCTTCAAATAAAAAATCAGATATTGAAACTCTCCACCACGATAAATCATATCAACATAACCAATCCAACACAAACATAAGCCATGTAGGTGCCAAAATGTCCAAGTAATTAAGAAAAGTGTAAAAAAACACAAATCTGAATAAAATTTACCTAGTAAATTATCTGATCAAATAGACTTCAAATCTGGAAATATCATTGTAACACCTTTTCAACGCCTATTCGTTTGTGCAAAACGGAGTTCAGACACAAAAGATATGCCTCTTAGAGTGCAAAAATAAAGTTCTGGCTTTGACTGATGAAAAAAGGCATAAAAAATGAAAAATCAGAAAATCACACCTACACCATTGGAAAGTGCTCAAAACCATCTTTCCGACAATATTTTGTTTTCAAAAAATCAAGTTTTTATGCAAAAGTTAAGGCCAAAATACCAAAAAATGCTCCAAAAAGGTTTGGGGGTTAAGCTTGGTGGTTTGGCTAACTGCTAGCATTAACCGCTAGTATTAACCACTAGTGGTTGACCACTAGAGGTTAACTAATGGTAGTGCCCATTTAATCTATGATTTAAAAAAAAAAAATCTCGGATTGCATGCCGTACTAGGCCGTACGACCCAAAAATGATATTTTTTTGCCCCCCGGAGTCACTCTGTCCGATTTCAACAATTTGATAGTCAATTTAGGGGTTTTTGGGCACTTTGAACATGATGGTGAGGTCCTTTTGGGCTCAAAACACTCCAAAATTTCAGTTACGCTCTGGATTTGGAACCCCTAAAAAAAATTCAAACCCTCGTAGATCTAACGACGTGAAGCCAAATTTGACGAAACAAAGGTCAATCTTGACTAAATCAAGCATTTTGGATGCAATGGTGAGGTCTAAATTGACTAAAAATTCACAAAATGAAAGAGGTATTCCCTAGATCAAAAAAGAAAACCCCTAACCCTCGAAGCTCCAAAAATCCTTCAAAACATGAACAGGAAGCAGCAGGTTTGGAGCTCTTATACCATGTAGAAGTTGTGAAATCCAACTTCATAGACCTTGAAGATCATCTGTATGCAAATAAACTATCATAGAAAGAAGAGATGGAGACAAAAAATTAAGGGTGCTCTGAAATCTAAAAAATGTATTAATCAAGGAGAGAAAATAATACAAAGGATCAATCCTTAAGAAAGGAGATCATGTAAACCTAAAAGTAACCCTAATAGGTAGACATTTAATAATTAAATGTCACAATATGCAAACTAAACTAAAATATTAACAGAGGAATAAAGGTAACTTAATTAACATAATTAAGTTAAAACCTTTACTCTAACATTGCAAACTTAATTTCACTTATAGGACACACAATGGTCCCCACCAGAACATTCTCATTCAAATCCACAATCATCTTGCCTTGCAAACTTGATTCAATCCTCTTACCTAATGTCCCTACATTCTCATACCTTGTACTTTCTGCAACACTTACCCTTTTGTCCTCAATTACAATTTCTACAAGCTCTTTTTTTCCACACATAATTAGTTTTTCCTTACCCTTCTCATCTTCCACCAAAGGAGTCAAAACAAACTTGCACCCATCCTTCATTATTTTATATGTGTTTTCTCTGCCATCATACAAGGCTCACCTATCATATTTCCAAGGTCTACCTAAGAGTAGGTGACAAAAATCCATGGGAATAATATCAAAAACCACACTATCTTTATAGTCTCCAATATGGAAATCTACCACTACCTTTCCATTGACCAACAATGACTTCCCATCACTCAAAAATGACACCTTGTAAGGAAATTCATGATGTATTTTTTTCAAATTTAACTTGTTCACCATCTCAATAGACACCATGTTTTCAGTTGATCCGGAATCAATCACAACTCTACATACCTTATTCCCACACTTACAATTAGTCTTGAAGAGGCTCTTTCTTTTTAAGGGCTCCACCTCTTTTGTTTCCTTCAATACTATCTTCCTCACCATCAACATCTCCCCTGTCTCAGGAGAAGCTCTTAAACTTGTTGAACCTATTCTCACATTCCTCCTCTTGGATGATTTTTTCTCTCCTCTCAATCCTCTTATCACCACCAAATGAACTACCCATCCTCTCAAGACACTTCCAAGATGGATGACTAAATTCATTGCAAGTATAACATCTTCCCACAAAACAATTAGAGGTTCTACCACCACTAAACCTTCCTCTTCCTCTAAAACCACCTATAAAATCAATACCTTGTTCCTTACCCTTATTTGTTCCTTCTTGTTCTTCACTTTCCTGCCTTGGTGTAGGAATTACTCCTCTTCCTCTTGTACTAGTACCACCTCTTCCTCTAACTGATTTTTCTTGCCTTCTCTTAAGCTTTTCCTCCACCCTGATTGCTAATTGAAAGCACTCTTCAATAGATTTGGGGTTAGAAACAACAAGTTCATCTTGTATATTAAATCTGAGACCACTTAGATATCTATCCACCTTTTCAACTTCATCTTCACCCCTTCTTGACCTTATACTTAATTTGTAAAATTAATTACTGTAGGCTTTAACATCTAGTTCCCTTTGCTTTAATCCTTGTAACTTTGTATACCATTAAACCTCATAGTCCCTTGGAAGAAATTTACCTTTCAGCTTTTGTACCATATTGTCCCATGAAACAATCCTTGATTTTCCTTGTTTTCTCCTCTTTGCTTGCTCATAGTCCCACCATAGAAGAGCATGACCTTTGAGTTTTTTTTTTCCACCTTCACCATCTATTCATCTGTAATCTCTTCACTTTCACAATAATTATCCGTAGAAACAATCCAATCAAGTAATTGCTCTTCACTTAAATTACCACGTTATATAGGAAGGTAAAATTTTACCTTATGAAAATCACCTTTTACTTCCTTGAGCAACTTTTCCATCCTTTAATCTTCAAGGTCTAGTTCCTCATCAACATCTTCACATTCTTCACCACCTTCTTTTGTTTCACTCCATTTTCATCTCTCCTTTTCTTTGTCTCCAAGGAAGAAAGCCTTGCCAATACAACATTACATGATTCTAGAAGCTTAGCATGCTTCTCTTTTAGATCCTACAACTCTCTAGTAGCACCAACACCTTTAAGAGGCATCCTTTCAGCCCTGACTCTTCACCTTCTATCTTCATCCTACAAAACTCAATCGATAAGGAATCTTATCCCTATGATCTAATACCAATTTTATGAAATATGGGGGTGTTAGAACCTTTCAAAATGTTAACAAAATGACCTTCAAGCAATCCCAAAAGGAAAAGCACTCAAATTCTTCAACTTGCAACACTTGCTCAAGTTTTCCCTTGTAGCACTCACAACTCAGAATAAGGGACTTTTTTCTCTATCCTTATAAATAACTTTCTAATTAAATGGATGGTTAAGATACCCTTTAAGGGCTTACACAACATATGTCAAAACCAGTAATGACTCCTTCGGACCAACAATGATTTTCAATACATCAACCATGCAAAAAACTACTCAATTAGCCTACTTTCACAAAGGAAGTCCCTCATAAATTCTGCCCTTTACCCAAAAAAATCCAAAAGTATTTATTCATGAATCAAATCGCCAAATTTTCAAGTTTATCGGCCACACCAAGGTCTCCTTACAATTGATCTCTCAAACCCTCATTTTCAATGCCAATACCAAGGGTTTTATTGAAAAACACTCTTCCAAGGTTCCTAAGAAGAAACTAATGCTTCTAACACTCCACATATAGCCTACACACACTTAATAATCCCACACAAAAACCATACACTCAACATTTCTTTAAAACCAGAACTTGGTTAGCCATTTTCATATGGGATTCATACAACTTTACCCCAGGATAGCACTCCCAATCATAGAACCAGTCTCCACAACCTATCAAAACAAGAAAACATTTAAAGCTATCAAATTACATGCTAGTACTCCAAGGAACAAGACAAAACAACAAGAGGAATGGCTTATTCCATTAAAAATCACCAAACATAACCCTCACTATTTAACAGAGGTAGATTTAGGAAATGTAAGATATCTCCCTCAAGGATGAATGAAAAACACTCAAAACAGATTCAAATGTGAGTTAATACATTCTTTTATGTCATACAATAAAATTCAAAGCATATTCCTGACTATACGGACCATACAAAATAAGAACAGTTTAGAAAACCAATGATTTTAGCAAAAAATGTAATTTATTTTTATTGGGAAATCTTCAATACAACAATTGACCCCCTTATTCAAGCCTTGGAAAGGATATTTATACATATTGCCTTCAAAAACAACCTCCCAATGTACATAACTACTTCAAAATTTCCATCTAACCTTTCAACTTCTAAAAGTTTCATTTGACAACATTTATATTTTTACAACATTTATAATTTGACACCTATGACTAAAGACACACCTAATTACATTGGTAATGGTCCTTTTAGACCTTATTTAACATAAATATACTCAAACCACCCTAGTATACCCTACTGACCAACCTATCTACCTTCAACTGATCAAATTTTGACACTAAGGCTTTGGTGCTCTTGCACCACAACTTCTCTCCAAAAGATATGAGGAACATTACCTTCCAACTATTGGATGTTGTGGTTGCCATTGATGTCAAAACTATTAGCATTGGTGATGCTTAAGGTTGTACTTATCGAGGAGATTGAAAAAATTGTAATAAATATATTGTAGACAACCAATGAAGGTGTGAAGGTCAAAGTGTTGGTAAGTGTTGTATGTTGATAATTAGAAGGTGCACATTAAAGGGTTTGTTTCCGATCCTATCTAGTGTTTTTTCCACAAATTTTAGTGGTACGCATCAAGAATTGAGAAATTTATGAATATCTGTGTTCCTACAATTATTTTGTTATTATTGCAAGTGTTTACGGAAGATGAGATTGCAATTTTGGTAAATCTAGTTGTTGCACATGTTCCTGTGATGTTTGTGGATGATTCTAGATCATGCTCTATCCCTGCTATAGGTTTGCATTGATTAGAGTGTTCGTGATAGAATAATTTTTCCTTGTGTGTTCAATTTTTTCATGTTCTTGGTTGACATGATGGTGTTAACATGTTACGGATCTCTACGTATTAATACTTTATTGTTTTTTATGCTTGAGGGTATTTATTTGGGTCCTCACTATGTTGTGACCGACTTGTATTGGTGTGCATTAAAATTTATTTATGTATTGACGCTAACAGTTGTAATCTATTCTTTATTTGTGGCCAACAAAGTAGTTCATGTCAATGTGTAGCCGATATATAAGATCGATTGTTTTCCTCATTTTGAAAATATGCTCAATGTGTAAGAGTGTATGCTTGGTGTATGTGTGTGTGTGAACAAAGATTATATCATATGAATGTAGAGCAGAGTTTGAAAAAGGTTGAGAGAAGTGTATTTGTGCCTAACCGAAACTGTAATCAGGCTTGTGAAGAAGATAATTTCTCAGTTAATGTTCATCAAATGGATTTAATTTGATTATTGTATGTAAGGCAGTGAGCCTTCCTCTGAGTAGTGAGCTCTAGGAAGTGTGCTTGAATCCATGTGCATTCCCTATTTACTCTTCATTATACTTTTAATAGGATATAATCTTGTGGACTAACATCCACTGTGGTTTTTCCCCTAATAGGATTTCCATGTATAAAATCTTGGTGTTCCTTTGTCTCTGATGTGTTATTGATTTATGCTTGCACTTTTAATTATCAGATCTGAAATTAAAGATTGATTAATGTTGAATAAGTTTAATTTTGGTAACAACTAATTCACCCCCCAGCCTCTTAGTTGTCTATTCTTGTTTTTCCAACAATTAGTATCAGAGAAGGTTATTCTAAAGTAAAAGATTAAAAACTTGAGGTGATCTGAGATGGCATCATACAAGAAGGAAAGTCCTAGATTCAATGGAACAAACTACTCTATGTGGAAAGTCAGAATGGAATGTCATTTGAAGTGCATTGGTGAGCCTTTCTAGAAGATTACAAAGAGTGCATATACTATCCCTCATAATGGTCCATCTACTACTGATGAAATAAAAGAAGATGAAACAAATACCATGGCTATTGAAGCATTGTTGAGTAATCTAACAAATTCAAAGTTGAAAAATGTGATAGGTCTGAAGATTGCACATGAGATCTAGAAAAAATTGGAAACATTGTATGAAGGAGATCCAGTAGTGAAATTTGCTAACCTACAAAGTGTAAAAGGAAAGTGGGAGGACATGAAGATGAGTGAAGATGAGAAAATTCTCTGTTTCTCTCAAAAGGTAAATGAACTGGTGATGAGCATCAGATGTACTAGTGGAACCTTGGATGAAGAAGAGATTGTGGCTAAGATACTTAGATCTGTACCTCCTTCCTACAAATAAAAATCTCATGCTATTGATGAACTCAGGACAGTGACAAATGTGACAAGAGACATGCTAATTGGAAAACCTGCTACCTTTGAGTTAAGTGAATTTGGTGAATCTACTCCTAAGAAAAAATCTTCATTTAAGACTATTGTATCTGGGAAAAGCAAACAAAGATATGATCCGGGAGAGAGTTCCAAAAATACTGATAGGGAGGTTGGATGAATCAATCACTGATTCATGCTCTAAGTCTTGCTTGGAAGACCTCTAGGGCGACTCTTTCCACAACTTGCAACATATAGGATGTCTTTCATCTTAGGGTCCCTTGGTTCTCCTTGCCAACCCAACTATCAACATGAATACTCCTACCAAGTCAAAAATTGGTGCTATCTTGAAACCCTTTCCTTAGTCCTTAATCCACGCTAAAGGCTACTAATCCTCCAAATTATTGAGCTTAGCTTTATAGGGGTGTGGAGGTGCTTCAAAAGTCCTCAATCCATCCCACTAAGGGTGTTGAGGGTTCACCTAATTCCATCTGCAAGTCGCTTTCACAAAACTCAAAGAAATAGGCCTAAAAGGCTACTAGCCCTATTAGCCCTATTCGGTCTCCTACTTCGAGAAATTAGGTCTGTTCTCCTAGTCTTTCCAAAGGAAACCACAATATTTCCTTGGTTTTATTAATTCATATGCCTACCTCTCAAGTATTTTTGTGTCTTGGCCCTCAACTGTCCGTACAAAGCCCTAATCTGAAAATGGGCAAAATTAGGCCTTTCAAGCCCTTCCCTGACTTCCTTGCAAACTATTAGGTGTTCCACTCACCAGATGGATTGATGGAGTTTCCTCCCCCATACTATGTCTTGGAAAGAATCATACTTGCCCCCTCCACATTGTGATTTGTCAGGAAATGGACACCCCTACAAATCAAGTGCTCTGCACTTTAGTCTTCCCTAGCCGGACACTTCCTAGCTTACCTAGAAGAAGACTTCCACAATGACTCTGGTGCTTTCAATGACTCCTAACCCTACTGTATGTACAACCATGGAGTCTATTCACAATTCCCAAAGGCCCGTACAATTTGTATGGTGGGAATGTGATCTAACCCTCCATTCTTCTCAAACTACCTGGTTCATACCAACAACTGCAAAAGAAACCAAACCAATTACAAACAATGCTTGAAAGTGAACAAACTAGCTATCTACTACCACACAATGTTTGAAGAAAAAATAATCTACATCCTACACAAACTATAGTGCCAACATTAATCCATTAAAACACTACTTCAAAGAAAAAACTAGAAATTCACACAAAAATCACACTGTTTTCTCTTGAATTTCAAAAATTCTAAACAATTCAAATGATTCCAACCTCATTCCCATGTCGAGAGGTCACCCTTAAATAGGGCCTCTAAATAAATTATTCTCTCCCTTAACCTCTCCTTCGCCGCTTGTGTCTCCCATTGAGCAACATTTGCAAATATTTGAAAAAAACATCCTCAAAGTCCTAAACCTCATCTTGAGTTCAGACCTTTTGACAACTATTCCATGGTCAACATGACCTTCATCAAGACAAATCACAACAAAAATAACACACAAATGAATTAAAAGAGGTTGCTTAGTTGTCCCAAGCAAAATTTTCCTAGACAACCTCCTAATCAACCTAAAGCAACCTATGGGTGCTCCTGCACCAAATACATTCAAGTATGAAGATGAGATGAAATAGATTGAAGATGAAGAACGATAATTAGAATAAATAGAAGCATTGATTATGAAGAGAGAAGACAAAGGTCATGGTAAGTACAAAGAAAATTTACCTAATAAATTTTTTTCTGTTAGTAAAATAGGTCATTTTGCATGAAGGTGTCCTGAAAGAGTCTCTAAGTATAAATTTGAGAAGACTAGATTTCAAAGGAAATGTTATTATGCTGAAGAAGGTGTTAATGATGATGAATATGATAAAGAAAATTGAAATGAAGATGGATGGGTATTTAATGCTATCAAAGAAAATGGTCAGGTGTCCACTGAATCTTCTAGTAATGTGAATGTTGAGAAATCTCTTGCAGCAAAAATTGAAGAAAAGGATGAGTGGGTAATTGACAGTGGATGTTCACATCATATGATTGGTGACAAAAGCAAGTTTGTAAGCTTGTAAAACTATGATGGTGGTGTTGTAAGATTTGGATACAACACTTCCGATGTGATTCGTGGTAGAGGCACTATTTATTTTGGTGGTAAGCACAATACTGATGATGTTCTTTATGTAGAAGGTTTAAAGAATAACTTGTTGAGTGTTGGATAGATGGTAGAAAAGGGTTACAATATTCAGCTCAAGGATGGTAAGTGCATAATAAGGAGAAGTTCTAGAAATATGATTGCTTCAGGTACAAAGACAAGAGGTAATATTTTTCACTTGAGTGTTGCTAGTGAAAGTTGTTTAATTGCTCAAGTTGATGTAAGATGGTTATGGCATAGGAGGTTGTGTTATGTGAACTTTGATTAAATTTTCAAGATAATCTCTACTGAAGCAGTCATAGATCTTCCTAAGTTACTAAAGCCTACTAACAATATGTGCAAGGAATGTCAAATGGGAAAGCAGACTAGAAATTATTTCTAGAGCAAATAGTATAACTCTAATTGAGTACTGGATTTGATACATACTAACTTATGTGGTCCATCCAGAATCAAAATTCTTCAAGGTGAAAGGTAATTTATGTTGCTTATTGATGATTACTCTAGAATGATATGGGTTGCTTTCTTTTTGAGAAAAAAATGAAGCATTAGAAAAGTTCAAAAGCTTCAAAGCTATGACAGAAAATGAGATAGGTCAGAAGATCAAATACCTAAGATTAGACAAAGGTGGTGAATTCACCTTCTGAGAATTCAAATATTTTTGTGAAGAGCATGGAATCCAAAGATAACTATCTACTCCTTCGACCCCTCCATAGAATGGAGTTGTTGAAAGAAAGAACAAAACCATTCTAGACATTGCTAAAACCATGATGTTGGAAGAAAATGTTTCTCATTTCTACTAGAGATAAGTTGTAAGTACTACTGTGTATACTATTAATTGGGTAAATGTTAACAATAATTCCAGTAAGACCCCTTTTGAGCTATGGTTTGGTTATAAACCAATTGTCAAGTATTTAAAAAAAATTGGAAGCAAATGCTACATTAAGAGAGATGATGATATGGGAAATTTTGATGGTAGAAGTGATAAAGGAATCTTTCTAGGTTACTCTACTAAGAGCAAACCTTGCAGGTGCTTTAATAAAAGGTTGAAGAAAATGGTTGAAAGTGAAAATGTAAAAGTTGATGAAGATATTGATAGACCATCCAGATGTAGTGGATATGATTCAGATGATCAAAATGATAGTACTAACAATAGAAATAATGTTTGGACACAGAATCAAATTCAAATTGTTTTGGTGAACCAAGGGAGTCAAGAAGCAGAAACTAACAAAAGTGTAGAAGAAAGAAAATAAGAAAAAGAAGTAAGAGAAAATCCTAAAACTCCCAAGTATGTAAGGAAAAATCAATCTGATATTCAGATCATAAGAGATAAAAGAAAAAGTGTGCAAACTAGAAGAAGAATTTTGGAAGAGTATTGTCTAATTTCTAAAACTAAGCCAAGCAATATCAAGGAAGCATGCAAAGATGAATATTGGATGGAAGCCATAAAAGAAGAACTAATGTAGATAGAGAAAAATGATACATGGGATCTTGTTCCTAGACCTCAGAACAAAAATGTGATTGGAACCAAATGGGTG
The DNA here is from genome assembly GCA_007115665.2 of Sequoiadendron giganteum. NCBI lineage: Eukaryota > Viridiplantae > Streptophyta > Pinopsida > Cupressales > Cupressaceae > Sequoiadendron > Sequoiadendron giganteum. The sequence continues at coordinate 660,606,456 of CM021105.1, read as the reverse complement.
TTTTGGAATAAGTTTAATGAACAAGGTGAAGTGGTCAGGAACAAATCAAGACTAGTTTGCAAGGGGTACTCATAGATGGAAGGTATTGATTTTGAAGAAACTTTTTCCCCTATTGCTATAATTGAAGCTATAAGATTATTTCTTTCTTATGATAATTTCAAGAATTAAAAAGTCTATCAGATGGATGTAAATTCAACATTCATAAATGGTGAGCTAGAACAAGAAGTCTATGTTGAGGAACTAGATGGATTTCAATTGATTGACAAAGAAAACATGGTACATGTCGATTGAAGAAAGATCTATATGGAATTAAGCAAGCTCCTAGAGCTTGGTATGCTAGATTGGATAAATACTTTATGAATCTTGGATTCAATAAAGGCACTACTCATAGCAATCTGTATTTCAAGTTGGATTAGAATAAATAATTGATCATTGAATTATTTGTTCATGAAATTATTTTTGAAGGTGATGATGATATGTGTATGAATTTTTTTGATGAAATGAAAAGCGAGTTTGAAATTTCAATGATACGAGAGCCGAAATTCTTCTTAAGACTATAAATTACTTAGTTAGATGATGGGATTTTTATATCTCAGTCTAAGTATGTGAAAGAGTTATTGAAAAAGTTTGGTATGGAAGATTCAAAGCTAGTTGGTAAACCTATGGTAATAGAATGAAAACTTACACATAATGATGATTCTCCTAAAGAAAATCAAACAAGATACATGTCAATGATTAGTAGATTACTCAACTTGACTCAGACTAGGCTAGACATAATGAATGTTGTGTGCATGGTTGCTAGATATCAAGCTGATTCTAAAGAGTCTCATGTGACTGCAGTGAAAATAATCTTCAGATACCTGAAAGGGATAGTTGATCTTGGTCTTTGGTATCCTAAGAATGATGATCTTACTCTGAATGCCTTTATTGATGCAGATTGGGAAGGTGATGTCAATGACAAGAAATGTATAAGTGGTGGTGCATTCTTCTTAGGGAAGAAGTTGGAATCATGGCTAAGAAAAAAAAAAGAATTCCATTTCATTATCTACTATTGAGGCATAATATATTGTTGTTGCAAACAATTGTACTCAAGCATTGTGGATGAAGCATATGTTGAGAGATGTCAAAATTAAGTACAAAGAATCTATTGCTATATTCTGTGACAATTACAATGCTATAAATATTTCTAAGAATCCAATGTTGCATTCAAAGACAAAGCATATATTCATCAAATATCACTTCTTAAGAGATAAAGTAAGTGAAAAAAAAGTTAGACTACAGTATATACCTACTAAGGAGAAAATTGTAGACCTATTTACTAAGAATTTGCCTAAGGATAATTTTGAGTACCTCCTAGGAAAGTTAGGGGTGATTTCCTCTCTTGATAAAAACTAAGTGATGTAGGTCTTTGCATCAGTCTGTGAACTCATAGCCATATCTTATTCTAGATTGATTTTGTGGTGGCTGCTACTCAGAGGGAGTAGTCAGATGTGCTAAATTTGAGAATCAAAGCATGTGTACCTTTTCCATTGATGAAAAAGGGGGAGAAGAGAAATGTGAAAAACATGGGAGAAGAAAATGGGAAAAGAGTGCACAATCTAAGGGGGAGATTATTGGAGAAGAGCTATTTGTGTTGATGGTATTATTTTTCGCATCATGTGTTGCCATCAATGCCAAAGGGGGAGATTGTTGGATTTTGTGGTTGTATTTCTAATATGTGGTTGTCATTGATGTCAACACTATTAGCATTGGTGATGCTTAAGGCTTTATATATCAAGGAGACTGAGAAAACTATAATAAATATATTGCAAACAATCAACAAAGGTTTGAAGGTCAAAGTGTTGGTAAGTTTTATACGTTGATAATCAGAAGGTGTGTATTAAAGGGTTTGTTTTTGAACCTATCTAGTATGTTTTCCACAAATTTTAGTGGTACACATCAAGAATTGAGAAAGTTACGAAGATCTATGTCCCTATAGTTATTTTGTTACTGTAGCAAGTGTTTCTAGAAGATGAGATTGTAATTCTAATAAATTTGGTTGTTGTGCATGTTCTTGTGATGTTTGTGGATGAGTCTAGATTTTGCTCTATCCCTATTGTATGTTCACATCGATCAGAGTGCTCTTGATTGAATATTTTTCCTTGTGTGTTCAAGTTTTTCATGTTCTTGGCCAACATGATGGTGTTAGCTAGCTACGGATCTCTATGGATTAATACTTTATTGTTTGGTGTGCTTGAGAGTGTTTATTTGGGTCCTCACTATATTGTGACTGACTTGTGTTGGTGCGCATTAAGATTTATTTATTTATTGAGGTTGATAGTTGTAATTTATTCTTTATTTATGGCCAACAAAGTAGTTGATGTAAATCCATGTAGCAGATATATAAGAGCAGTTGTTTTCATCATTTTAAAAATATGCTCGATGTGTGAGAGTGTATTCTCAGTGTTTGTGTGGGAAAATAAATATCAGATCTTCTGAATGGAGAGAAGATTCTTAAGAAGGTTGAGCGAAGTGTGTTTGTGCCTAACCAGAACTATAATCAGGCTTTTGAAGAAGCTAATTTTTTAGTTCATGTTCATCAAATGGATTTAATCTGATTATTGTATGTAAGGCAGTGAACCTTCCTCTAAGCAGTGAGCTCTAGGTAGTGTGCCTCAATGCATGTGCATTCCCTATTTACTCTTCATTATAACTTTAACAAGGTATAATCTTGTGGACTAACATCCACCTTGGTTTTTCCCCTAATAAGGTTTCCACGTATAAAATCTTTTGGTGTTCTTGTGTCTCTGATGTGTTATTGATTTATGCTTGCACTGTTAATTTTCAGATCTGAGATTAAAGATTGATTAATGTTGAATAAGTTTAATTTTGGTAACAACTAATTCACCCCACCCCTCTTAGTTGTCTATTCTTGTTTTTCCAACACCAACATCATAGTTCTAGCAACATCTAGAATTGTTTTGTTATTTCTCTCAACAACTCCATTCTATTGAGGGGTCTGGGGAGTAGATAACTATATTTTGATTCCATTTTCTTCATAGAATGAATTGAACCCCTAGGAATTGAATTCACCTCCTTTGTCTGACCTTAAGAATTTAACCTTCAATCCTGTCTCATTCTCTGCCATAGGTTTGAAACTTTTGAACATTTTTAATGCTTCATTTTATTTTCTCAAGAAAGAAACACATATCATCCTAGAGTAATCATCAATAAGAAATATAAATTACCTTTCTCCTTGTAGAATTTTGATTCTGGATGGACCACATAGATTAGTATGCACCAAATCTAGTATACCATTAGAATGATGTTGTTTACTCTGAAAATAAATTCTTGTTTGATTTTCCATCTAACATTCCTTGCATATAGTGTTAGTAGGATTCACTAACTTAGGTAGATCTTTGACTGCTTGTGTGGATCTTACATTGACAATGTTATCAAAATTTACATGATACAACCTCCTATGCCATAACTAGCTTACATCAAATTGAAAAATTAAACAACTTTCACTAGCAACACTTAGATGAAAAATATGACCTCATGTATTTGTACTTGAAGCAATTACATTTCTAGAACTTCCTACTATCCTACACTTACCATATTTGAATTGAATATTGTATCCCTTGTCTACCATTTTTCTAACACTCAACAGGTTATGCTTCAATCCTTCAACATAAAGGATATCATTAGTGTTATATTTAACACCAAGAAAAATAGTACCTTTGCAATAAATCACACCAGCATTGTTATCTCTAAATCTTACAACACCACTGTCATACTTTTCCAAGCTTAGAAACTTTCTTTTGTCACCAATCATATGATATGAGCATCCACTTTCAATCACCCACTCATCCTTTTCATCAATTCTGGCTGCAAGATCTTTCTCAATATTCTTATCACCAACAGATTCAATGGACATCGTACCACTTCCCTTGATAGAAATGAATACCCATCCATCTTCATTTCTAGTTTCTTTATCAGATTCATCATCAGTAACACCTTCTTCAACATAATAACATTTCTTTTGAAATCTAGACTTCTTAGTTTTGTACTTAGAAACTCTTTGAGGACACCTTGATGCAAAATGACCTATCTTATTACAAGAGAAACATTTAATAGGCAACTTTCATTTATACTTACCTTTTCCTCTAGCTTCTCTTTTCACAATGAATTCTTCAAGCTCTTCTAGCTCTCTTTATTCATCTTCAATCTGTTTCATCTTATCTTCATATTTGAATGTCTTTCTGGAACTTTCTCCTAGGTCATATCTCTGTTGGCTTTTTCCAGATACAATAGCTTTAAATGCAGATTTTGTTTTAGAAGTAGACTCACCAAATTGACTCAACTCAAAGGCAGCTAGCTTACCAATCAACATATCTCTTGTCACATTTGTAACTGTCCTGAGTTCTTCAATAGCATGAGATTTCATTTTGTAAGAAGTAGGCAATGATTTGAGCTCTTTATCCACAATTTCTTCTTCATCCATGGTTCCACCAACACATCTAATACCCATCACTAGTTCATTTACATTTTTCATCAAAGAAATGATGTTTTCATCTTCACTCATTTTCAAGTTTTCCCACTTACCTTTCAGACTTTGTAGCTTAGCAAATTTCACTTGTGCATCTCCTTCATACAATGTTTCTAACTTCTTCCAAATATCATATGTTGTCTTCAAACCTCACATTTTTCATCTTTGAATCTGTCAAAGCACTCAATAATTCTTCTATATCCTTGGTAATTTTTTCATCTTCTTTGATCTCATTAGGAGTAGAGGGACCATTCTGAGGAATATTATATATGTTCTTTGTAATCTTCTAGAAGGGATCACCAATGCACTTCAAATGACACTCCATTCTGACCTTTAAAAAATAATAGTTTGTTCCATCGAATCTAGGACTATCCTTCTTGTATGATCCCATCTCGGATCACCTCAAGCTATTAAGCTTCTTCAGAGGAACCTGCTCTAATACCAATTGTTGGAAAAACAAGAATAGACAACTGAGAGGGGGGGTGAATCAATTGTCACAGAATTTAATACTTATTCAAATTTATTAACCTTTAATCTTAGATCAGATATTTAACAGTGAAAGTATGAATCAACAACACATCAAAAACACATGAACACTAAAATTTTATATGTGGAAGCCCTATTAGGGGGAAAACCATGATGGATGTTAGTCCACAAGATTATACCCTGTTATAAGTATAATGAAAATGAATAAGGAATGCACATGCATTCAAGCACACTTCCTAGAGCTCACTGCTCAAATGGGAAGGCTCATTACCTTACAAAAACATTCAAATTAAAACCATATGAAGAATATGAACTGATAAATTAGCTTCTGCAAAAGCTTGATCACAGTTCCGGTTAAGCACAAAAACCCTTCTTCATACTTCACTCAATCTTCTTCACACTCTTCTCTATAATCAAATGATCTGATCTTTATTCACACATTCTACATTCACACTTCTCATACATTCATTGAGCACATCTTGGACACTACAAAATGAAGAAATAATCACTCTTAAATATATCGGCTACATGGAATTACATTAACAACTCTGTCAACCAAAGATAGAATATTAAATTAGAAGTTGTTTACCCAATTCATGAATAAATTTCAATGCACACCAACCATAGTCAATCACACATAATGAGGTACTAAATAAACTTCCTCAAACATTCCAAACATAAAAATATTAATCCACAAGGATCCAAAACATGCTACAACCACCATGTCGTCCAAGAACATGAAAACTCGAACACACAAAGGAAAAATCTTTGATCACGATGAAACCAATCAATGTGGACATACAAAAAATATAGAGTATGATCTAGAACAATCATTGAACATCATAGGATCATATGCAACAACTTAATTTATCAAAATTGCATTCTCTTCTTCCAAAAACACTTGCTACAGTAATATAATAACTATAAGAACTCAAAAACTGATAACTCACTCCAATCTCGATGCGCACCTCTGAAACTTCTGGAGAACATATTAGATAGACTAAAAAAAAAAACCTTTAATGCATGACTTTATATTATCAAATTACAAAACTTTCCACTAGTTTGATCTTCACAGCTTCACAGACTGCCTGCAACATATTTATTATAATTTTCTCAATATACTCGATATTTACAACCTTTAGAATAATCAATGCTAATAGTGTTGAAATCAATGACAACCACATATCAGAAACACAACCACAACATCCAAAATTATGATCATATTATTATTCTTAGATGCCCTATTGACAATCTCAGTGAGGGATTCCAAAATTATGATCACATCCTCTAATTTTTCACCTTTCCTCAGTATATCAACCATCTGTTCCAGAGACACATTTAGTTAGGTCCTTCACTTTCCAAAAAGTGTCCACAAGTGTGGTTTTAGTGAGAACAAGTTTTGTGTACTCAGACTATAGCTCTTGAATTATTTTCTTGATTACCATCCTGATCCTGAAACATATCAAAACTTTTTCCAATCCCATTCAATTATGTTTCAATTATCTCCAACTTGTCGTTGTATTTCCCAACTACATGAGGCCAATATATGCAATAGTTGTAGATGTTATTTTTTGTACTTATGCATTGCCTCAACTCATTCATCCTCTTTTTCAACTTGGTGAGTGATAGTTTAAACTATTCCTTCAAATGAGAGATTACTTCTCCTTCTTCTTGGTTTTTAAAATCTAAGTCCAAAGTTTCCTTAATGCATTCAATCATATATTTAGGTAATATATTCTAAAAATTCTCCAATTTGATTTGATTACACACAACATGAGCACTTAGTACACTTAGAATCATATCCTGATCGTATGAGGGTCTGATAGACCATAACTGAGTAATTTTCTGCATTCCACCTTCCTTGTGAATAAGCTACTGCAACTTCTCTTTTCTCAAGTCATCTTCTTCTTCACTTGATTCTATTATTTCCTTTTCTTGTTTTTATTCAATTGAATCCTGCTCTTTTCCCTGAAATTTCTCAGTTTCCTCATCAGATTCCTCATCTGGTATATCCACAATTTCCTATTCCTTTTCATTTCCTTAAATTTTTGGAATCTTGCATTCCGGAGGAGTACAAACACCAATTTATTTGTCTCTTTTCTTCTTTCTCTCCATCTTACTGGAAGAGGAACCAACTTCAAGTTATTTTACCGGAAGAGAAATACCAACTAAGCCAAACTTTACTAGAAAACTCTTAAAGAAACTTTCAAATTCTTGATCAAAGTTAGCCAAATTCTTAGAGTATGTATAGATTTTTTTGAACACTGGTTCATTTACTTTCCACACTGCATTGTTGTTCATCAATAAATATTTTAGAAAAGACATTACCACACATATGGCCAGAGTAACAAACCTGAAAGGGTAATCTATCATCTTCCTTAATTGCACATTCTCCATTAGTTGATCCTTTAACAGTCTACACAAGTCAAATTCCTAACCTTACATTATCATTTTGTGTGAGATGTAGACTGCACCAGCCAAAGTTTCTCCTTCTTTGTTTCTAAAAAAAAAATTATATGATACAGCATGCACAATGTACCTTGTCATAGACTTTTTGATTCTCGAGATTATCAATGCCCTTTGATCTCCAATAACTCCGGTTAGGGTTTTGACTTCTTTATTCTAGATGGATTTCTTTCTTGGTAAATCCCCAACTTTGCATAATCAAGTTAGATTTTCAATTACTTCCTTCAAAATGATGTAGGGTTTATCCAAAATCAAAGTGTCATTGTTCAATCTTCTCAAAATGAATTTAATGATTTCCACGTTCTCGAAAGAGGGAAACTCATTTCAAATGTCCAAATTCTTGTGTTTGGATTATTTCACCCATTTCAATTCATCGGGTGAAATTTTTTTTCTTATGGCTCTAATATTCTCACTATTGTATTCATGTAAACTGATTGACCCTTTAATTTTTTCCATTTTTCCTTTCGTACAACCGCACACCAAATTATATGGAAATTTTCCAAAAAAAATTGAAATACTTGATGAATTTTGAGATTCGCTGCCAAATTAACTTTACTCCTTCAAGCTTCTACTATAGACCACTTTCTTCCTTCTCTTCTTCGATGCAAAGTGATAAATGATAGTTTCAACATGTTTTTTATAGCTCACACACATGTAATAAATTCCTTTGCCCTAGGTATTACAGATACTTTGTTTTCTCAGATAGCGAGAGAAAAATTCTTCTGCGGACCTATGATTTCTTTGAGTTTCCCTATGAGTATTTTCTACAACATTTGCAGATCATTAATACACCTTTTGAGAATATTTTTGTGATCCGGTACCATCTTACGGATAGGGGAAAAAAGGATTTTCATGAAAAACTCCCCCTAGGCCAATGGTGTGAGATCAATTTCCAAAGGAATTATTGGAAGCATGTTCTCATGTAGAACCATTTCCAAAATCATATTCATTATTCCTTACCCATGTATTCTTCATCTGATCTCTTATTTCATCCATAATCATTTTTCCTTTTTCTTTATCATTTTTCTATGTATTTCTATCTTTGTATATCGAATCTCTTTTACCCACATTTTTGTTTCTGTAAAATCTTGCAATGTGACTATATCTATTGCAATTGTAAAACATAGTAGTTCCTTGTCTAGACCAATCATTCCATTTATTTCTTCTTGATCTATATTGATTAGCAATATGCCCAATTCTTCCATAGGTATAACATTCAACATTCATTCTATTAACAAAGTATTTTGAGACATTTATGCATTTAATTGATTTATGATGAAACTTTTTGCAATTGAAACACTGACTAGAGAATTATAGATTACTTGATTTCATTTTACTTCTACACTGAGTAGCCATATGAAAAAAATTATTGCAAGAAAAACAATATCCATTAAACTTTTGAGCATTAGGTTGTCTTACCGGATACCTTCCATCTTTGTTCATTTGGTTTCCTTGCTTGAAATTTCTTTGTCCAGATCTGAAACTTTCTCCTTTTTCATTTCCAAGACCTCTCTTTTCTTTAGCGTTATTTTGTCCTTGAGTCAGCTCATCAAGCTTAACCAAACTAATCTTAAACTTCTCCTTGTATTCATTTGCAGTAGTAAGTTCATTCTTGAGAATAATAAGCTATTTTTTCAGGTTCTTCATTATTTCTGGATTGTTGCAATTCACTTTCTAACTGAATGAATTCTCCATTTATTCTTCTACATTCATCAGATCATTCTTTTAAGGACCAATCAAGGGTCTCCTCATTCTTCTTTTTATCTTCAATCTCCTTAGTTAGCTTCATCGCCATAGATTCCATATCATGTTTTAGGGTAGCATTATTTCTGGCAAGATTTTCACATTCTTTAGTTATTTCCTTCAAGGTTTGATTCAGGTGAGAATCATCCATTTTTTTGCTTTCTTTCTGCTTAATCTGATCACATAGATCTTTCCTATTTTCCCTAGATTTAATAATCTGATCCTTTAATGTCTGAATGAATTTCTCAGCATCCCTAAGATTTTCTTTTAATTCCCATACTTCTACATTAGGCTGATCAAGTTCATCAAGTGCCACCAAAATATGTTGTTTAAGACTACCAAAGTCCATTAAATTCCAAGATCCACCTCAAGATACTAAAATTATTCTATGGAACCAGCTCTCAAACCAATTGTTGGACTCAAGGGAATACTGAGAGGGGGCGTGAATCAATATTCTACAAATATGAACTTTATAAATCTGATATTTAAACCATTTCAACATTAAACCAAATCAAATCTATGGAAACACACAAATTAATCACCCACAACACCATAACACAAGGATATTTACGTGGAAACCCTATTAGGGGAAAAACCACGGTGGAGGTTAATCCATAATTTGAGTACTCAAATATAAGTTTTACAAAAGGGAATGCACTTGCATTCAAGCTCACTGCCTAGAGCTCACTACTCAAAATATAAGGCTCACTGCCTTACAAAATTTTAGATTAAAACCACCTGAAAAGATTGAAATGAAGTAGTAGCATCTACTTATGCCAAGTTACAGTTCTGTTTAGGCTCATAGATCAAATTCTGGACCTTCTGTCTAATTTTTCTCTTCACTCTGGTCTGGTCTACTTTGCTCTGCAATTCACATCACAAATCCATACATAGATGAATTCACACCACTATCCTTTTGAATTTTGCACCACACACTAATATAATTCACATAATACATATTCACTTCCCCAAAATGATACAATCGATCTCATATATATATCCGCTACCAAAGATTTGATCATTCATATCTCGGTTTACATAAAACATAAAATACTTTCCAATTGTTAGATAGATCCACAACTAATTCTTTATGTGAACCAATCATAGTCGGTAAAAGCATCATGATGACCTAAATAAACATATTCAAATATAGAAACATTTAACAAATTACTTCTTAAACATCCACACTAACTAATTTCACCAAGTCGACCTTCTAGCATAGATAATCAAAAAATTTGTGAACCGGATCTCCTAGATCGTACACCAGTGAATGTGAACCTCAATACTTCTTGAATAAGGTAGTACAAACCTCAACATACCTTTCTCTAAGATACACAACTCAAAATAGTAGTCTAGTGAAGTATATAGATCAACATTTTTACCTTTAACCGGATACCCTATTCTTCATTCTGTTCTACCGGTATGAACCAATACTAAACTGTGGACCAGATGAATGACTTTAGATTTCCATAAATGAAAATACTAGAAGACATATGCAAACATGTATTCATTATTTTAAGCTTCCCAAAAAGTATAATTTTAAATAAATTTAATTTAATTATTATATTTATTTTTCAGTTCTTGTGAATGTAGGTTTTTCACCGAAAATCAAGCTCTTTGTTCTACACATGTGGAAAAATAGTAGATTATCAAATATTTTTTGAAAAATATCAGTGCACTAGATATTGAAATCCTTGAGTCAACAAAAAAAAAGAATTTTGATACATACAAAATTTTTTATGTTGTATACAGTCCGCCTATGTCTGAATTATCATTAGTTTGACTTCAAAACTTGATTAAAGAAAAAATATTCAATAAAATACTATGAAACCAAATGAAAATGCTAGATATCGTAGTTAGAAATCTAAATTCTAAAAGAAAAGAATTTTATCCTTCATCGAAAAAAAATTATGTTGTATACGGTGAGCATCACTCCTTAAAAACGGTGTTTACTGAAATAAACTAGTTTTCAAAGGAGATGAAAAAGGAAGTGGAATTTGATTCCAATTTTTTTTAAAAATATATTTAGAATCTATAGAAAAAATATCACAAATCACTATTTTGCATCATCTTCAAATTCCTCACAGTTTAGCCGCTATAGGTGCCCAAAAGTGAAGATTTAGTTAGAAAAAATCAGTTTACTATCCAATTTGGCCAAAAATTATAAAATAGTATTGTGGGATCACCCATAAATAAAAATAGAACAATACAGGACTCATTCTAAGAGAACCTAAATCACATTAGAGATAAATATTAATGACATGCAAACCTTCCTTAGGCTGAAGATAGAGAGAAAATGGAAGATGGAACCACTTTGAAAACAAGTCTTTAGATTGATTTGATGGCTAGCTACATCTCCTCAACCTAGATTTCTCCATGATTCTTCATAGACATCCATGATCAACCCTTTGCAGTGAGATATTGAGTAAAAAGTGAGGTTGAAGATCTGCAAAAACCCTAGCTTTCTGCCCTAATGATCCGGTGGATATTTTCAGTGAAAATTGAAGTTTCTCATTTCTCTCCAAAATCTACAGCATTAGAAAGAGCTCGATGTCTTGACTCCAATGCAACTTGAATGAAGCGAAAAGAAGTCTGTTTGCACAAGTTATGGCCAGTCAAACTTTGGGTCAAACTGGTATCAGAGTGCAACCAGAAGGCGAAAAATGATTGTCTCAGAAATCAACGAAACTAGTGTCATTGCGAAGAGTTTGTCGAGATGATTCTGACAATGTTTGTTTCATCAAAATCTGACACCGTATACACGAGATATGAGTAGTCAAAGGTTGAGTAAAAATGTTGACCATGCTAATGTCAGCATGGTACAATCAGCATCATGAACCAATCTTTAGCTGACACGTGGCAATCTAGTGATAGTACTATATTGACACATGGGAATACAAACCAATCCAAACATGACACATGTCTCTAACTGCAGCGAATCATGATTTGCCACGTGGCACTTCTCTCTCCAGCGTCCAGTTTGAAGATAAGCTTCAACAAAAACAGTTTGAGGGATTCGATCCCATGACCTGCTATCTCCTATTTGCATGGTCTACCACTACACCATGCACAAAGCGCCTGGCTATTATTAGGCAAAGGTTTATTTTGTTCTTTAAAGATTATTTAATCTGTTTGTTAAAAGTAGATGGTGGCGGGATTTGACCACCCGACCTCACCGCCCCCAATCTCGACCATCACCACTGCACCATGTATGGTGTTGAAATATTTTCGGGGTGAGGAGCTATTTAAGTAGCATATGAAATATGATAACCCCACAAATAAGATAAAAATATATAAAAATAAAATATCAATCCCTTATTTTAAGTGACTAAAAATCATTTAAAATTCAAAGCCCGATAATATAAGATTATAGGGGCTATTGAAGAATAATGTAGAATATTTTAAGGGGATTTGTGAGATTTTATTGTAAAAAATAGAGAGACAAGGTTGTTTTGAAAATCATTTGGTTATACACCAAATTGAGCATATTTTTTTGTATAAAAAGGGGGGGTTTAGAGGCTTAAGAGAGCATTCAGGTGTTGAAGACTTAAGAGAATTTTTCAAGTTAAGTGGTGAGAGAAAACAGGTGTCAGAGGACTTGAAGAGGGATTTTTGAGCCATTTTGTATGTCAGAGTATTGTCATGTTGCCAAAGTGCTCTTGGTGCATTTGTAATTCTATTTTTTGGAGATTAATCGGATCGGTCTCACTCTATTGGAGCGGACCCGGAGACATAGTCACGTTTGTGGAGAACTCCATTATCAGATCGATTGCACTTTCTATCTTCTTCTCTCTCAATTTTGTTTTTCACCTTAACTTTTGAATGCATCAGTTCAATAATGTATGCATGTATTAAATTTCCGCTAAGTTGTTAAAAGTAAGCAATCAATTCTGCAATTTAGTCTAGATCCTAATCAGATCAAGTTTGGTATCAGAGCTCAGTTGACTATTATTGCAGTTTTTTTCTTGAATGCTAACGAGATCCAGGATTTAGAAGGGCGAAGGCAAGCTTGAAGACTTTAATCTTGAGATTAGGAAGCGAAGAAGTTTTCTGAAGATGTCTATGTCTGGAATGGAGGTTCCTGAAGAAATCAATGAGTTGGAATTTCAAAGAGCATTCCTCGAGATGAAGGCTAAGGTGGACATTCTTTTCCAAGAAAGACAAGAACGGAAGGAACGTGAAGGAGGTTTGTCGAAGAAAGATGTTCATGAAGACAAGAAAGGGAAATAACATGGAGATGGTGGCAAGCAACCAGATCACCCCTTTTCTCCTTCTCCTCCCTCTTCTCCCTCTTCTCCTTATTCTACTTCTTTTAATCCTTTTAAGAGTGGGCATAAGCCTAAAATTAAATTGGATGTAAAATTTGATTTACCAAAGTATTGTGGTGAACTTAATGCTGAAAAATTGGATGATTGGATTTAGCAAGTAGAAGTCTACTGTAGAGTCCATAACCTATTAGATGATGTTGATAGGATCCAATTAGCTACTCTTCAGTTAGGAGGTACAACTTTAACTTGGTGGGAGAGTAAGACTAAGGCAGAAATTTCACAGCATGGTAGAGTCAGTTTAACTTGGGCAGAGTTTGTTAATGCTCTTAAGAAGCAGTTTTATCCCCTAGGACATATGCAACAGTTAATGATGGACTGGCAAATGTTTAGGCAAGGGAAAGGTCAAACTGTCCAACAGTACACCCATGAATTCAGGAAAAGGGGTATTGCTTTAAATGTACCTTTGCTCACTCAGGATGCTTTGTTAAAATACATAGGAGGTCTTCATTCCTACCTTAGGCATTCTATTTTGGTTTTGAATCCTAACAACTTGGATGAAGTTTGTGTCCAAGCTACCCACTTAGAGTCAAGAGGAAAGGGTTCTTTTATTGATAAGTTTGATAATCATAACTCTGTAAAGAAAACATCTAAGGTTGTGGAGATAGGGAAAGGAAAGAAGACAGCTACAGTTAAGAAGGATATCCAATTTTCTTGCTCTCATTGTGATAGGAAGGGTCATGATGAAGATCATTGTTGGCAGTTGCATCCCGAATTGAAGCCTAAGTGGGCTCAGAAACATAATCAGAAACATAAAGGTAAGAAGGAGTCTTCAAATGTTGTTATGGATCTTGGTTCCGATTCAGATGATGAAACTAAGATAACAGCCATGGGTTTGAAAGATAAAGCTCCTATTTCCAATGTTTCCTTTGACAGTTGTGCTTCTAAAGTTAATGATGTCTCTGAAGATAAGAAAAGGAATGAGTTGTTTCATTTAAGGGTTGTTGCTAAGAACATTAAAGTTGATGAACTCATAGATAGTGGTTCTCAAGTTAACCTAATTTCTGAAGATGTTGGAAGAAACTTGGGATTGAAAGCTACATTGCATAAGAAACCTTATCCACTAGGTTGGATTTGCGAGAATGATAAGTCGCAAATAACAAGTAAAATACACTTTGAAATTTGCAATCACTAGTAAGTTTGTGGATGAAGTACAGTTTGATGTGCTTCCACTAAATATTTGTGGGATAGTGTTGGGTAGCCCTTATTTATATGATTGAAAAGCCATTTTCTACAGGGAAAAGAATCATTATCATTTGTTTAAAGATGGCATACAATATATTGCACATTCTCACAGGATTAAGACTGATCGTTCTTTTACAAACACAGGGAAATTAAAGAGGGTGATTAATGCAAGTAAAGAGTTAACTCTTATGTCTGTCAGTATAGGTGGTTCTAAACATGAACTTGGAGTAGGTAACCAGGGTCAGATGTTGTAGGATGCACCAACAATATAGCATGAGGGAATGGTGATTGAAAGCATTGATGGTCCCTTGGGTAAAAATGTTCCTGTTGTGGGAGATCGATATGTTATTGATTTATTCTCTTTCATATCTGCATTATTGTTCAGCTCGATGCTAGTCAATGTTTGTTGGTTAGTGGCTATGACAGTTGGTGTAGATGCTTATGGAAGTGATCAAATAATGTTTATGTTCAACAATGTTGTTGCAGTCTTCATTGTGCTTGTGATCCAGGTATACAAATGTACAGAGGATACAGGACATGTGGGGAGGCAAATTCCTCACTTAATGTCAAAATAAATGCCACTTTTGGAGGTCCAAAAGGTCTTCAGTGGGGAGGCCTGATCTAGTGGATATTTTCAGTGAAAATTAAATTTTCTCATTTCTCTCCAAAATCTGCACCATTAGAAAGAGCTCAATGTCCTGACTCTAATGCAACTTGAACAGAGCGAAAAGAAGTCTGTTTGCACAAGTTATGGCCAATCAAACTTTGGGTCAAACTGGTATCAGAGGGCATCCAGAAGGCAAAAAAATGATCATCTCAAAAATCAATGAAACCAATGTCATTGCGAAGAGCTCATCGAGATGATTCTGACGACGTTTGTTTTGTTGAAATCCCACACCGTATGCACGAGATATGAGCAGTCAAAGGTTGAGTAAACATGTTGACCATGCTAACGTCAGCATGGTATAGTTAGCAGCATGAACCAATCTTCAACTGACACATGGCAATCTAGTGATAGTACTATATTGACACATGGCAATACAAACCAATCCAAACATGACATGTGTCTCTAACTGCAGCGAATCACGATTTTCCACGTGGCACTTCTCTCTCTAGCATCTAGTTTGAAGATAAGCTTCAACAAAAACAGTTTGAGGGATTCGATCCCAGGACCTGCTATCTCCTATTTGCATGGTCTACCACTACACCACGCACAAAGTGCCTAGCTATTATTAGGCAAAGGTTTATTTTGTTCTTTAAAGTTTATTTAATCTATTTGTTAAAAGTAGATGGTGGCAGGATTTGACCACCCGACCTCACCGCCTCCAATCTCGGCCATCACCACTACACCATGTATGGTGTTGAAATATTTTTGGGGTGAGGAGCTATTTAAGTAGCATATGAAATCCGATAACCCCACAAATAAGATTTAAATATATAAAAATAAAATATCAATCCCTTATTTTAAGTGACTAAAAATCATTTAAAATTCAAAGCCCGATAATATAAGATTACAGGGGCTATTAAATAATAATGTAGAATATTTTAAGGGGATTTGTGAGATCTTATTGTAAAAAATAGAGAGATAAGGTTGTTTTGAAAATCATTTGGTTATACACCAAATTGAGCATATTTTTTTGTATAAAAAGGGGGGGTTTAGAGGCTTAAGAGAATTTTTCAAGTTAAGTGGTGAGAGAAAACAAGTGTCAGAGGACTTGAAGATGGATTTTTGAGCCATTTTGTATGTCAGAGTATTGTCATGCTGCCGAAGTGCTCTTGGTGCATTTGTAATTCTATTTTTTGGAGATTAATCGGATCGGTCTCACTCTATTGGAGCGAACCCGGAGACGTAGTCACGTTTGTGGTGAACTTTGTTATCAGATCGATTGTACTTTCTATCTTCTTCTCTCTCAATTTTGTTTTTCACCTTAACTTTTGAATGCATCAGTTCAATAATGTATGCATGTATTAAATTTCCGCTAAGTTGTTAAAAGTAAGCAATCAATTCTGCAATTTAGTCTAGATCCTAATCAGATCACCTAAGCTTCAACTTTGTTGTAGATAGACTAATGAATCTTCTTGTGTAAGACGTTCAATTTACTTGATCCTTGAATTTGGCTTGTGAAAAAATGACTTAAAGGCTATGAAAAACTACCTAAAAACATGTATTTATAAGCATTAATACCTAATTTTCGGTTATTTTGACCTAAGAGGTAGACACCCATCAGGAATTTTTATCAAGTCAGAGATTTTCCTGCTAAAAAATGCAAATAACCCTAAAAGGGACTAAGTCGCCAACTTGGGCAACTTAGTCCCACCACGGTTTTTTGAGGTGTGATTTCTGAAATTTGAGTGATTTGAATGCTATTTTTTGGGACTTGTATGGTTTCTTAGGTGAAATAAGCCTCAAGGTAAAAAATAACAAGTCTTAGGGGCATATAACTGTTGTTTTAGGGGGTGATTGGTGAAAGAATGCCAAAAATGGGTCAAATTAAGCATGAAATTGTCTCTTTCTTCAAGGGTACACAGTATATAATAATTATATATTAAAATTTAATAATCTATTTCTCATTACAATATTTCACTATGCAAGAAATAATCATTTAATTTTGTAACAACTCCATAATTTTCAATAACTAGTTTTTCTTTAAAGGTCAGTGCAATATAATGGGGGTCCATAGTAGGCCCTTAACTGGCAATAAAAATTCAAAAAAATAGAGTTGGGTAACTTGACATAAAAAATTGAATAGGTTATTAACATAATTTGAAAAATATGTAAGAACAAAATTTGTAGAAAATTGAATGTAGTTTCTAAGATACTAGTCTTGTTTTGGAGAAAAGTAAATCTATTTGGTGAAATTTTGAAATTTCAATACAGTAGTAGTAAATTTTTAGGAAAAAAATAAAAAGAAGATTTATGTCTAACCAACCTAAGTATTTGACCACCATAACTTGGTCAAATATTTATGAAAATAAATAATAATTATCCATTTAATTCCAAATAATTCATATCTTGTATTGGTGGAAAGATGACAATTTTATCAATAAACCCTTTTTGTTTCATCAAATTCGGATAAGAAAAATGTCATCAGCCACTTTTGGATCATATTGCCACTTTTTGGACCCCCATGATCCTAAACTCACCCTTTAACATAACTTCTATAAATATATTTAACATAATCCAAATAATACAACATTTTAATTCTTATAAATTCAATAATAACCAACCATACATTTCATTGTTCTTTTCAAATCTTAAAATATAGAAAGGGAATAAATAGATATTTAATCACTATTTTCTTTGTAACAAAGAACCAATATAACATTATTTACAACAATCTTTAAATGTTAATTTTTTGGTTCCTCGCTTAAAAAAACGTGGAAATTTATTTAAACTATACATTGACTACAAATCTTCATACAATAACAATAATGTTGGCAATACGAGGCCAAACAACTAAGAGAGGGTCATAGAATTTCAAAATTATTAAAATTATTAACCATTATTCTCAGATCTAATTAATAACAGTGAAAGAATGAATCAACAACACATCAAAAACACACACAACACCAATATTTTTGCGTGGAAACCCTATTAGGGGAAAAAACACAGTGGGGGTTAATCCACAAGTTATACCCTATTAAAAGTATAAGAAGAATATATGAGGAATGCACATGCATTTAGGCACACTGCCTAGAGCTCAATACTCAAAGGAAGACTCACTATCTTACAAAATACATTTAGATTAAATCCATCTGAAGAATTTTAATTGAGAAAGTGGCATCTGCTAATGCCTGAGTACAGTTCCAGCTAAGCACATGAACACTTCTTCACTTTCTTTCACTCTTCTTCACACTCTACTTTGCCCTCGAATGATCCGAACCTTTTTTGCACATAGCACTCACACACTTCGCATTTCACATCTATCTAAAATGAATAAAAAATCACTTATATATATCCGCAACAAGAAATTACATTGCCCCACGTCGACTTCAACAAAATAATAGAATGAATATAAATTGTCAGCCCAAAACAATAAAGATTATCAATGCACATCAACCAAGGCCAGCCACAACATAGTAGAGATCCAAAATAATATTTTCAAACAAAAAAAACCTTCAAAGATTCTTCCTCGAAGATCCACAACACGCTTCAAACACTTTGTTGGCCGTGAACACGAAAAACATGAACATGCAAGAGAAAATCTCGGATCACGAGAACAATGATCAATTTGGATGTGCAACACAGATAGAACATGATATAGAAATGTCCATGAACACCATTTGTAGTAACAGAATAGTTGTCAAAACACAAAAACTTATTGTAGACACATAAAAATGGTCTAGACTCGCAAACCACATTTTCCTATATCATGCTTCGTCTCAACATAATTAAAACAATTGATTATGTCCTATAGTCCAATGTCAACTATTAATTAAATAATTCTTAATTATTTAATTAATTCAGGTCTTTTATTCCTCCTGACTATATAAATAAATTACATTTATTATTTAAATACTTCGCTAATTTCTTATATCACTCTAATATTAAATAAATTTCTAAATTTATTTAATTAGTCCATTACTTCCTCCTGATTATTTAAATAAATAAACTTTATTTATTAATTTAATACATCATTATTTATTTATGTCTGCTCATAATTAAATAAATTCCTATTATTTATTTAATTATTATCCTCTCCAACTTTCTTTCTAATTTTAAATAAAATCATTTATTTAAAATTATCCATTTTCTACATTTTTCTTTCTAATTTTAAATAAAATCACCCACTTTGTAATTTTCCTCCACAATTAAATAATTTTAATTATTTAATTGTCTTATTGATTTTTTTTCTAGATTTAAATAAAAGCACTTTATTTAAATTGGCAATTTCGCTCTTTTTAAGTAAATAATTTAATTATTATTTACTACTACATGACCTCACCATTTTGAATTAAATTAAATATTAAATTCAAAATAGCATTTCCCTCCACAAATTAAGTAATTTCTAAAATTACTTGATTTTCTAACTCATCCTTTTCTACTTGCTAATTCTCATCTCACTGTCACACACGTTCTCATTCTTTGATTTAATTTCTTAAATTAAATCTTGTCCACTCATTTTGAATTTTATCATAAAGTTTCCCTAACCCTAATTAAGGGGTTGTTATTTGGAATCTTGACCATTGATTCTAGGGCACTTCTAAATCTTTAATCTCATCGGTCCATCCAAAATTACATTTTCTATAAAATGACAATTTTGTCCTCATTTTGACATCTCTTAATATCTCTTAATATCTTAATTTAATCTCTTGATCTTTTAATCTTTGAATGTCTTGCATTTTCTTGAATTTTAAGATTGTCTTGTTTTTTAATCATTTATCTACTTTTAATAATTGCATATAGGATTTAGTTTCTTTTGCATAGGCATTAAGAAATCCTTCAACACTTTGCTTAGGGTACACTTCACATTTCAGCAAGCTAGAAGGTATAATGGAGGTCAACCATGGAGATTGAAGACACTGGTGAGCTTGTTCCATTTGTGTTTTCTTTTCATTTCTTTTGCACTTCATTATTTTATTGTGGATTAATATAATATGCTTGTGTGTTGTTAACATATAATCTTGTAGAAAAATCCATAGTTACACTTATAACTTGCTCAAATATTCATGCACACATCTGAAACTTTCAAAGTAGAAACTAGATAGGCTTGAAAACAAATTCTTTAATCCGCAACATCTCACTATCAACATACTGATCTTCACTGCTTCATAGACAACCTGTAACATATTTTATTATAATTTTCTCAATATCCTTGACATATATAGTCTTAAAGACATTAATGCTAATAGTGTTGACATCAATGACAACCACATATCAACAACTTGACCACAACATCCAACAAATGATTGAACATGAATTTAAGATTCCCCAAAGTGCTAAAAAATGTGACCCTTCAAGGAAACTCGAACTTTTAATAAAACACAACTTTCTTCCAAGTTTCAATGAGATATCACCTCCTAGCCATAGGGTTGAACACAACCCACCCCCGAGCTAGGGGACACATAGCAACCTAGGTTTACACAATATTATAACTCAATTTAAAAGAAATGAAAATTTACAAGTTTATATATTCAAACAAAAGATACACCACACCCATAATACATATTATATGGGTTTAAAAACATAACCAACCAAATAAATCTCATGCATAACAAAGAATTCCCTTGTGGAATCCTTCATAGGGGGATTGGGGACTCTACCAGTTGAGGAAAAAATTAAAACATACTTCATTACACAAAAAACTTGTCATACACTTCAATTTCCTCTAGCACATTCTTACACCATTTCCCAATTCCATTTTCTTTTCCATCTCATAATACACCATGGTAGGATATGCATATCTCAATTCATACATTGTGGGCATTCATACCCAAAACTATGATGGTGGGTACTCATATCCAAACTATGAAATTGAGAACCACACCCAATCTACCCCCATTATATGGAAGACCTTTGTCTCATGTGAAAGGGTCTACAATGCATGAAACCTTCTTACAACACATTATTATAAAATTTATGCAACAATTTTATCCCCAAAAAGAAACATGATTTCACACAAGAATTCATAATTTCCACAATGAACACACAAAACAAGAAGACCCTTATAACTATTAGTTAAACAATCATTACAATTTTTTTATACCCAATAGTCTGGATCCTACCTTAAAGAGATTTTCAAAATATGGTTGAATCCTATTGATGGACTTACCTAAAGCTTGCTCCTCTTCTCAAGCTTTCTTCTCTACTCCTCTCCTCTTCTCAAACTTAAAAAATTGGTTTCAAAATAAAAAGAAGAAAAATGTTCTCTCCCACCTTAAGTGAAGAACGTAAATAGAAAATAACTTTCCAAATGATAAATTTTGAGATGAAAAATGTCATCTCCACTACAATTTTTTTACCAACCCTATAACCACCACATAACCAAATAACTTCCTATTTTCATCACTCCTTGAAAATGATAAATTTAAGGTGCCTAAATTCAATATTATAACTATTTTTATGGTTCAAAATACCTCTTACTCTTATACCTAATACAAAGGGGTTGAGTTTAAATAAAAGAAATTGTTTAGTCACTATTTTAATTGTAACAAAGAACCAATATAACATTATTTATAATAATCTTTAAATATTAATTTTTTCGCTTCTAGCTTAACAAAATGAGAAAATTTATTTAAACTATATGTATTGACTACAAATCTCCACATCATAACAATAATTCAACATGACTTTAAGCTTCCCCAAATTCTTGAAAATTGTGACCCTTCAAGGAAACTCCAATTTGTAATAAAGCACATTTTTCCTCTATAAGTGACAATGAGATATCACCTCCTAGCCATAGGGTTGAACACTACCCACCCCCAAGCTATGTGACACATAAAAACCTAGGTTTACATAATATTATAACTCAATTTTAATGAAAGTAAATTTTACAAGTTTATGTATTCAAGCAAAATATACACCACACCCATAATACATATTTCATGGGTTTACAAACATAACCAACCAAATAAATCTCATACATAACAAATGGTTCCCCAATGGAATCATTCATAGGGGTATTGGGGTCTCTACTAGTGGGGAAAAAAATAAAACATACTTCATTACACAACAAAATTTTCATACACTTCAATTTCCTCCAACATATTCTTACACCATTTCCCACTTCCATTTTGTTTTCCATCTCATAATACACCATGGTAGGATACTCATATCTCAATCCATACATTGTGGGTACTCGTACCCAAAATTATGATAGTGGGTACTCATACCCAAACCCCCAAATTGAGAACCACACCCAGTCTACCCCCATTATATGGAAGATCCTTGTCTCATGTGAAAGGGTCTACATCGTATAAAACCTTCTTAGAACACAATATTATATAATTTATCCAACAGTTTTATCCCCAAAATGAAACATGATTTTTCACAAGAATTCACAATTTCCATAATGAACACACAAACCAAGAACAATCTTATAACCATTAGTTGAAAAATCATTACAAAATTTCTATGCCCAACAGTTTGGATCCTAACTTAAAGAGCTTTCCAAAACATGATAGAATCCTATTCATGGATTTCACTCAAACCTTCTCCTCTTCTCAAGCTTTCTTCTCTACTCTTCCTTCTCTCCTCTTCCCAAACTTAAAAAATCGGTTTCAAAATAAAAAGAAGAAAAATGCCCTCTCCCACCTTAAGTGAAGAACATAAATAAAAAATGATTTTGTCAATGATGAATTTTGAGATGAAAAATGTCATCTCCACTACAATTTTTTTACCAATGTTATAACCACCCCATAACCAATAACTTCCTATTTTCATCACTCTTTAAAAACGATGAATTTAAGCTGCCTAAATTTAATCTTATAACTATTTTATGGTTCAAAATACCCCTCACTCTTATACCCAATACTTAGTGGTTAATTTTAAATAAAATAACTTGTTTAATAAATATTTTCTTTGTAACAAAGAACTAATATAACATTATTTACAACAATATTTTAAAAATATTTTTTTGGTTCCTAGCTTAAAAAAATGAGAAAATTTATTTACACTACACATTAACTACAAATCTCCACACCATAAAAATAATTCAACATGAATTTAAGCTTCCCCAAAGTCTTGAAAATTGTGACCCTTTGAAAGGAAACTCCAACTTGTAATAAAACACAATTTCATTCTATAAGTGTCAATGAGATATCACCTCCTAACCATAGGTTGAACATAACCCACCCCCAAGCTAGGGGACACATAGCAACCTAGGTTTATGCAATATTATAACTCAATTTAAAAGAAATAAAATTTAACAAGATTATATATTCAAAAAAAAGATACACCACACCCATAATACATATTACATGGGTTTAGAGACATAACCAACCAAATAAATCTCATACATAACAAAGGATTCCCCTATGGAATCCTTCATAGGGGGATTGGGGACTCTACGAGTAGGGGAAAAAATTAAAACATACTTCATTAAAAAAATGTAACAATGGAAATGTGAAGAGAGAAAGGGTTTCTATCCTTGAAGACATAGGGCTCCACCTATTTCGCTCAAGTTTCACTCAAGGAAACCCTAGAGATCTCAATCTAAGGATATAAAGGGGAAATAGATCTGCAATAGGGATGTCCTAGAGTTTGATTAATTACTACAAGAAGTTTCACCACCAAGCAAAGGCTTGGAAAGACTAATGAAATGCAAGACCTAATTATGAAACTTAATGCAATTTAAAACTTCACTATATGACCTAGAAAATCATGTAAATCAAAACAAAAAGCCATGAAAATAGAGGTGTGCATCTAGGAATTTATAGAGGCTTGAATTAAGACTTGAAATTTTGAAAGCACTAAAATTAATGTCTATTAGAATTGATATGCCAGTCTGGGTGATTTAGTCCTAGATTAGGATTTTTGGGCAGGAATAGAAATCTGGTAGAGATATGTTTGGAACTCCTAAAAATTACAAATTTCACTATACTAGGACTCATACGCCAAAAGTGGCATATCAATCTAGTTAATATTTTATGGAAATTCAAATTTTGAATCTTCTCTTCAATCTCTACTTTGTCTTCTCCACTTGATTTCTGGGTCATAATTTTTGATTTGCAACTTGTAGATGTCTTTTAATGATCTCTAATGGAAGGTGACAACTGTGAAAACTTTTAAAATTTTGACAAACTTTCTCCAAACATACTCTTCAATATTTATTCAACCTAGATCTACAAATCACACACTAAAGAGAGGGAAAAGTGTTTTTTTGTTAGTGGAAAGTGGTTTTCCTTGGTCAAACCCCATTTTGGTAATTAAACCTTGAAATTAATAGAAATATAATGAAGAAATGTTGAATGAACAAATAGGCTATGTTGCAACTCACCCAACCCTTGGAATAAAGGATGTAATCTTGTATGCAATGGCTACCATTAATGTAGATCTTGACTCTTGATTGTATGATATGGATCTTGACTTGAATGCTTGCATGAATCATAAGAACCTACATTACAAATGTTAGGTCAAAAACAAACATGATGCATGATGACTTTTGACATGATGCTTGATACTTGAATTATGCTCCAAAACACTTGATAATCATCTCTTGAAGACTCTTGAATGCTCTTGTTAATGTTTAAATAATCTTGTGAACTCAAATTTTCTAGAATGCATGAACACTTGAAAACTTAAGAGAAAATGAGTGAAATAACCTTGTATTTATACTTGTTTACGCCAAATTTCTTGAAATTATAACACTAAAGATTGACATCAGATCTAGGAGTATAAAATCATGTCAAGAATTTGAATTAAATTTAATTTTGGACCACACAGGACTCATACACCAAAAGTGGTGTATGAGTCACATTAGGCATTAATTATGGGACACATTTTTATAATTGCTTAGATTCATGTGAAATTAGGATCGGGGCTCCGAAACCTAGATGGAACCCATATGCCCCAGGTGGCGTATGATTCCCAGATCACTAAATATAGGCCACACAACATAAAAAGACATGAATTATGATTGGATGTTGGTTTATGTTGGGATTATCCTGAGAAAGATGCATTAATTAAGGCTTTTGGATGCAAAATAAGGCCGAATAAGGCATAAAGAAGAACAATTAATTATGAAAACCCTAGATTAGTGTGGAAGTGTAGAAAAAAACTTTACAACACCCTAAATAAGGTACAATTAAGTTCATTTAGCTCACAAGGGACCACGACCTAATGTGATGTGTCAAACAAATTACAAAATTAAATCAAAGCAACATTATGCTTAATTTAACAAGGAGGGCCCAAACAAGCAAGGAAAAGTAGATGGATACTTTTTTGTTGCCACATTCAACCCCCACTTTAGTGAGAGGAGGAACTTGCTTCAAACTCACACTAAAGTAGAATATATCACATCAAGAGGGGTCCAAGTGCACCAATTCCTGTAAGATAAGATGCCAACAATCAAGAGGGATGATAAATCCCCTAGGATCAAGATCCTATGATAGACCAACATAAGTAGAAAATAAAACACACATAAAAATTATATAAGGAGAAAAAATCAAGGAACAAGCAAACACTTCCAAATGCAAAGAGAATAGAAAACTAAAAGAAAAAAAAAAGGGGGATCCATCAAGCTTTGACAGTTTGTCTTGCATGTTGTGGATTAGATCTAGGTTGTTTGTCCAAAAACACATTCTAACTTCAAGGCAAGAAAAATCTAGGATTTTTGTTGGATGAGTATCTAAAAAGGTGAGTGTGGTATATTAAAAATGGGGTTTAAATGCTATCATATGACTTAGGGCATAGGGAAAATCCACTTTCCACCTACTACTTTCAAGAGTAACCCTAGAGATCTCAGTGCAAAGGAGAAAATGATCTTGCAATAGGGTTTTCCTAGGGGTCGATTGTAAACTAATAAGGGGTTCACCACCAAGTTAAAACTTGGAAAGATAAATTTAATGCAAAGTATAATTAAAAATGTAAAACCCTAATTCAATGAAAACCTTTACTAAATGACCTAGAAATGAAAATGGAACAAAAAATAAAGCTATAGGAAGGACTCTGTGCACCTGGAAATTTGGAGATGGTTGAATGGAGCTTTGAAATGATAGAAAATCTAATTTAAATGGCGAGTGGGAATCATTCACCAAGCTAGGTGAATCAGTCCAAAATTTGGGTTTCTGTGTGGGAACATGAATCTGCCAAATGGGTATCTGAATTTGCAAAGATCTTTAAATATTCACCAAAACTCAAAATAATTCTCTAGAAGTGGAAAATTAGTCCAGTTAGGGTTTTCTAAAACTTCAAGATCTGAATCTTCTATTCTCAGTCTACTCAATCTACTTCATCAGGTTTCTAGATCTGAATATCTCAAAAATCAACTTGTAGGTGTTTTCCAATGTTCTCCAAGGCTTGATGACAACTTTGAAAACTCTATGCACTTTGACAAATTATTCCAATATTTATCTTTGATGTGCTTTCAACCTAAACCAAACTCTATCAATGAAATGATGCAAACATGTTTGATATGGATCCAATGGATTTATATCTTGAATCTTTCTTGAAGGCGATAGATCTTGAATTGAAGACTTCATTGAATCATTAACCCTACATCACAATTGTTAGTTAAAAAAAAAACATGATGCATGAGATATTTGACATGATGATCGATGCTTCAAGAATTCTCTAAGTCACTTGATAATATTCCCTTAAATTCTTTTGAATGCTCTTGTAAATAATTAAATGCACTTGTGAACTCAAACTTTCTATAAGGATGAATAGTTGAATGCTTGGAATGAAAATGATGGAAATAAAATTTTATTTATACTTAATTATGCAAGAATTCCCGAAATTACAAAACTACAAGCCGACATCAAATCTAGGAGGATAGAATCCCACCAAGAATTTGAACTAATTTTGATTTTGGGCCACATGGGCCTCATTCACCCAAGGTGGCGAATGAGTCCCACTAGGCATAATTTTTGGGACCAATTTTAAAAATTCTTAGAAAGGTGTGAAATCAGGTTCGAGACCCAAAAACCTAGGTGGGACTCATTCGCCCAAGGTGTCGAATGAGTCATAGATCACTAAATCTAGGCCACACAAGCTGAAAACAACTGAATTATGATTGGTGTCAGGATTATCCTTGAAAATATGCATTAAATCAGGCTTGTGGATGCAAAATAAGGCCAATTAAAGCATAAAGAATCCTAATTATTAATGAAAACCCTAGAAAAGTATGAAAGTGTGTTACAAAAATTTACAAAACTTTAGATAAGGCATGATTAAGGTTAAAAAGAGGTTTATTAGGTGTAGTTAATTAATAAAACCTTAGAAAAGTGTGAAGGTGTGTTTCAATAGTTCACAACACTTTAGCAAGGTACCATTATTGTTCCTTAGATCACAAGGGCCCAAGACCTAATGTGAATGTGTCAAACACATTACAACATTACATCAAGGAAAAATTAAGCCTAGTTCACAAGGAAGGCCCAAACAAGCAAGGGAAAAACATAAGGGATAATTTTTTGTTACCACATTTAGCCCCCACTTTAGTGAGAGGATGAACTTACTTCAAACTCACACTAAAGTAGATGAAAACACATTAAGAGGGGTCCAAGTGCACCAATACTAGTAAGATAGGATGAAAATGATCAAGAGGGGTGATCAAGCCCCCAGGAGAAAGATCCCATGGCAAACCAACATGGGCACAAAAGAGCGTGCAAATCAAAATGATATAAAGAGCCATAAAAAATTAGAAGCATGTATTTTCAAAGATATAAAGAGAATGAAACAAAATAGAAAAGAAAAGTGGTGGACCAAGCTTCAAACGTTTTTCCATCATGATGTGGATTAGATCTAGGTTGTTTGTCTTAAAATGCATACTCACTCCAAGGCAACAAAACTTTAGGTTGCCTACTGGGTGAGAAGTCCAAGAGGGTGAGAAACATACACTCATGGCTAGTATACACTCACACACACACATGAGTGGCTAAGGTAAATTCATGCCCTCATTCAGCTTCCCATAAAACCATACCAAATTTATACCTCCTGATAACTTTAATAAGGAACCATGCAAAAATGAACTTCGAGCTTCATGAGGCAACAAAATATTTGTTTGCTTGGAGCTCATGAATAAACAATATGGATCTACAGGTATGCTATTTGTGTTATACAAGGTGGCCATATAACAAAAAATGAAAATGTAGCAATAAGGAATGTTCAAGGGAGTCTTTCTTAGTTTATGCGAGGTCTTAACTTAGGGAACATTGTGCCTAATGTCTCCAAGAGAGGACCAATCAAAGAATAAAATATTCACAACTTAGTGGATACAGTGTTTCACATCAAGCCACTAAGAGGAACATAATATACTAAGAGAGATCACACTTTTGAAGGATTTCATAACCAATTTCATCCCCAAAGTGAAAAACACATTGTATAGAGTAAGAAGACTACACCATGAACCATGAAAAAGGAAAAATATGCAAAAGAATAATGCCAATGTATGCCCCTGTTGGAGTTGAGAAGATACAACACCATAGGAGCCCAGTGACCTCTGGAAGCAAATAACTTGTTACAAGGAGAAGCAAAGAGAAGCAACAAAGAAAATGCTCAAGAATGTGGAGCAATGTATTCACCCAAAATGTAAAATGAATAATGATACAAAAGATAGTTTTCAACCATATATAGATGAAAACCCTAAAAAGGAAAACCCTAGGTTTGCACAATAATAATTAATAAAGTAATTAATTATTATGCACCTAATGTTAACTTAAGTGAAAAGAGGTAAAAGGTAACTTTACGTAATTAAACAAATATTGTTTAATTAATAAAGTAAATACCAAATTACTCTAACACCCCCCCTTAAGCTAGACTTAGGGAGAAGCTAAAACCTAGAAGAAGCTACTGAAAGCAAAAGTAATGGGTCCCGACAACAAGGCCAGATTGGGTACCCATGTACAAAATCAATGCAAACTAAATGAAATGGGGTAAAGGAGAAAAACCACTGGGAACAAAACTCCTCCCCAAAATAGAATGCAAGGAAGGAATGTAATGCACTAATGAAAGAAGGATAGGAGGTGGATAACATGATACCCCCCATAGACAACTTCTATCATATAAATACATGTACAATGGTCTCCATAGGAGAGATAGAAAGAGAGAAGAAGGCCCCCCCACAATGAAGAAACTCCTGTCACAATTGTAGATGCCTGATGTAGAATCCAAAAGGAGATCCTGAAGCGGTAAATGATATTCCTCCCCTTGGGAAGAAACAGATCCAAAGGAAAATGCTGAAGAAACCCTGTGAGGAATGATGAACCAATCTGTCTCAAGATGTTTGCCATGATAGAATGTTGAAGAGTCTCACTATCTGAACTAAAACAAATAATGCCAAATCCAAATTGATGTGGAGAATACTAAAATACAACCTCTGAATGCATAGATAATGGTGGGTGAATAGTGATAACCTGACTATCAAGGTAGAGGAGATGAATGTCCTCAAAATAATCCTCTGAATCTGCAATATAGGACTCAACAAATAAGAAAGATATGTCTGCAACATAAGAGTCCAAAGTAGTTATGTCTAGAAGATGTATGATTCCCTGTTGCACTGAATCAAGAACAACAAGAGATGCTAATGAAGTCTCAGTCTGAAGAGTAGGAACTGTGAGACAAACCTCTTATCCATTGGAACATGTAAGGGTGTCTAAATACTCAAGCTCCTCTAAAGTATCATGATCAAAGGGTGTATTCTCTCTCTGAGCAATGGGTAAGAGATAATCTGAAGTAGGATCCTCTGGGACTGGAGATGGAATTGGGTCTCCATAGATCTCCCAAAGATGTGTCCAAAGTGGGTGAGGACAATCAATTTCCAATATAACCAACACAGTGTCATGATCAACACTAGACAATATAAGTCCTACTATGTGATTTCTAATGATATCCCATGCTAATTTTCCCTCTAAAATTGCCGGTTCAGGTATGAGATCATACAAATAAGGCAAAATATTAAGCCACCTACAATGTGTAAGTATACCCTTTGCCCATGATTCATAATTACCCCGTTCTAGAAGAACAACTGAAGGGTGAGTAGAAAAACCCATGATAACTCTTCAAATGAAAAATTCAGATACTAATGATCTCAGCAATGATAAAGCATATCAACATAACCCATCGAATGCAAACAAAACCCATGTAGGAGCTAGAATAACCAAGTAATTGAGAAAAGTGTAAAAACACACAAAGCTCAATAAAAAATACCTAGTAAATATTCTGATAAAATAAATTGTAAATCTAGAAATATCACTATAACACCTTTCCAATGCCTATTTGTTTATGCAAAGCGGAGTTCAAACGCAAAAGATACGCCCCTTGGAGTGAAAAAACCAAGTTCTGAATTTGACTAGCAAAAAAGATTGCAAAATTGAAAAAACAGGAAAAATTACTAGTACCACTAGAATGGCACCGAAACTAGCTTTCCGGTGATATCTTGTTTTCAAAAATCCAAGAAAAAATGCCCATTTTACGCTCGATTTAGCGCAAGCTACTCAAAAGGGCGAAAAAAAATAATTTCACAGCCCTTAGGGACTAAAAATTCATCAGCCCCTGGCCACATGGACGACTAGGGGGCTAGCAGCTGGGTGCTAGGTGAGTGGTCCCTAGTTCTTCATATTACCCTAGCACTATAGGGTAAGCCCTCAGGGGCTGTTAGCAGGGTGTTGGTCACCCATAGAACCTAGCGGCGGGAGTTTGAAGCCCGCGGGGGCTAGAGGGGCCGACAGGGGTTGGCGAGCCCACGAAGTCGGAGGGTGGCATCGGCAGTGAGCTCAGAGTGGAGTCAGCAGCGACGAGCATGGAGTGTAGCGAGGAGCAGGCGGAGCCCGGCGGGGAGCAAGCGGAGCCCGACGAGGAGTGGCCGAGTTGGGCGAAGCGGTCGGTGCGGTGGGGTCGGAGCTCGGTGGCGGACAGGCTGGGTGCGCCAGTGGCTGGTGGTCACTTGGCGGCGTGATTGGTGGCCAAAATATTTGAATGGGCTGCCGAAAAAAATAAAAAAACTTTCAGTTTTTTTTATTTAAAAATTTTTTTTTTGCGATTTTTTTTCTGCCGGGGTTGTACGGCCAAACCCTAAAATTTTTTTTGCATCCCTAGTTGACTATAACCAGAATCAATGATTTGACAACCGATTTAGGGGTTTTTGGGTGCTACGAATCCAATGGCACTGTCCGTTTGGGCCCAAAGTGAACCTAAAATTTGGAGTATGCTGAATCCACAAGAAGAAACATAGAATCCTAGATCTGCTTCCAATACAAAAAACTCAAAACTAGAACAAGTAGCTGCAGATCTGAAGCTCTGATACCATGTTGGAGTTGAAAAGATACAACACCATAGGAGCCCAGTTACCTCTGCAAGCAAATAACTTGTTACAAGGAGAAGCAAAGAGAAGCAACAAAGAAAATGCTCAAGAATGTGGAGCAATGTATTCACCCAAAATGTAAAATGAATAATGATACAAAAGATAGTTTTCAACCATATATAGATGAAAACCCTAAAAAGGAAAACCCTAGGCTTGCACAATAATAATTATTAAAGTAATTAATTACTATGCACCTAATGTTAGCTTAAGTGAAAAGAGGTAAAAGGGAACTTTACGTAATTAAACAAATATTGTTTAATTAATAAAGTAAATACCCAATTACTCTAACAACCCCCACTTTAAATAAATTTATAAACACCATGTTGTAAGAAATTTACTTTAAAGTAGAAAATGATAAATTCTAACAAGAATTGCAACATCAAAGATAAATTGGAAAGCCCTATGCCAAGTCATATGTTTCCCAGTAAATCTACGCCATGCAAAAGAAAAAAAAAAAGAAAGGGGTTGCCCCCAAAATGAAAACACCAAACACATAAGGGATATATAGAATTTGGGTCAATATGTTCTTGCTATAATATTTTTTAAAGAGTTCGTAACTTTGATCATTCCCCAAATACACATAGAACTAGAATAATGACACAAGGAGAGCGAAAAAAAGAAAAACCTTTTGGGTCAACATGGAAGAGACATGAATATTTTGGTGCCTTGTGTCATCCCCAAAAGGAAAACATAAGACAAAGAAAAGATAAAAGGAAAATATTCTGGGTCAACATGGAAGAGACATGAATGTCTTGATGCCTTGCGTCATCCCTAAAAGGAAAACAAAAGAACAATAAAAGATAAAAGGAAAATCTTTTGGGTCAACATGGAATAGACCTAAATTTATCGATGCCTTGCATCAACCCCAAAAGGAAAAAACAACAGAAATAAAAAAGATAATAGGTTTATGCCATAGAGAATAATAAAAGGTATAGATAGAGGAGTGCTACAAAGAGAGAGAGATACAACAAACAAAATAGTATGAGGGATGACATTACGCAGATGCAATCATAAAAAGAAAAGTGAAAAATAAATAATTTGCAAAAGTCTATTAAGGAACATGTGAGTCAACCTAAAGTAGGTCATCCACATCCCAATCATGTTCATTATATATCGAAGGTGGGAAGCTAGCCAAAGGGATAATGGAAAGTTTTGAACTAGGGCCATCACCATGTTCAACACTCTACTTAGGAGAATTTTCATTTAAGCTCATAGAAGAGGAAAATAATGTATTCAGTTTATTATGCACCTCTTCATCAATTTTATCAACCTCATCATCATCAGCTAAATTAATCACAATAGGAGGTCAGAGGATAATGTCCAATGAAGGATTCAACTCTTGTTGTGGTTTTTGTATTGGATTATTTTTTTTTGGGGTGGGGGTAGATTCATCATGCATTGCTTCAGTCAAGTTTGGATTTTGATTTTATTAATTGATTTCTTCATGCAGTGTGTGAGCAAGAGCATGACGTCTACACCTATGCTCTCTAGCACCTCTACTTCTTTTAGTTTTATTTTCAAGTTGTGTTTGTGTAGGAGCGGGTTGATCAAACATAGGTTTCTTTTCTTCCCTAAGAGGAGGAATGGAAGGAACCACGAGAGGTTTTTCAACCACTTTCTATTTGAATTTGTAAACTTGTTTTATTATAGGAGGCATGATGGGATTTTTTGTTCTCTTTGTCATTTGTAAGAAGTAGGTAAAGGTTTTTTCATATGTTGGTCTTGGTTATTTATAATTTCTTTAGGTTCAATCATGGTTTCATCTAGGACAGTGGGTTTGGTTGTGGGTTGGAATATGTTTTAGAGGGATAGTTCTACTATCTTCTTTTCCTTAAAATTTTGATAAGATAGAAAAAATAAGTCTTCTTATGGTTTTATAGGTTCTATAGGCTTATGCCAAAATAAATATAAGGAGAAGCTACCTTTGGAGGACAAAATTTTAAAGCCACTATGATTGATAGTGAAAAATTCATTTTCAAAATGAAAGTTTAAGAATTTATGCACAACCAAAGGGACGACATTCATGGAGCAAATCCATGGGTAGCCTAGCTTCACATGAAATTGGTCTGACTATGAGATGATGGAGAATGAGATATCTAATAGTTTTGGTCTTATTTGTAAAGGAAGAGTGATCGATCCCATCATAGGTAGGTGAAACCATTATGTATCTTGATCTGGGCTTTCGTTTTATCATATATATCTTGATAGAGTTCATGTTAAAGTAAGAATTCTTCAATGATCACATTCTCTCCATAGATGGGATCTATGAGTATCACATTAGTGGGCTTCTCATAGATTCAACTGACTATGTAAAGAGGACAATCAGGTGCATGTTTAAGTATATATTATGAGGAGAAAGCAATCTCAAGAGTCTTTTTAGTTTGGACCTTCTGAGGAATGATGTCTACCACTCCTACCATATCATCCATAGGATCATCTATAGAATTATGTTGAATGGTATCATTTTTATCATACTCTATATCAAAATTCATCACATCATTCTTTGTAGTTTTCCTAGCTTTGAAAAATGAAATGTTATGATTGGGCATAGGGTTGGTAAAGATTTGCATGATTTGGTTAGCAGGGCCAACAAACTTATTTCCTTGATCACTAAAACCTTTAATAGAAAGATTACTAGAATCGATGAGGTCTTGCACAAGATGTTTAAGACACTTACAATATTTTGTATCATATCTATTTTGTCAGTGATAATGGTAGTAATAATTTGGTCTATAGCTTGTGGGTAATGGTTTATTAGGATTAGGTGTTTTAATGGGAGGTAAGGTAATCATCTTCTATTCTATGAGTTGTGACATTATGTTATGAAGGGTGTCAGGTAAGGGAGTGAATTTTATTTTTTGATCCCCATAGCTAAAGGGTATTGCGGCCTTAACAACAACTACATGGTTTGCAGGCTCAGGCTTCTCAATTCGGCTAGAGGTGGATTTTGTATCTTGAATACTAACCAAATTTTGATAATCATGGAGGGCACTACACAGGTGCATAAAGAATGGAAATTTCATCATGGTAATCTTCTCTTGTATCTTTCTTTTCAAATTTTCTACGAAAATCTTCTTAAGGTGAGGATCTAGAACCTTGACATCGATTTGGGAATAAAGTGATTGATAGCGTGAGATAAAGTCAATTATCTTTTCATATTATTTTTCCTTGCATCTCATCAAATCAGCCAAGGTCATCTTAGGAGTTATATGCATTGGAAATGGTTGATAACTTCCTCAACAAGTTCATTGAGTGAATGAATTGATTTTTTTGGTAGAGAAGAGAACCATTCCAAAGTAGTATCTTTCAAGGACCTAGGAAAAAATTTAGCCAAGATTTTATCATCAAGGAAAAAGTCACTACATCAGGTGGTATAAGCATTAACATGGTTAGAATAATCTCCCTTTCCTCCATATTTCTCAAATCTAGGCACCTCTACACCTCATGTCATCGATGTTTGTAATATCTCCAAGGAAAATGGAATAATTTGGATAGTATGAAGGTGGGCCATTTTGATTTTGGTTGATGGTGGAAACTTTAATTTGAAGGGATGAAATGGTTTGAAAAAGTTGGTTTATGAGAGGGTCATTACTTGTATATGAGATGGAGGTGAGAATGGTGATGAGGTGTATGTGTTCGAAGGAAAATTGAATGGAATTCTTATAGGTGGTAAGGTATTAGGAGATATGACATGCGATGCCTCAAAGGTACTAGGGATGCTAGTGGAAATACCAAATGAAGGAATAACATTACTAGTTGGTTGCATTATTGTTGTGACTTGAGGGTTGGTATAGGTAGGTATGAGGCCATTATTGTGGGAGGAGGAATTTGAGTTCCTCCTTAGCTTGCGACATTAATTGTAGGTAAAGGAAAACTAGTGGTTGAGGTGAGGTATTTTCCAAATATTTGAACTATATTTTTCACAAGGTCAAGTCCATCTTCACTTTCAAGTATGTAGTGAAAGTTATCTATAGTAGGGAAGGAAATAGTTGAAATGTTGTCATTTTTCACTTGATGTTGTAGGTTTTCTAACTCTTCGTGAATTTGAATTATGTTTTCTTGTGAAACACTATCATTCCTTGTTTCAGTATGCATCACACTACTTGAAGGCAAGGATTTGTTGAGGGTATGGTCCATACCTAGTGTACTAGTGTCAATACTAGGATTGAAAAAGATAGATAACCATAGATCCACGATAATTGTGATATCGTGGGATGACATGAGTCTCAAACTTCGTCTCACTACATTATTAGAAATAGGACACCAAATACTCGTGCAAGGGCTTCTAAATGCAAATGCAATATAAGCTAAAAATAATGAAATGACTATAACAAAAATTATGTAAACTGAAATAGAAATATATATAAATAGAAAAAAAAATTCATAAGCAATGCTTTGAATTCTTTAAAATGCAATGAAGAATATGCACAAGGACTGATTTTCCCAAGGTGGCGAATGATTCCTAGTAGGCATTTTTTTTTAAATCTTAAAAAAAAATCAATTTCTTTTTATGCTTTTTATGTTGTATGATTTGTGTCTTAAGTGCAAATGATTTTTTTTTTTATGATTTTCAATGATATGAGAAGAAAAAATGCAAGCTATATGAACTTTCACCAATTTAAAATTAGGAACCCTAGAATGTCAATTAACTAAGTAAAATCCTAATCCAATGTTAACGCAAGTCAAATCTAGGATGATGATGCACTCAAAATAAGAATTATGATGCTCTAAATGCAAGCTCACCAAAATGTGGTATATGAAAAATGGGGTTTAAATGCTATCATATGATTTAGGACATAGAGCACACCCACTTTCCACCTACTAAATTCAAGGGTAACCCTAGATATCTCAATGCAAAGAAGAAAGAGATCTTACAATAGGGTTTTCCTAGGGGCTGATTGTAAACTAATGAGGGGTTCACCACCAAGTAAGAACTTGGAAAGGAAAATGCAATACAAAGTATGATGCAAAATTTAAAACCCTAATTTAATGCAAACCTTTATTAAATGACCTAGAAATACAAATGAAATAGAAAAAAAAGCTACAAGGACTATGTGCACCTAGAAATCTAGAGATGGTTGAATGGAGCTCTTAAATGCTAAAAAAATTGATTTCAATGTCGAGTGGGAATCATTCGCCAAGCTGGGTGAATCAGTACAAAATATGGGTTTCTATGTGGGAACGTGAATGCCAAATGGGTATCTGAATCTACAAAAATATTATTTTTAAAAAAAACTGGGACTCATTCACTAGAAGTGGTGATTTAGTCTAGTTAGTGTTTTCTAAAACTTCAGGATCTGAATATTCTCTTCTCAGTTTGCTCAATCTGCTTCTTCAGGTTTCCAATTCCAAATATTTGATAATCAACCTGTAGGTGTTCTAAAATTTTCTCCAAGGCTTGATGACAAATTTGAGAACTCTATGCACTTTGACAACTCCCTCCAATATTTCTCTTCGATGTGCCTTCAACCTAAACCAAACCCTATCAATGAAGTGCTAAAAACATGTGTGAGATGGCTCCAATTGATTTAGATCTTGACTCTTTCTTGAAGGTGATAGATCTTGAATTGAACACTTTCTTGAATCATAAACCCTACATCACAATTGTTAGCTCAAAAAGAAACATGATACATGATATCTTTGAAACGATCATTGATGCTTGAATAATGCTCTAAATATCTTGATAATATTCCCATGAATTCTCTTCAATGCTCTTGTAAGCACTTGAATGCACTTGTGAACATAAATTTTCTATAAGGATGAATATTTGAATGCTTGGGATGAAAATGAATGAAAGAAACTTATATTTATACTTAATTATGCATGAATTTTTTAAATTACAATACTACAATACGACATTAGATCTAGTAGGATAAAATTCTACCAAGAATTTGAATTAATTTTGATTTTGGGCCACATGGGGCTCATTCACCCAAGGTGGCAAATGAGTCCCACCAAGCATAATTTTTGGGACCATTTTAAAATGCTTAGAAAGGTGTGAAATTAGGTTTGGGACCCAAAAAACTAGGTTGGACTCATTCACCCAAGGTGGTGGATGAGTCCTAGATCGCTAAATCTGGGCCACACAAGCTGAAAACACCTGAATTATGATTGGATGTTGATTGGTGTTAGGATTATCCTCAAAAAGATGCATTAGATGAGGCTTGTGGATGAAAATAAGGCCAATTAAAGCATAAAGAAGCCTAATTATTAATGAAAACCCTAGAAAAGTGTGAAATTATATTACAACACTTTACAAAACTTTAGGTAAGGCATGATTAAGGTTTAAAAGAGGTTTATTAGTGGTAGTTAATTAATAAAACCTTAGAAAAGTGTGAAAGTGTGTTGAAAAACTTTACAACACTTTAGCAAGGTACCATTCTTGTTCCTTAGTTTACAAGGTCCCAAGACCTAATGTGAATGTGTTAAACACATTACAACACTAAATCAAGGAACCATTAAGTCTAGTTCACAAGGAGGGACCAAACAAGCAAGGGAAAATCAATAGGGATACTTTTTCTATTAGTACAGTGAGACACATACACACACGATCGGTATACACTCACATACACATGCATGTCGCTATGGGAAATTCATGCCTCAGATTGGCTTCTCATACAACTAGACCAAATTTATACCTCATGATAACTTATATAAGGCACCACACAATAATAAAATTCAAGCTTCGTGAGGCAATCAAAGCTTCATATGCTTGAAACTCATGGAAAAACAAGATGGCTCCACAGGAAATAAAGGTGAACTATGCAAGGTGGCCATATAACCAAAATTGTAAATGTAATATAGGGAAAGTTCAAAGGAGTTTTTCTTCGTTCATGTAAGGTCTCAACTTAGGGGACATCATGCCTAATGTCTCCAAGAGAGGACCAATCAAAGATTAGAAGATTCACAACTTAGGGGATGGAGTGTGTCACATCAAGCCACCAAGAGGAATATAATATGCTAGGAGAGATCATGCTCTTGAGGGACATCACACCCAATATCATCACAAAGAAAAAGATGCATCATATGAAGTAAGAAGACTACACCATGAAACATGAAATGAAAAATAATAATGCCAATGTATGCCCCCACTTTAAAGAAATTTCTAAACACCA
This sequence comes from Sequoiadendron giganteum, assembly GCA_007115665.2. NCBI lineage: Eukaryota > Viridiplantae > Streptophyta > Pinopsida > Cupressales > Cupressaceae > Sequoiadendron > Sequoiadendron giganteum. The sequence goes on along the minus strand of CM021105.1, from coordinate 660,567,650 downwards.
TGATCTGAGAAATTACTTTAAAGTAGAAAATGATAAATGATAACAATAAAGAAGACATGAGAGCTTACTTGGAAAGCCCTATGCCAAGTCATATGTTTCCAAATAAAGCTATTTCATGAAAAAGGAAGGAGTTTCCCCTAAAATAAAACTCCAAAAACATGAGGGATCTATGGATTTGAGGTCAGTATGTTCTTGCTACAATGTTTTTAAGAGATCTCAAAAAATTTCATCATTCCTCAAATACTCATAGAACTAGAAGAATGACACAAAGAGAGCGGAAACAAAGAAAAACCTTTCAAGTCAATGTGGAAGAGATATGAGTTTATTGATGCCTCGCGTCATCCCCAAAAGGAAAAAACAAGACAAAGAAGAGATAAAGGAAAATATTTTGGGTCAACATGAAAGAGACATGAGTGTCTCGATGCCTTGCATCATCCCCAAAAGGAAAACACAAGACAAATGAAAGTAATAAAGGAAAAGGAAAAATATTTATCACATAAATAATAATGTAAGTACAAATAGAGGAATATCACAAAGAGTGAGAACACCAAATAAAACATCAGGAGAGATCAGTTTACACACATGCAATCGCACAAAATAAAAAGAAACAATGCAAAAGACTAGTAAGGAACATGTGAGTCAACCTATTAGCAAGTCATCAACATCTCAATCATGTTCATCATATATAGAAGGTGGAAAAGTAGCTAAAGGGACAATAGCAAGTGTTGAGCTAGGATTGTTACCAAGTTCAACACTCTCCTTAGGAGAACTATCATGTAAACTCATAGAAGAGGAAAAAAAATGTATTCAATTAATTATGCACTTCTTCATCAATTTTAGTAATATCCTCATTTTCGTATAAATTAAACACAATAGGAGGTCAAATGATAATGTCCAAAGAAGGGTTTAACTCTTGTTGTGGTTGCACTATAGGATATTTTTGTTGCAGAAGGGGAGACTCATCATGTATTGCTTCAAAAAAGTTTTGATCTTGATTTTCTTTGTTTTTTTCTTCATTTAACCTTTGAAAAAGTGCATAGAGTCTATGCCTAAAAACTCTAGCACTTCTATTTATTTTATTATGAATTTCAAGTTGCATTTATATAGGAGTGGGTTTATCAACCATAGGTTTCTTTTCTTGCCTAAGGGGAGGAATGAAAGGAACCATGAAAGGTTGTTCAACCACTTTCTCTTTAACTTTGTAAACTTGTTTTATCCAAGGAGGTGTGATGGGATTGGTTTTGTTATCTCTTTGTTGTTTATAGAAGGTAGGTAAATGATCTGTCTTAGGTTGGTCTTGGTTATTTGGAACTTCTTTAGGTTCGATCAAGTTTTTTTCAAGTATGGTAGGCTCAATCATGGGTTGAGGCATGTTTTGAAAGGATAGTTTTGCTATATATTTTGTCTTAAATTTTGGTAGGACTTGAAAGAAAATTCTTCTTGATGTTTAATAGGCTCCATAGGCTCAGGCCAAAATAATTCCAATGAAATTTTTTCACAAGAAAACAAAGTGTTAAAGTCACCATGATGCATGGTGAAAATAACATTTTCAAAAGGAAAATTAAAGCATTTATGCACAATCAACGAGACAACTTCCATGGAGCATAACAATGGGTAACCAAGCTTCACACAAAACTGGTCTCACATCGAGATGATGGAGAATAAGACATGTAATTATTTTGGCCCTATTTGTAAAGGAAGGGTGATTGATACCATTGTAAGGCAAGGAAAACCATTATGTGTCTTTATCTATTCTTTTGGTTTATCATATGTTTCTTGATAGATCTCATCTACGAGTAAGAATTACTTGGTTATCACATTCTCTCCAAAAACAAGATCAATTAATATCCCATTATTGGGCTTATCATAGATTCAACTGGCTATGTAGAGAGGACCATCGGGTACATTTTGAATAATATCCTTAGATGAGAAAGAAATATCTAAAGGATTTTTAGTTAGGCCCTTATGAGGTTGAGCTTCAATCAACACAATCAAGCCTTTTTCAATAGTATCCATAGGACTTTGTTGAATGGTATCCGTGTTTTCATCATCCGTGTCAACATTCATCACATCATTCTTTGTAGTTTCATTAGCTTTGAAAAATGAAACATTATGTTTTGGCATGGGGTTGATGAAGATTTAAAAAAATTTGTTATGAGGGACAATGAACTTATATCCTTGATCATTAACATCTGCAAGGGAAAGCCGACCAAAATCAATGAGGTCTTGCATAATTTTTTAAGATGCTTGCAATGTTCTGTATCGTATCCACTTTTTCGGTGTTAATGACAGTAAGCACTAGATCTAAAGCTTAGAGGTAAAGGTTTATTTGGATTTTTATTTTTAATGGGAGGTAAGGTAATAATTTTATGTTCTACGAGTTGTGACATTGTGTGATGAAGGGTATCGGGTAGGGGAGTGAATTTCCTTTTCGAGTCTCCATAGTTAAAGGGTATCATCGCTTTTACAGTGGCTACTTGGGTATCAACATGTTGAGTTGTTTGTTGAGGGGGATTTAGTTGAAGGAAACCTTTAAATATTTTGTTTCCTAAAAGGTTGGTAATTTTTTTGATTTGTGGACTCAAACTTTTCAGTTCAGCTAGAGGTGGATTTTGCATCATGACTACTAACTGAATTTTGATAATCATAGAGGATAGTACATAAGGAAATGAAGGAGGGGAAATTCATCATGGTAATTTTATCTTGTATCTTACTTTTCAAATTCTCTATGAACATCTTTTGAAGGTGAGGGTAAATAACCTTTACATCGATTTGGGGATAAAGCGATTGATAGCATGAAATAAAGTTAGTAATATTTTCCTCTTATATTTTCTTACATCTTCAATTAAATCAACCAAGGCCATTTTAGGAGTCATGTACACTTGAAAATGGTTGATAAATGCCTCAAAAAGCTCATTGAATGAAAAAATTGAGTTGTTTGGTAACCAAGAAAACCATTCTAAGGGAGTATCCTTGAAGGATCTAGGGAAAAGTTTAGCCAAGAGTTTATTGTCAAGAAAAAATTCACTACATAAGGTGGTATAAGAAAAAAATGCTTAGAAGGAACTCTCTTCCCCTCATATTTATTAAATCTACTCACCTCTACACCTTATGGCATCGGTGTTCACAATATTTCCAAGGACAAGAGGCTGATTTTGACATAATATGTAGGTGGGCCATTTTGATTTTGGTTTATGGTGGAAACTTGCTTTTGAAGGGATGAAATGGTTTTCAAATTTTAGTTTATAAGAGGCTCATTGTTTGTATTGTGAGATGGAGGTGAATATGGTGGAGGCGTGTATTTGTTTGAAGGAAAATTGAATTGAATTCTATAGGTCGTAAGGTGGTATGAGATATGAAGTGTGATTCCAAAAAGGTACTAGGGATGCTAACCAAAATAACCAAGAAAGGAATCACATTACTAGTTTGTTGCATTGTTGTTGTAAATTGAGGGTTGGTATAGGTAGGAATAGAGGCAATTGTAGGAAGAGGAATTTTAATTCCTCGTTGGCTTGTGACATTATTTGATGGTAAGGCACAACTAAAGGTTGAGGTAAGATGTTTTCTAAAGATCTGAACTATGTTACAAACAAAGTCAACTCTGTCTTCACTTTTAAGCATGCGATGAATGTTATCTATGGTAGGGATAGTGGTAGTTGAAATGTTCTCATTACTTATTTGATTTTGTAGGTTTGCTAGGTCTTCATGGATTTGGATTATGTTTTCTTGTGGAATACTAGCATCCATTGTCTCAACATGTGTCATAGTACTTGAAGGCAAGGAGTTGTTAAGGGTATGGTCCATACCTAGTGGAATAGTGTCAACACTAGTAGTGAAAGAGCTAGATAACCCAAGATCCATGATAATTGTATTATTGTAGGATGACATGAGTCTCGAACTTCATCTCACTATAGTACTAGAAATAGGGTACTAAGTAGAAAATCTCATGCAAGGGATACTAAATGCAAGATGGATGCAAATGCAATTCAAATGAAATTAAGCTAGATGCAATGAAACAAAAACTCTATAAATTAAAATAGAAAGTTATCAACAATAAAAAGGAGAAAATAAATAGAGCTTTGAATTTTGGAAAATGCAATTTAAAATCTTCACTGGGACTAAATCGCCCAAAGGGGTGTATGAGTCCTAGTGAGGGTTTTCTTCACAAATTTCAAAAAAATTTAAGTGATTTTTATGCTTTTTGGTTTGGATGATTTGTAGACTACATGAAAATGAAAATTTCAGATGAAATTCAATGATGTAAGATGTAAAAATGTAACCTATATGAACTTTCACTAATGTAAGATTAATTAGAAACCCTAAAATGTGAAATAATTGATGCAAAATGCTTGATGCAATGTTAATGCAAGCTAAATCTAGGTTGATAATGCACTCGAAATCAAAATTAAGATATTCTAAATACAGATTCACCAAAATGAAACAACGGAAATGAGAAGAGAGAAAGGGTTTTTATCCTTGAAGAGATATGGCTCCTCCTATTTTTCTCAAGTTTCACTCAAGGAAACTCTAGAGATCTCAATCCAAGGATGTAAAGGGGAAAAATATCTACAATAGGGATTTCCTAGGGTTTTATTAATGAATACAAGAGGTTCACCACCAAGCTAAGGCTTGGAAAGACAAATGAAATGAAAGACCTAATTATGAAACATAATGCAATGCAAAACTTCACTATATAACCTAGAAAAGAGTGTAAATCAAAATAAAAAGTTGTGAAATCAGAGGTGTGCACCTAGGAATCTGTAGAGGCTTGAATGAAGACTTAAAATATTGAAAATATAGAAATTAATTTCTGTTGGGACTCATACACCAATCTTGGTGATTTAGTTCTAGATTACGGTTTTTGGGTAGGAATAAAAATATAGTAGAGATATGTCAAGAACTCCTAAGAACTTCAAATTTCACTGTATTAGGACTCATATGCTAGAAGTGGCATATTAGTCTAGTTAGGCTTTTCTGCAAATTCAAAGTTTGAATAGACTCTTCAATCTCTTCTTTGTCTTCTTCACTTGATTTTTGGGTCTAAATCTCTTATTGGCGACCTATAGATATATTTTAATGATCTCCAATTCAAGGTGATAAATTTGACAACTTTGAACACTTTGATAACTTTCTCCAAACTTGCTCTTCAATATGTCTTCAACCTAGATCTACAAATCACACATTGAAGAGAAGGAAAGATGTTATTTTTTAAGTGGAAAGGGGTTTGCCTTGGTCAAACCCTATTTTGGTAATCAAACTTTGAAATGAATAGAAATAGAATGAAGGAATGATGGATGAAAAAATAGGCTATGTTGTAACTCACCCAACCCTTGGAATAAAGGCTCCAATCTTCTATGCAATGGATAGAATGAATGTAGATATTGACTAAGCTTGACTGTATGGTATGGATCTTGACTTGAATGCTTGCACATGAATTATAAGAACCTACATCACAAATGTTAGCTCAAAAACAAAAATGATGCATGATGACTTTGCCATGATGCTTGATACTTGAATTATGCTCAACACACTTGATAATTAACTCTTGAAGACTGTTGAATGCTCTTGTGAATGGTTGAATGCTCTTGTGGAATCAATTTTTCTAGAATGCATGAACACTTGAAAAATTAGGAGAAAATGAGTGAAATAACCTTGTATTTATATTTGTTTACGAAAAATTTCTTGAAATTACAACACTAGAAGCCAACATCACATCTAGGAGGATAAAATCCCACCAAGAATTTGAATTAAATTTGATTTTGGATCACACAGGTCTCATATGCCAGAAGTGGCATATGAATCACATTAGGCATTAATTATGGGACATATTTACAAATTTTCTCAGATTCACGTGAAATCAAGATTGGGCCCCCGAAACCTAGGTGGGACCCATATGCCCCAGGTCTAGTATGAGTCCTAGATCACTAAATTTGGGACACACAACCTAAAAATACATGAATTATGATTGGATGTTGGTTTACATTAGGATTATCTTTGGAAAGATGCATTAATTAAGGCTTTTAGATTCAAAATAAGGCCAAATAAGGAATAAAGAAGCCCAATTAATTATGAAAACCCTACATTAGTGTGAAAGTGTGGAACAACACTTTACAACACCTTAAATAGGGTACAATTAAGTTAATTTAGCTCACAAGGTTCCAAGACCTAATGTGAATGTGTTAAACACATTACAACACTAAATCAAGGAAACATTATACTTAATTTAACAAGGACAACCCAAACAAGCAAGGAAAAGTAGAGGGATACTTTTTTCGTTTCCACACACAACAAAATTTTCATACACTTCAATTTCCTCCAACACATGCTTACACCATTTCCCACTTCCATTTTATTTTCCATCTCATAATACACCATGGTAGGATACTCATATCTCAATTCATACATTGTAGGTACTCATACCCAAAATTATGATGGTGGGTACTCATGTATCCAAACCCCTAAATTGAGAACCATACCCAATCTACCCCCATTATATGGAATACCCTTGTCTCATGTGAAAGGGTATACAATGCACAAAACACGCTTACAACACAATATTATACAATGTATGCAACAATTTTATCCTCAAAAATTAACATGATTTCACACAAGAATTCACAATTTCCACAATGAACACACAAACCAAGAACACTCTTATAACTATTAGTTGAAAAATCATTACAAAAATTCTATACCCAATAGTTGGGATCCTACCTTAAAGAGCTTTCCAAAACATGGTAGAATCCTATTGATGGATTTCCGTCAAGCCTCCTCTTGTCAAGCTTTCTTCTCTACTCTTCCTTCACTCCTCTCCCCAAACTTACAAAATTGGTTTCAAAATAAAAGGAAGAAAAAAGTCCTCTCCCACCTTAAGTGAAGAACATAAATAGAAAATAAATTTTTGAATGATGAATTTTGAGATGAAAAATGTCATCTCCACTACAATTTTTTACCAACCCTATAACCACCCCATAACTAAATAACTTCTTATTTTATTCACTCTTTTAAAATGATAAATTTAAGGTCCCTAAATTTAATTTTATAAGTATTTTAATAGTTCAAAACACCCCTTACTCTTATACCTAATAGTTAGGGGTTAATTTTAAATAAAATAACTTGATTTATCTACTTAAAACCCTCATAAAACACAATAAAAGAAAACCACTATGAAGCAAATTGCAAAAGAATAATCATAATAAAAAATTCTCACAATCAAATGAATTTACACCACAAGACATATTACACTTTACATTACAACATATTCACATCATAAAATTGCACATATAACACATGAACTTAATTCCTCCAAATGAATTAAGATTAACTACACTAGTAAAATAAACATAATTTGGTTTTTCTATGTGACCTCAAATTTCCATTGGCACTTCATCTGCACAATTGACACATATACATTAGTTAGGTATAGATAATTATCATAGTTCAAGCTTTAGTAGCTAAATTCTATCTTACAACAATAATACATTTAAATCAATTCTTTTAGCACATCCACAATCAATGTTCATAACATTTATTCAGTAAATCACATTGTAATTGAGTAGTTTTATGAGCCCTATTATTGATCATTTTATCCATTATAATATTATCTCAATAAACCTCATGTTTATAATTTCACATAAGGAGAAACCATCTGATATCATAATTTATCCACAAGATACATTAATCAAACTAAATTCCATCACATAAGTATACCAAACCAATCCATAAATCTATGCAGTCATATGCAAACATATGTAAGAAATCATGAAACCTTCACTTAAGAGTCATAATAGTATAAAAATAACAAAGAGTCAAAAGGTCACTGATGGAGGGGCCTCATAGACCTTAACCTTAACCCCTCCCCTATCCCTATTTCAATCTCTTATTCTAATCCTAACCCTAACCCTAACCCTAAACATAATTATATCTCTAACCCTAACCCTAACCTTATCCCCAACCTAAACTCTAATTCTATACCTAATCCTAACCCTAACCCTAATTTTAACCCAAGCACTAATTCTTTCTCTAACACTAGTCGTAACCGTAATCCTCACCCTAACTTTAATCTTAACCCTACCCCTATCCCCAACCCTAATTAGAATTGCAATCTTAAGCTTAATCCTAACTATAATTGTAATCCTAACCCCAATCCTAATCCTAACCTTAATCCTACCTCGAACTCTAATTCTATCTTTAATCTAATCTTAACTCTAACCCAAATTCATTTAATGTCTTGCATGTTGCACCATGAATACTACTAACTTATATATATTTAATAATATAAAATAAATGAGAGATATCCTTCTCAAAATATATATTATGCTTTTATATGAATAATTGATTAAAAATAAACACATTAAGAAAAATATCTCACATATATATACCGATTTTTTTTTCCAAAATTAAATGAATCTATACTTATTTATATACATTTTACTAACTTAACCTAAATTTGTCTTGTCTTTTAAAGTTACTTTCCTTGAGACTTGTATTCCTAGAATATATAACTTTAGCCTATATTGACAACATTGTTTCCAAGATAGTGAACAATGCCATAAGTTGTAGCATTTCTAATGAACATTTATTAAAAATAAGTCTGAACTTATGCCCTTGTTTTCATTGAAGGGAGGCATCTACCAATTGTGTATTAGGACGCCCGTTGACATGGAACAGCGGGGATGACATTGATCGCCCTTACTTACTTATGTTCGAATCAATCTCGAAATTTCGTGGGCGGATAGCGCTAGGTAGAGTATCATGAATATACCATACGAATATACCCCTCTCAAAAACACTATTCATAAACGCGGAGTCAACTGACATTTCTTTAACTTAAATTTTTAATTTCTCTTGTCTCAGCCAGGGGGAAAACAAACGATAAATGACAAAGAAAAAATAAAAAATTCTACTCAATTCATGGATACAGGCGTTAGCTTTCCTTTCAAGAATTACGCCAAAGAATATTTTATTTTTTGTTGATGAGATTGAGCTCCTCAGACATGGAGTTTTTTGAAATTAGAATAAATAGACTGCATTTAAATGTTAATTGTAACTGCTACTTGTGAAGTGTTGGCGGTTACGGTTGCAGTCGTTAAACATGAGAACTCCAGTGGTAAGCCGACGGACTGCGCAGGTTGAAATATTGCCAGAAATTGAAGAAACTGTCCAAGAAGAATGTGATCCTTCTGCTGAGAAAGTTTACGTTGCAGTTGGAAAAGATTTGTCTGAGAGCGCCCATGCTCTCAAATGGGCGCTGCTAAATTTGGATAAAAGAGAAGAAGCCTTTATAATTCTTCTTCATATGCGTTCTCCACTCCGCTACTTTCCATCACCAAGTAAGTTAATTTCGATGATCCAATTGAATTTGCATGCATATATCGTTTTTTTTATTTTTTATGTTTGAACAAATTGGGCGTTTCTGTGATTTCAGTGGGGAGAATTCCTTTGAACCAAGTAAGCAAGGATGTCTTAGCAGCTTACAAGAAAAATGAAGAGAAAGAGATCAACAGTTGCATGAACAAATACTTGGATATGTGCACCAGTGCTAAGGTATGATTGCCATCCGTTTTGGTAAATAAATGGAGCTTTGGTGCACACTGAGTTCAGAGTCTCAATTTAAACAATATGCCACAGGTCAAAGCTAACCGTTTAATTATTGAGAAGGAGGATGTTTCCAAAGGAATTGTTGAAGTGGTTTCAGATCTGGGTATCACGAAACTTGTCATGGGTACAACTTCAGCCGGCAGTGTCATTTCTAAGTACGCGAAGCCATTCTGTATGATCTATTCTGCAATATCACAAAGTCTTTTCAATAGTATAAAATAATCAATTTGTTTTCGAAATTCTGTACAGGAAAATGAAGATGCAACAGCCGGGGAAAGCGCACTACGTTCAAAGGCATGCGGGAGAGTCGTGCGATGTTTCCATTGTATGTAAAGGAAAACTCGTACTACTCAGGGAAGGATCACCTTTGCATAATGGTCAGTACACTGTAGCAAATCAACAATTTCATATGTGGAATTTAATCCTTATTTTGTAAGATAGTTTAATCCGTATGATAGTTTTCTAGATAAGCTGTGTAAGATAATTTGATGAGAAAAATTATTACACAATTCAATTCCGAAAACTCTCTTATATAGAAATTGAATGTCTTCAAATCTCTATATGTTTTCCATCTAAAATTTGCATGCTGTATTTTTGTTTGTGTGAATTTGTACTAGCAGGTCAGAAATCAAAGAGCAACAGAAGTCCTTTGTCGGATTGGCTGCGGAAACGACCCGAAGCATCCATTGTTAAACCTTCTCCAAATGATTTTGCCCGATTGGTTTCATCGCCTGCAAACTTCAGACGGGATTCGGACAACAGTAATCAAACCCCGTCAAATTTTCAGCGAGATTCTGTGGCTGCTGGGACTATAAAAGCGGACGGTTTGGAAATAATGTCCGCGATTGATGAATTTTCTACGGAATTGGAAGCGGCAAACATGCCACAAATAGATGTTGATCAAGCTTACGATGTGGAGCATGAGCCTCCAGAATCTCGAGTAAATCCTCTCGAACAAAAACTCTTGTGAATCCCATTCTTTGCTTCAAATTCGATACATTTTTTTCTTCTCGTCCAGCCAATTCTCCGAAAGCTAATCTGTGAAATTGGAAACATGTAAACAAATTTAACGATCTAGGTTACGCGATATTTATTTTAAGGAATTGAAAATATCTTAAAATTTAAAGCAGGAAGCGAATGCAGATACCGAACTGTCGAAACTTCAGCTTACAGAAGCATTGGAAGCGGTCGTGAAAGCGAATAGGGAAGTACAAAATGAGATCGTGAAACGTAAGAAAGCAGAGGCGGCTGCAATGATAGCAATTCAGAAGGTATAGAACTACTTCCTCTTTGCCAGATGCTATTGTTGTTGCTCTAGTAAACTCACCTAAATTTTCATGCGCCTTCAGTACAAAAGTCTAGAATCCGCCTTCAAAGAAATAGAGAAAGAAAAAGAGGAGGCGACCTCGCTTTTAAAGCGTTATGAGGATAAATGCCAAGAGCTCACAAGGCGACGAAACGTGGTTGAAGAAGAAGTTCAAGAAATGGTGGAGAAATTGACATCACTTGGAGCAAAAGTGAACGAATCCTCCCGTGAACGACAGGAAGCCATGCAGGAGGTCGAAGCAACACGGCGAAAGCTCGCCGCCGTGGAGGAGCAAAACTACCGAATTTTGCAACAAAAGGACGCTGAAATTCAACATCTTCAAAATTGCTTGCATTCAATGCCGCCAGTCGAGATCCCGATATCCGCGTCGTCGTCTAATGACCTTGAATTCCGCCAATACTCTTTCCAGGACATAAAAACAGCAACCTGCGATTTCTCAGACAATTCCAAACTTGGAGAAGGCGGCTACGGTGATGTGTACAGAGGCGAAATAAGGAAAATACCTGTTGCAGTCAAAATTCTCAGGGAGAACGGTTTGCAGGGTCGGCGGGAGTTCCGAAACGAGGTATGCACACAATTCTCTTTTCCAAAGCAGTGCAGCTTTTTATTTTTGTTTTACTAACAGCTTTTCTATAACCTTCTCTTGTTCAGATCGATATTTTCAAGGACATCCGGCATCCGCATTTGGTACGGATTGTGGGAGCCTGTTCTGAGCGAGCTTGTATAATATACGAATATATGTCAAAGGGATGCCTTGCAGATCATCTCAGCTGCAAAAACGCCTCTCCACCGCTCCCTTGGCACGCCAGATTTCGTATCGCCGCCGAACTATGCTCCGCTTTACAATATCTGCACAGTTTTAAGCCGGATCCAATTGTCCACCACGATCTGAAGACCCAAAATATACTCCTTGACGACAATTATGTAAGCAAAATTAGCGACTTCGGCCTGTCTCGTCTTCTGCCAAAAGATCTACCCTCAGAATCAGAGCCAAAAGGCACATTTCCGTATATGGATCCAGAATACCTAGCAAACGGTGAATACTCCACCAAATCTGATGTTTACAGTCTCGGAATAGTCATCCTTCAGCTTCTCACTGGAAAGCCGGCACTGGGACTCGTCAAAGAGGTGGAACGTGCTTTACAGAGTGCAAATTTCGACAAAATTTTGGATCCTTCAGCTGGGGATTGGCCATTTGTGCATGCTAATCAATTAGCTTATCTTGCCTTACATTGCACTAATCCGGAAAGAAAGAAGAGGCCTGAACTGCAACCGACTGTGATGAAAATGGTGAATCAGCTTCGTAACATGTTCCCTGCGACAAAACCTGGCAGGCTCGTTGAAAGTGGGGAAAAGTCAGGCCAAGCGACAGATGAAATGCATGTTCCAAGCTTCTTCCTTTGTCCAATCTTCAAGGTAACGATAATTTCGTGCATTCTTTCACTTTTAATTCGTAGTACTTCACATTTACCTGACCTCATTAGGTTTTCATTGTAATTTAGAATTAGGTGATGAGTTCAAAAAAATTGTTCCGATTTGCAGGAGGTTATGCAGGACCCTTACATTGCTGCAGACGGCTTTACATACGAGAAGGAGGCGATCCAAGGATGGTTTGAATGTGGACATGACACATCTCCCATGACGAATGAAAAACTTAAAAGTAAGAATCTGATCGCAAACTTTTCTCTGCGATCAGCCATTCGACAGTGGCAAGAAAGAGGCGATTTCATGCAAATATAAATGTCCTATAAAATGAGAAACAAACGTGATTTTTCTAGGTTCGCATGTTTGATCTATCCTATCCTAGACAGAAAATGTTGGAATTTAATCCCAACTACTTTTCCGTATCCTGTCGTCACCTTGTTGTCTGTGCATTCACTTCTCCAGCTCAGTCCAGCTCAGTCTCAATTCCTCCCATCCACATTCTCTGCACATAGAACCGAGATTTAATAGGATCTTGTTGTATTATCTGATCTCATAATTTCTTCAACGCTTCAAAAACCATTGAAATTAATTGTCATTAATGTTTTGTTTTGACTTTCTCCTTCCTAAAGATATATGTTGAGCTTAATAATCTTTTGTTAATATGTAATGAAAAGAAAGAGCATACGCTTGTATTGGTGTAGCAACCGTTTGAAGCAGCCATTGAACAGGGTATCTTGTCTTCGTAACAGCTCTGTTTATGTTATCAAACATATATATGTTTTGAAATATATATGAAATATGAAGGACAAAAGGCAGAGAGATAAAAAGAGACAAAAAATATGATATATTATTATAAAATTCTCTCATAGAACAACTAGAATATTTTTGCTTCTTCTGAGCAATATAAATCTTTTTCCTTAATCGAAAAATTTTCAACTTCACATCATATATAGAGTAAAATACTCGGCAGCCAGAAATACAAACATTAATTACAATATTGAAACCATTAAACAAAACTATGTTGTCATTGTCCAATTGCATATTAAAAACATTTCTCTTCGAATTAAATGTTGCTAGCAAAGACCCCACTACTACCACCATCAAAAACATGAAATATCGCACTACCGTGGAAGAGAGAGAAAGGCCCAGCGGTACCACAGGGAACCGCTCCAACGCGGGAGGAGAGAGAAAAGCTGGCGATAAGGCGGGGAAACCGCTCAATAGTGGGCGAAGACCGGAGACCCGACGGTGTCACGGTGAGACAGAGAGAGGGAACTGTGAGACCGTGATAGGAGAGAGAAAGGACCACAGGGCAACGGTATAACTGCACAACCGCACGCCACAGGAGGAAAGACTGTGGTATCGAGGGAGACATCGGAGAATTGCGGGCGAGTGGAAGATAGATGGTGGTAAGAAGGTAGGAAGCCGGATAACTGTAGGAGTCAAAACGGAAGGGTGCGGTAAAGCGGAAGGCACCGCGCCACTGCAAGAGACGAGACACCAAGCCGAGGTAACGCGGTGAGAGAAAAATGGAACATTGAAGTTGGAATTATTTCGAACACTCCCCTTTAATTATAAATTATGTTGTCATTGAGACCTAGTCGCTCCCTCTGAAAAATGAAAGACCTTTTTCCAAGTGCCTTTGTGAAGATGTTCGCAACTTGATCCTCCGACTTGCGAAATTCCAACATGATCTCCCCTTTGTTGATCAACTCCCTGATGGAGTGATAATGCGTATCAATATGTTTGCTTCGTTTGTGAAAGACTGGGTTTCTTGAAAGATCAATTGTTGAATTGTTGTTACAGAAAATTCTTGTTGCTTCCAGCTATTCATTTTGAAGTTCTTTCAGAACTCTCCTCATCCAGACTGCCTGGCACGATGCACTCGTTGCAGCTACATATTCAGCTTCTGCTAATGAAAGAGTGACTATTGGCTGCTTTTTCGAAGCCCATGAAACTATACCTATGCCAAAGTGAAAGACATATCCAGACGTTCTTTTTTTGTCATCAATACTCTGAGCATAGTCACTGTTTGTATAGCCAGTTAGCTTGAATTCATCTGAATTAGAATATTGAATCCTATAGTCTTTGTTCCACTTATGTATCTCAGGATTCTTTTCCTAGCCTTCCAATGTGTGTCTTTGGGTGTTTCCATGAATTTGGAAATTAAGCTAACTGCATACATTATGTCTGGCCTTGTGGCTTTCAAATACATTAGACTCCTAATAAGTTGTTTATACAAGGTTGAATCAACATCTGAACCTATGTCTTCTTTGCTCAGTTTCAATCCAGTCACTATAGGAGTGGGTGCAGATTTACAATTCATCATATGAAATCTTTTCAAAACATCACATGCATACTTAGCCTGAAAAATAAAAATACCTTTTTCATCTTTATGCACCTCAATCCCTAAAGAGTATTTCATCAGACCCAAGTCTGTCATTTCGAATTCTTTCATCATGGCTCCTTTAAACAAATCAACTGACAAATCTCCAGTAAAGATTAAATCATCTACATACAGGCATATAATCAAGATTTCACCTTTATCATTCATTTTGGTATACAATGTAGGCTCACTGCTGCATCTGATGAAGCCATTATGTATAAAATAACTATCAATCCTGTTGTACCAAGCTCTTGGGGCCTGTTTGAGACCATACAATGCTTTCTTCAACTTGTAGATTGTCTTCTTGTCCCAATATCTCATACCTAGGTGGTTGTTCAACATAAACTTCCTAAAATGGAGACGGGCGAGAGAGGGCGCGAAGGTCTTCTTTTGATTTCGCAGGAAGACGAGGGTGATGATGGAGTTGGAGACAACCCAGATGAGGAGGAGCTTGGCATGGAGAGGACAGTTCTCTGTTGGGCCTGCAGATGCATTGGGCTTGGTCCTTTCTGCCTTCTTTGTTGCTGGTGGTAGAGGCTTCCCCTGGGGCGAGCTGAATGGGGGTTTGAGCTTTTTGTGGATTCTCGGAGGGTATGTATCTCTCCTTCTCTTGGCCCCTGCTTTCTTTGGGATTTTGTTTTTTGCTTGGGAGTTTGGAGGCTTCCATTATTTCTATGGGACTGTGTGGAAGCTGGCATTGCCCCGACTGGGTGAACTTCACGTTTGATTATTTTAGGGCCTTTGTGGATGCTGTTGTTTCTTCTCTGTTCCTTTCGCAAAAATATGGTGGTTTCTTTGCTCCTCTTTGGCCCCTTCTTTTTCTGTTTGGGGGTTTTTCTATTAAAGATTTTTCTGTAGGGATGTCTGGAAGTTGTTTCTGCCCTGACTGGAAGAGCTCATTGTGTGTTTATCTGAGGGCTGATATGAATGTCTTAGCTTTTACTTTGTCCCTTTGGTAGAAAAATCTTGGTCTAACTACCTCTTTCCTCTCCTTGTATCCTGAAGTGCATTTTATTTTTATGGGAGAGGTTCTTTGGCTCTGGAGTCCTTTGAAATCTTTAAGGGTTGTGAGTTTATTTATATTGGGGTCTGATTTCCTCTATTTACATCTTCTAACCTATGGGCCTCGTTGTGGTGAGGATTTTGTAGTCCTTCACCTTCTTGGTTCTATGGCTTTGTTTTTTATGCTTCTTTTGGTGCAGTCTGGGGTTACTCTGGTCTTTCCTATGGAGGTGGTCCTATCTTCTATTGAGGGGGAGATGTATGTGGTTGGAAGTGACCTGTCTCCTATAGAGGTGGAGCAAGATGCTACAATTTTTGCCTAGAAGTGTTGCTCAGGGGCTGATGAAGCCCTATTTTGTTGTTCCAAGAGAGTTGAAGAGGGCCTTCTTGCTGTGTTATTTTCTTTATCTTCTATAGAGGTGGAGATCTTGAAAAGTAAGTTTTTCTATGAGTTGTTCACTCCCAAGGTTAATGGTTGCTGCTACCATGAAGGTTTGGAGGAGCTCGGGTTTCTTTCCTATAGAGGTGGAAAGAATAGATAGTTCTTGAAGTACATTGGTGGAGCCTAGTGCTTTCATGATTGCCTTTCCTATAGAGGTGGAAAGGGTGGTTTACTAGGTTTCGTTTCTTTTGTTGTTGGAGCTTCATTCCTAATCTATTTTTTAATTGATGTATTCTTTGGTTTAAGGTCCCTATCAAAACCTAGATGTACTGGGTTGTGGATCCCTTCAAAATCCATAGGTTTGTGTTTAAGGTGCTTGCCAAAACCTTGGTTTAATGGGTTGTTGGTCCCGTCAAAACCAATTTTATTGCAGTGGGTTGTTGGTCCCATCAAAACCAATGGATTGCAGTGGGTTGTTGGTCCCATCAAAACCAATGAAGCCAAGATTTATGTGATCTCTTGGTTCTCTTCTGGGCTACCTGCTGGCTTGGTTGGTCGCTGGCTTGCTGGATACCTGGTTCGCTGCTATTTGTTTTTGTTTATTTCATTTGGGCAACTTTTTCATCTTGGTGTGGGTTTTGGTTCCCCTTAAAACTTGATGGTTTCGGGTCCATTCAAAATCTGTTGTAAATGGTTTCGAGTCCATTCAAAACCTGTTTTCCTCTTTCAAAAACATAAACTTCCTCTTCAAGATAGCCATTTCAAAATTTTGATTTCACATACATTTGATGAACTAACCATTTGATTTGTGCTGCTATGGCTAGTATCATTCTGACTGTATTAAGATGGGCTACAGGTGCAAATGTCTCAGTATAATCAATTCCAGGTTGTTGTGCATAACCTTTTGCAACTAGTCTTGCTTTATGATTTTGCACTTCACCATTTGCATTCAATTTGGTCTTGTAAACCCATTTGACTCCTATTACATCCCTATCTTTTGGAAGACTCAACAACGCCCATGTCTGATTATTTTCAATTGCATCAATCTCTTCATCCATTGGACTTATCCACTTATCTTCTTTAATTGCATCTTCAAAATGAATTGGATCTTCTACTTGAGAATAAAATGCAAAAAGTGTAAACTATTGTGAATTATTTTCACCTTCATTATGATTGTAGATATCACTTATGTTTCTGCTTTTCTATCTTCTCATACTTGCCAATGTTGGATTTGTCATATCACTCGAATATGCAAAATGTGGACTTGATGGTCCTGGGCCAAAAGTTCTTGTTGTAGAAGGTGTCTGCAGTCCTCTTGTTGCTAATCTCACATCTCTTGAAGGTGTTACTTGTTGACCACTTGCCTGAGTTTGAACTAGCAATGAAGAATTCACAATAGTAGGAACATTTGTTGGAACAAAAACTTCACTTTCCTCTTGAGGGATACTAACTGATACATTGACTGTACTTTCTCTACTTCCATCCCATGCTTCATCTTCAACAAACTGTACATCTCTGCTGATTATGACCTTCTTAGTTGTTGGATTATAAATCTTATATGTTTTGGATTCATCACTATATCTAACAAATATACATTTCTCTCCTTTATTGTCAAGCTTTCTTCTCAGTTCATCAGGCACATGTGTGTATGCAACACATCCAAAAACTCTTATATGTGATACATTAAGTTTTCTGCCAGTCCATGCTTCTTCAGGAACAATATTCATTACACTTTTTGTTGGAAACCTGTTCATTATATATGCTACACATGATACAACTTCAGCCCAAAATTCATTTGTCAAATGCTTAGCTCTCAACATACTCCTAGCCATTTCCATGATAGTTTTGTTCTTCCTTTCACCTACCCCATTTTGTTGAGGTGTATACCTGGTTGTGAACTGCTTGTGAATACCATGATCTCTGCAGAAATTTAAAAACTCTTTTGAAATATATTCTCCTCCTCTATCCATCCTCAATACTTTAAAATATAATGACCACTCTATTTTTTAGCAAGAGATTTGAACTAACGGAAGAAATCAAACACATCACTCATATGCTTTAAAAAATAAACCCATGTCTTCCTTGAATAATCATCTATAAAAGTCAGGAAATAAACACTACCACCTATTGAAGGTGTCTGCATTGGACCACACATATCTAAGTGAACAATCTCTAAAGGGGCTTTTGCTCTAGTTGACCTCCCTGCTGGAAAGGACTCTCTATGCTGCTTTCCTAGAATGCACCCTTCACATACTCTCTTAGGTTTTTCAATTAAAGGTATTCCCTTGACCATACCTTTCCTATGAAGCAAGTTTAGACCTCCAAAATTTAAATGGCCAAATCTCAAATGCCATAGCCAGTTTTCATGTTTTACTTCTGCTTGAAAGACAGACTGCATGGTAGTTGAAATTTCTTGTGCTTGCGCATAATTTGTACTCAAATCCAGTTGAATTCACAAAGAAAACATTCTGTTGTTTTTCATTTTGATTTTAGCTATAAGCTGACTACTTGGGTATTTGTCTAAAATTGTGCATAGTCCATTTTTGAAGGTTACTCTATAACCCTTTTGAACTAATTGACCAACACTCATTAAATTGTGTTTTAGACCTGGCACAAAATACACATCTGAAATATACTTTTTCTCCCTCTGCTTAGTTAGAACTTGACATTTCCCTTTCCTTTTACTAAAACTTTGTTGTCATTACCCAATGTAACATCAGACTTAATATTTTCATCTAAACTTGTGAAGAATTCTAAATTTCCTGTCATATGGTTGCTACAACCTCAGTTTAAAAACCAAACATCTTTTTCGCTAGCTTGTGCTACATTACAGGCTAGAAACATTGTACTCTTATCTGGATTTTGGTCTTGACTCTCTTTTGTAAAATTTGTAATTTATCTACCAAAATCATACTGCTTCTTCCTACACTCATTCATATAATATCCAAACTTTTTACAATAGTGGCATTGGACTTGAGACTTTTCATACCTTTGACCTTGAGGTTGATTCTGAGATGGGTTTTGGCTGCTGCCTCTTCCACTTGAACTTGATGGGTTGATTCTTCCACCTCTATTGAAACTTCTTCCTCTTCCTCTACCTCTTCCTTGGTTAATTGAAGCTTGTGACTTGAAAGCATGCTCCAATGACATATTAGCTGTTCTTCTTAGCCTGTGCTCATGAGAAATGAGTGAAGCAAAAAGCTCATCAACTGAATACTGGGTGTGGTCCTTTGTTTCCTCTATGGTCACAACAATTGTTTCAAATATTGTGGGTAAACTTCTTAAAATCTTCTCAACAACTTTGACATCTTCAAGTGTCTCACCATGTGTTCTAATCTGGTTTACCAGTCCAATTATCTAGGTAAAGAATGAATCTACAGATTCATTATCCTTCATAAATAGAGTCTCAAACTCCCTTCTCAATATTTGTAACTTAGTTGTTTTGACTTTCTCCATTCCTTGATACACAATTTGAAGTATGTCCCATGCTTGTCTAGACCTGGTTGCTATTGAAATTCTTGGAAAATGTTGTCATGTACTCCTTGTAGAATAAAAAAGAGAGCTTTTGAATCTTTATTCTTCTTGTCTTTTAGTAAGTCTTTCTCTGCT
Source organism: Sequoiadendron giganteum (assembly GCA_007115665.2). Classification (NCBI taxonomy): domain Eukaryota; kingdom Viridiplantae; phylum Streptophyta; class Pinopsida; order Cupressales; family Cupressaceae; genus Sequoiadendron; species Sequoiadendron giganteum. The sequence goes on along the minus strand of CM021105.1, from coordinate 660,547,919 downwards.
TGTGTCAAGGCATTGAATGTTATGCATCTGCTGGCTCTGGAAAAGCATTTTCCACTAACTCCCATAAATCTTGTGAACAGAATAATGCTCTCATTGTAATTGCCCAATAATCATAGTTCTTCCCATTTAATTGAGGGATTTGAGGATTAGACAAGCTTGTGCTTGCTGCCATTTTTCACAGACACTCTAAAACACAACACAAGATATGAAGAACCTGCTCTGATACCACGTGAAGGACAAAAGGAAGAGAGATAAAAAGAGACACAAAAAATATGATATATTATTATAAAATTTTCTCACAGAACAGCCACAATATTTTTTCTTCTTCTGAGCAATACAAATCTTTTTCCTTAATCAAAAAATTTTCAACTTCACATCATTTATAGAGTAAAATACTTAGCAGCCAGAAATACAAACATTAATTACAATATTAAAATCCATTAATAAAAACCATGTTGTCATTGTCCAATCGTATATTAAAAACATGTCCCTTCGAATTAAATGTTGCCAGCAAAGACCCCACTACTACTGCCGTCAAAAACATGAAATACCGCACTACCGCGAAACAGAGAGAAAGGCCCAGCGGTACCACAGGGAACCACTCCAACGAATTGGGCATTTTTGTGATTTCAGTGGGGAGAATTCCTTTGAATAAAGTAAGCAAAGATGTCTTAGAAGCTTACAAGAAAAATGAAGAGAAAGAGCTCAAAAATTGCATGAATCAATACTTGGATATGTGCACCAGAGCCAAGGTATGATTGCCATCCACTCTAGTAAAAAATGGAGTTTTGATGCACACTGAGTTCATAGCCTAAATTTAAACAATATGCCACAGGTCAGAGCTAAGCGTTTAATTATTCAGAAGGAGGATGTTTCCAAAGGAATTGTTGAAGTGATTTCTGATATGGGTATCACAAAACTTGTCATGGGTACAACTTCAGCCGACGGTGTCATTTCTAAGTATGTGAAGCCATTCTGTATGATCTATTATGCAATATAACAAATTCTTTTCAATAGTATAAAATAATCAATTTGTTTTTTAAATTCTATACAGGAAAATGAAGATGCAACAGCAGGGGAAAGCACACTACGTTCAAAGGCATGCGGGAGAGTCGTGCGATGTTTCCATTGTATGTAAAGGAAAACTCGTACTACTCAGGGAAGGATCACCTTTGCATAATGGTCAGTACACTTATCAAATCCACAATTTAATATTTAATATTTAATCTTTATTTTTAAGATAGTTTAATCGGTATGATAAGTTGTCTAATAATATAGTTTGATATGAAAAACTATTACATAATTTAATTCTGAAAATTCTCTTATATAGAAATTTCGTGTCTTCAAATCTCTATATGTTTCCATCTAAAATTTGCATCCTTTTTTTTTGTTTGTGTGAATTTTTACTAGCAGGGTAGAAATCAAAGAGCAACAGAAGTCCTTTGTCCAATTGGCTGTGGAAACAACCCGAAGCATCCATTGTTAAACCTTCTCCAAATAATTTTTCCCGATCGGTTTCATCGCCTTCAATCTTCGAAAGGAATTTGGACAACAGTAATCAAACTCTGTCAAAATTTCAGCGAGATTCTATGGCTTCGCAGACTGAAAAAGTGGACTATTTGGAAATGATGGCCGTGATTGATGAATTTGCTTCGAAATTGGAAGAGGCAAACATGCCACACATAGATGTTGATCAAGCTTATGATGTGGAGCATAAGCCTCCAGAATCTTGAGTAAATCCTCTTGAATAAAAACTCTTATGAATCCCATTCTTGTCAAAGATTCGAGAAAACAAACACAAATGCAAAACACAGAGTTGCTGCTCTGTTTTCTAGTCAAGCTAGAAATACCCAAATCTCAAATACGGAAATAGAAGGAGACATACAACATCTTCATTTGATTTAAACAACTGGAAATAAACAAAATAGAAAACAAACTAAAACAAAACTACTACAACTTTCTAGGAGCAATCAGAAGCTACTCAACCAGACTGGTAATGATCAGGAGCTATCAATAGCTCTCTATGAAGAGCTACATAGAGCTCAACCTGGAGCAATCACTGCACTTACAAATAAAAAATAGTTGCTGTTGTTCAGAAGCTATTGGGAGTTCACAGAGAATGTTCTTCTCATAGTCTGTTGCTGCAATCTTCTTCTCTGACTCTTCTCTCAAAAAAAATTTCCCAACTAACTTCATCTGACTTACTGACTAATCTGTCTTCAATCCTTTTTGCCTAAAACAACATTCCCTCCTAAATTTTGAAATCACCTACCTTAGTAAATGCTGAGTTCAAAATCAGCTACCTTAATAAATTCTGGAGTTGTCAGGAGCTATAGGGAGGTTCCCAAAAACTGGCAAAGACTGCTCCTGATAGGTAGGTAAAGGAACGGCTGGCTCAGGGGCAATTAATATTTCCAACACACCCCTTGGTCCTGAGCCAACAAAACAATAAGGTCAATCCTGATCCAAATCAACAATGCCCAATTTTCCTCTCAAGCGCACAAAAATGTCAATGCTCAAAGGCTTTATGAATATGTCTGCTAGCTACTGCTCAAACCTGCAAAACTTCATTTCAATTTCACCATTTTCAACCAATTTACGAATGAAATGATACCTGATTTAAATGTGCTTGCTTCTTCCATGAAACACAGGATTTTTCGTCAAAGCTATCGATGAAACATTGTCAGAATAGATCACTGTTCCATCCTCTTGTTCTTCTTTCAAATCTGCCATGATTCTTTTCAACCAAATTGTCTGACATGCTGCTACATTTGCTGCTATATACTTAGCTTTAGCTATTGATAGGGAAACAACAAGTTGCTTCTTGGAATCCCAAGAGATAGCACCTGAAACCAAATGAAATACATAGCCCGAAGTGCTCTTCCCATCATCCAAACTTCCTGGCCAATCACTGTCTGTGTAACCAACCAACCCATATTCTTTTGTTATTGTGTACAACACTCTATATCCTTTGCTACCATTCACATACCTTAGGATTCTCTTACCTGCTTGCCAATGGGTGTCTCTTGGAGTCTCTATGAATCTGGAAATTAGACTCACTCCATGCATTATATCCGACCTAGTTGTTGTCAAATACATCAAACTTCCAACCAAACGTTTATACATGGTTGGATCCACATTGCTGCTGCAATCTTCCTTGCTCAACTTTAGGCCTACAACTATTGGTGTGGGGGCAAGCTTTCTCTCAAGCATTTTAAATATTTTCAATATCTCATTTGCATACTTCTCTTGAGAGATAAAAATACAATCATGCAATTTTTTTACTTCTATGCCTAGAAAATAACTCAAGAGACCTAAATCTATCATTTCAAATTCTCTTTTCATGGCCTCTTTAAAATCAACAAAGAGGAAATCATCATCCCTAGTAAAAACTAAATCATCTACATACAAGACAACAATTAAAATATTACCATTTGTTGCCTTCATGTAGAGAGTGGGCTCACCATCGCTTTTGCTAAAGCCGTTGCTCATCAAATATGAGTCTATTCTACTATACCATGCCCGTGAAGCTTGCTTCCACCCATAAAGAGCCTTCTTCATCCTATACACCTTGTGTTGTTGCCCTGGAACTTCATATCCAAAAGGGTTCTCCACATAAACCTATTCTTTCAATACTCCATTAAGAAAGGTGGACTTCACATCCATTTGAAATACCTTCCATTTGTGTTGGGCAGCAATAGCTATGACTATCCTCACAGTCTCCATCCTAGCAACAGGGGCAAATGTTTCATCATAGTCTCTTCCAAACTGTTGTTTGTACCCCTTCACAACTAATCTTGCCTTGTGCCGGTCTACTCTTCCTTCAGCATTGCTTTTGGTCTTATAGACCCATTTTACTCCAATAGCTTTCTTGGTTAGAGGTAAGTCAATTAGCTCACATCACTCCTTGTGTGATCTTTTGCACTCATGCTTAGTCTACCTTGGGATGTTGATCCTAGGGGCTTGATCATCCCTCTTGATCATAGTCATCTCATCTTACTAACATAAGTACACTAGATCTTGCTCAATACGCATGGTTCAACTACTTTAGTGTGAGTCTGAAGAACGTTCATACTCTCACTAAAGTGGGGGCTAAATGTGTCACCAAAAAGTGTATACCTTGGCACTTTTTCACTCATTTTGGCCTTTTTCATTGGATTTTGGTCTTGATTACCTTAATTCAATCTTGTAAGCTTGCAATTCAACACTAACCTAACAATGTTTTACTAAGGTGTTGTGAAGTGTTGTAATACATTTTCTCACTTTTCTAAGACCTTTTCAATGTAAGTCGCCTAAATAATACATTCTTACACCTTCTTAAGCCTTAAGACAGTGTTGTAAAGTGTTGTGTTGCATTTCCACACTTATCTAGGCTTATCACCCCTAAATCGATCCTTTTCATATGCTAATTTTCCCTTTTAATACATCTTTAGTCCTGATCTAAGTGTGTTTTAGGAGGAAAATATAATAAACTTTATTAAACATAAATGAATTCCCGACAATCATCAAAATTTTCCTAGGAGGACTAGGTCACCACATTGGGCGACCTAGTCCCCCTAAGCATAAAATTCAAAATTCAAATAAGATTCAATGAGAATCTTGCCTCCAAAACCATAGGGTCGGCCTATTACGTTGTATTTCAGAAAAAAATGGGGTTACACTTGTACAAGTAAGGGTTTCCACCTTCATTTTGTCTCTCTCTTAGACTCTCCAAGCTCATTTTTACTCTCTTGTCTTCACTTTCACTCTCTTGTTCTCAATCATCAAGTACTCAAACAACCAACCAAACATACAAGCATTAGGGTTTTTAGACCTCTTCCATTGAAGCTTCTCATGCATGTTGCATACCATTAACAAAGGTTTGGTAAGCATTACTATTGTGTTATCATTCACTATTTCTTTCTTTTGTGTTTATCTCATTTGGGTTTAATCACCTACAAAGGGGTTTGACTTAGGCAAACCCCTATTATCCAACCCCAACAATTTCTAGTCTTTGTATGTGCTTGTAGATCTTTTGAAGTAGGTTAGGTGAAGGACAAAGTGTTGCAATAAGTACAAAACATTCTCCACAAGTCAACTCCTAATCTCAAGCCCTAGGAAGGACAAAAGACAACTTGCAGGTCACTTTCGGGACTTCCTGTCACAGATTGCTACAAAAAAAGGGAGCATCAACCGGGACCCACAAGACTAAAGCCTGATTCCTTGGAAAGACACAAGAGGACTAGGTCATCCTATTGGTGACCTTGTCACTGTGTTAGGCCCGCAAAAGGGTTTTTGTGTTTTTGGATACCCATTTCCCCAAAACCTATTTCGGGAAAGTTTTCCAGTTGGAGGACTAGGTCGCTCCACTTGGCGTAAGTGTCCTTCTGCAATTTTGCAACACTTTCTAGGGGCATTCAACTATCACATCATTTCTTTAGGTACACACTTTTTGTCTCGCTCTGTCATTTTCCAGAAAACACTCATTTAGGGCATTTATCTAGTTTGTTAAGATTAGTTTTGTTTTGTTTTGTTTCATTTGCATTTGCATACATTTAGATTAGTTTCATTTAACTTTCAACATTCGCCACACATCACACACATTCAAAACCACCATCAAATCCCTTTCCCCTCTTTCTGAATGAACTTAGCCTTAAAAATATTCAACCTAGAGGAAAGATATTCATTCTCCCACCTAAGAGCCTAGTTAGGGAATCCTCTTTTTAGAAAATTATGTTTTTGGTGATTCAACTACTATTTGTCTCCCTCTAATTTTTTATTTGTTTTTTCACTTGCTCCTATTGAGTATGGAGTTGTTGTAGATGGGTATGGAGATTCTCAAATTGATCCCTTATGACTCTAGATTAGTCATGTAGAGCATCATATGCCTCTTGTGCTATTTGAACTTCAATTTGAAGCTTTTTTTGTGTGGAGGCCTCTTGTTGTGTTGGGCCAATGTAGATATAATTGGTACAGTACCTCGACCTGTTGGATGTTGTCTGAATTGTTTTATCTATGGTTCCAATTGGGAGTGTTTGCTAGCACATCTTTTTATATATTATATTTTATTCTTTGTAAGATCTTCTTGGGCCTCCTTTCTTATGTTATCCCTTGTAGAAGCCAATTATACATGTAGGTCATCTACTAATTGCTTGATTTTTTGCAGCAAAGGGAGGGATGTGTGCCAGGTAAAATGTGGAATGGCCCCTTGTAATCTTTCCACAACTTCTAGTTGCTTTGTGTGATGTGCATGTTCTTATAGAAGCTCTTTCTGGGTAGTAGCATGAAAAATATCCCCTAGTTATATCTTTTAGAGGGGTGAGATGTTGGGAAAATCAACCTATGACCCCATGTCACATCTCAATTTTATTGCTTGTATTTTATAATGTTGAGTTAATTGAAATATTTGAAAAATGGAATTTATCATTTAGTATTATGGATTTGAGACATGTAATAATATATTTGAAAAATGAACATCTTGCAATTTTATGATATAAGAGAATTATTTTATAATGACTATTGGTTAAAGGTTATTGATAAAGTTGGCAAATGCAAGAATGCGTGTGTGTGTACAGGAACATGTTGAAGAATGAGAAATTGGTTGAGGTAGGGATGTTTAGTCAGATGACAAATGGTAAGCAAGAATGGAATCTTGAATCTCACACACCACAGTAGACCATGACAATTACATTTATCTGTAATTGATAAATATCATTCTTTCTTGTATGGATTGAAATTTTGTTAAATAAGAAATCTTGTGAAAGAAATTAATCTAATGCATCTTTGTCATACCCTGTCTATCTCAAAGTTTGAACTAAAATGGTATTGGAAATGCATTTGAACATATACAATTATCATAAGAAAAACAATTATATTATTTTTTCTTTTTGACGAACTTGAAAATGGGCTTTTGATAAAATAAATAAAAAAATAAAAATAATATGTATGCTTGTTAATCCATACATAGAATATGTATAGACACACACACACACACACACACACACACACACACACACATATATATACTCAATTTCGGTTTGGAGTATTAATTAAATACAAGCTATTTAATTAATAAAAATCTTTAATTCTCCTACTTATAAAGAAATTAAAAAATTTATTTATATAGTGCACTTTCTCTAATTTATTTCTATCCTAAATCATTTTCTTCATATCTTAATTAAATGAAAAAATTTAATTAGTTTTTTTTATTTAATTAACCTCCTCTCATTAAATTTGAATTTAAGCACATTTCTACTAACTTCTTCCCACCTTCCACCTCATCATGTGTCTCTCTAATATTTAATTTGACATTTATCATCAACAAATTCTAACTAATTTGAGACACTTGGCCTTCATCTCCATTTGATTCCTCTGCATAGTTGACAGTTTGTTCTTATGCAAGGAGCACACTTCCCTTTTTCTCTCTAACCTCTTCATCTCCAACCATCAATTTCTCCAGATCGAATCCAAACCATTGATTCATGCCACCTAGGCTCACGCCTTGGAAAATCTATAAATAAGGCCCTCATTTACAACAAAAGGGAGTTGAAAATTTGTAGCAATTATACTCTGGAGAATTTTAATTAGCATTGTCATTTAGTAAGTATTTTAGTGTTATCATTTTAGCATCAAGTAGTTTAATCATGACATTTTCAGTAGTAGCATCTTAATTATAGTATTTTTCATCATATCATTTCCATATAACAATATCATAGCAGCATTGTTATCTTTGCATATCATCTACAACTAGTTCATTATTATGTAATATAGGAAATATCTCTTGCATTTCTAGCAGCTCTTATTCTTCAGGTTGTCATTTGAAAAGTCATTGTGCATATACAATCTGGGAGAAAAAATGACTTAAAAAATTCTTGGAGATAGAGGACAGTAGGACGACATTGAGGAATTAGTGTTTTAATCTGGTTTGTTATTCGAATTATTTGATATAATATTTCATTGTTGTGTAGTATAGTTTTACTTTACTTATTCACATTATTTACATACACTATATATATATCACCAAGCGTTTTAAATAATGACCTTTTTGTTTTAATTCATTACTCCCATATTAGCCACTAAATAAATAAATAAAAGAATAGAGTTTTGAGTAAGGTTGATTTAGTGCTTTCTGCAGAGTTGGACATGTTTGGTTATGCCATCGTACAATTCTCGGTCCAACCGTGGTGGTCTTGCAAAGTTTAGATATTCATCCTTGGAGGAAACAAATGTTGTTATAATAGATTTTGAAGAGCGGGAATGGAGATATACATCTTGATAATAAGGAGGAAAGATGACTCCAAACGCTACAGTCAATGACCAAATGCCAATGAATGGGTACGTAGGAGAATGGCATGGGGATCGATGAAGGAGAGAGTGGAATTGAGAATAGAAAGGAGTAGCTTGGAACTTGATGGTCATGAAGAAATTAATATGACAAGGGATCCTTAAGTCATTTTATAAGCGTGATAAGCATTTAAATTCATTTCAAATTTATAAAATTATTTATTGCACGTAGCTGCTGTAATAACATGTTTATTCTATTTGCTATCTTCTTTCTTCTCGTAAATGTTATGGGAAACTAATTGTTGGAAGGGTGTGAGCTCTTTATCTTCAATTTTTATTTTGTGGCATAGCTTTCCATTGCATTTGGATATTGGCCTTTTTCTCAATGCTGATTATCACTTAAATATTCTAAAAAGCTTGTCTCTGCGCCAAAGATATCTTGGACAATTCTCTTACTGATGCACTGAATAAAAGATATATATATATATATATATATATATATATATATAAGCAAATATGCATTTAAGTTTTCGTGCATTGTCCTCACACAAAAATAATAGGCTATTGAAAGATTAGTTTTAGTTTTAATTAAACAAAAATGAGTAATGCATTGTTATCACAAGTTAGGTTACCTTAACGTTATCAACACTTAGTTCCAGTATATTAATTGGATTTTTATTGGAGTTATTTAACTTGGTGAATTAATTCTTTGTTCAAATTGTATCAAAAAGACATTATAATTCATAATTTTAAATACAAGTTGTTATCTATTATTTTGATATTCTAACCTTATTATTGCCAATAGTGGCAAGATTAATAGCTTTTTTTGAAGGGAGCGTTACATTGTTGAAGTCATTGTTCTTTGTCAGTATTGTCATCAGTGATACCATTGAGAGAGATTTTGAGTGAAGGAATTTCTAATTCCAATGGTATAACAACATCAACACCATAAATAAGGTTATACAGAGCATTACCTATAGCCATACGAACACTCGTCAATTAAGCCCATAATGCATAAGGAAGTTGAGTATCCTAATATTTACCATGTTTATTAATAGTTTTGTGTAAGACTTCTTCAATTATTTTGTTAGTTTATTTTAGATAAATGACAAAGCATGAATATACTTAATATAAAAAGTGAAAAGTTACATATATAAAGTGGCATCACTTCTATAGAAGGTATACAAAAAGTATACAAAATATGTATGTAGGTAGAGGGCCAAAACAAAACACAATGGCTTGAATGCCAAAAGCATAGACAAGAGGAGGCCAAAGTAAAATGTAAGACTCTAGCTAGAGAGAGTTAAGAAACTAGAGAGAGGAGATTTTTAAACAAGGAGTAGGTTGAAACTACTCATAACATAGGATGGATAACATCAAAATCCACAATCCATTGAAGATCTGGCATGGGCTCCAAATTGTCTACCTTTTTTTAGAAAACAACTTTCCATACTCGCTAGTGCTCAATGATATGCTAATGACACTGCAAAAATTTCCAAGGAATAAGAGCCATTCCACAAAAATACCCTCCACATGCACACACTAGGATTACCACGGCCTTAGAATGTTGAAACCCAAGCATGCTACTTCTAGAGTAGCATCGAGCCCACCTATGTTGCGTTTTATAAAAAATTGCCAATAGTGACCCCACTAAATCCTTTGGTTCTCTAAGGTCTAGGAGGGAAGCCACAAATGATGATGTGATATCCGATTTTACCTTGTAGCACTCTTCTTCCCTTAGGAAATAAAAGCCAAGAATCATCTTTATAGCTTTTATATCCCTTCTTATGGGTGTTTCTTGATCACCTTTAAGCATTGGTCTCTGATAGCACCAATAAAAGCTATTAGGCACTTCAAGCATATGAGAAAAATTAAAATTTCCATCCTCAGTTCACAGCCTGTTGCCAACCAACTATGATGCAATAAGAGTGGTGAGAGGATCACCTTGCTAGTTTAAATAAAGAAAGCTCTAGATAGGGATAATTTATTTCCTCATTTAATTCGCATGAGAAAAAATAATAATGCAACTTTAAAGCACATAGAAACCATTTTGATGCATGCCAACTCATTGCAAAAGTACAAGGAAACCATCTAGTTACAATTCTAGCTCACCTTAGAAGTACAATAAGCCTCATGGCAAAAGCTTTCCTTAGAGGGTCAAATCACAATACTGTGTCTCACTTTTTGCCCAAGATGGACATTTACATCAATATTTTAACTAAATCTTCATCCTCTGAGACCTATAGAAGCTAAACCATTAAGAATTTCAAGATAATGTGAACTAGTGATTTGTGGCGATTTCTATATAGATTCTAAATATATATTTTTAAAAAATTTCTGAAATAAATTATGAATCTTTCAACATCTCCTTTAATAACCATTTTTAAACAAAAAACAACATTTTCAGAAGATATGTGTGTGTCGTATAACATAACTTTTTTCTATTAAGGATAAAATTATAATTTTTAAAATATAGATTCTCAACATCAATACAGAGGGAATGGAACTATTTTCATAATTTTTGGTTACATATATTTTTTAATTAAGTTTTCAAATGAATGTAACTGTAATTTGGAGATATGTGTGTGTCGTATAACATAACTTATTATGTATATGTCGAAACCCTTGCTTTTTGGTGAAACAAGAACATCAATATGGACGGAATGAATATTTTTTGAATTTTTTTACAGTCTTACTATTTTTCAACCTCTACAAAACGAAGAGCTCGATATTTGGAGAAAAACCTTCTGTTCAGTAAAAGTTAAAAATTAAATACATGATAAAATGAAAACATATCAAAAGTGTACTGGTTGGAAATCTCATTTTGAGGGATACAACCTTGCAAAAATATCTTGTCAAGTTAAGCTAATTTGAAGGTCCAACCTGGGGTTGCAAACTAGATTTTTTGGTGAATTTTTGATGTTGCTTCCAAATATGCCTAGCCGAGGACCTTCTATCGAAGGTTCTACCTTCTCTCGAAGTACCTTCTATCGATGGTTCTACCTTATATAGAAGGTTCTACCTTCTATCAAAGGTATTTTCCATAGAATAAAATAATATCTTTATATGGTCTTCGATTAAAGGTTGTAATTAAAATATTACTTTTTTGGATTTAGTGGCCAACCTTCAACTAAAGGCTAAGTTAGATGACATTTTAAAATAATATGTATTCAAATTAAACATGTGCATATATATAAGGTCAATAAATTTGGAATTTTAATATAAAAAATAAAACAAAATTCACATGATGTTTTCAACAAGTCATTTTTTGCAAGTGTTTTACAAATTTGGAACATGGAATTGACAAATAATTATTGAAAGATCATATTTTTCTAGTTTAATAAGATGGGAAACATAAATAATAGGAAAATATTGCTTCACATCATTATTCTGAAGAAAAGAAACAATAATTATGTGAAAAGAAGAGGCAAAGATATCAAGCTAAAAGAGCTAAAGTAAAAGATATGTATATTTTAATCTTACTTGTGAAGGATGCTTTCTCGAGCCTCTCTTGACTATCATCTACTCTTATAATATAAACAAAATTCAGGTTTAGAAAAACCTTGAAAGCCTCTGTTGGAACTACTCAATGTAATAAACCAAAGTAAATGTATTTCTTTTACTCTTATAATATAATTTCAACAAGCTCTAATCAATTAACACTACCTCTCCATAAACATAATATGATTACATCTATATATTAAATCATCAATTTATAGGTTATCCTTCTTTCAAATCAATCTTAATACTTATTAGTTTGCATAATGGCTACCTTACAATTGTTATTAGAGTCTAAGATCCTCATCACTTGTACACTATCCTTTTTTAAGAAATCTCTTATTTTTTTCTTGCAACTTCTTTCTGTTATTTCATATTTACCTTCATCTCAAACAATTCAATACCCATGTCTTGCCACTCCTTTCATGATATGTTTGACCATTTTCTTGTCAGATCCATCAAATGTGCTTTTGCATAACCTTACCTTGTCTGAACCTACAATGTCCATTAAATACCACTATAGAATCTCTTTTCTTAACTTCTACACATCATATGTTACACTTGTCCTTCCACTCTCAATTCTTTTCATGATCGTTTTGCAATATCCTCTTTACCATATCGTCTAATTTTACTCACTAAATTTACAATATAAACAATATGTAATTGTTTGGCCAAAAAGTGTAGCCTTTTCCACTTTTCACTCATTTGGACCCTTGCCTATGGATTTTGGACCCTTTTCAACCTCTTTTGACCCCTTTCCAAGCCTTGCGCCAAGGTATTGTAAGGTGTTGGGGTGTTGGCAAGAAGTTGAGTCCACTTTTTGGCCAAAAAGTGGAAGTGTTTACCCTGATTTTCAGAATTTGACACATTGATCTTAAAATTTGAAGCACTTAGAGATGGAAAATTCAAAAAAGTCACTAATTATAAAATGTAGTACTTGAAGTCTAGTTTCGAAATATGTAATTTATTTCAATACCCAGATTGTACAAATTGAGTTTCAATAGGTGTTTCTAAAAACCAGTATTTAAAAGTCATTTTTTTTTACCATACCATGCACGTGTACGACATTCATATTTTGACCTAAATTATTGTATTTTTCTAAATCCTTTTGGGAAAAGATTTGTGACTCACTGAAGCTTGCTTTCGATATTTTTTGTAATTTTTTATTGAATTTTTTTTTCTTAATTTTTTATTATACATATTTGTCGTTTTGAAAAATCGTTGTGTACAACACGCATAAGATAATCTAAACTTATCATTTTTTGATTTTTTTTTTTTAAATTGAAAAGAATTGTTTGAAGTTTTCTCTCGTGCAATTTGTTTGTCAAAATGTTATGTTGATCAAAATTCATTAAAATAGTAAAAAACCCTGATATTTAAAGTTTATGGACCAGTTTCATCAGAAATTAATTGAAAAATAGAAAAGGTAATCCAATTGTAAAAAAAATTACATATTTGGAATCTGCATTGTCTCATCTAAAATGGGTTTTAATTTCGTCAAAAAATTCTGCAAAAAACGTCATGAGCCAGATGTCCAAACTCGATATTTTTCTTTGACATTGTTAGAACCTTCAACTTGCAGGTCAAACCAGGTTGAAGGTCTAGGTTCGGACTCCCAATGCTTTTATCGAACCAAAATCTGAGGAAAAAACCTGACCACAAAGCAAAATTAATTTCAAATTTTAAAAAACGGGATCCCAATTATAGAACGGGATCCCGTTGTAAAAGAAACGAGATCCCGTTCTATAATCGGGATCTTGTTTCCAATATTTAATACAGTGACCATTGGCAGAGGAACAAGATCTCGTTTACGAAATGGGATCTCATTCCCTTGCTAACGGTCCCCATAATAAATATTGGGAACAGGATCCTGATTATAGAACGGGATCTCGTTTCTTTTTAAAACGGGATCCCGTTCTATAATCGGGATCCCTTTTTTTTTTTAACCATGTTATTCAAATATACTATCAAATTTTACTATGAAGTCTGCAACTTCACATGTATGGCTGAGATCAGTAAAATTGGACTATTTTCCATCAAGCATTTTTTTTTACAAGTGGTGACTTGCTTTTTTGATTAATTTTTTCAAAGGAGAGATCCCGTTTTTTCAAATGAGGAACAAAAGGTCTTCAGCTCGCAATATGAATTCATTTTTTCGAAGGAGGCATGAACAAATCAATTTTAAAGTGGAATTGTGCTAGTTTTCTACTTGTTTTGAGGAACACAAGAGAAAGAATTTAGTCCTTATAGGTCTTGAACTTCGAGTTTGGATTGATTTTTTTGAAGAATTTCACTATTGACATTCATTTGTGCTTGAGAGTTTTATAATCATGGGATATAAAAATCATAATAAGAGGAGGAAGACATTGAATCCTGAATAAATTGAAGCAAACACAAAGAAGGAGAGACAAATAGAAAGAGAAAGAAGAATGAGAATTAAATCAATGAATGATGGGGGAGCATCCAATTCCACAACAATTGAAGATGAAAACATAGAGGAGACCATGGTTGTAGATGAAGCTAATTTGCAAGAAGTCATTTTGGAGAAGAATATTATTATACAAGCAAGTCCTACTATGTCTTCAAATCCCTCTTTCAATGCTATGGAGAATGTTTCAATATGCATAAATCCAGGTACGTCTTCAAATCCACATGTTAGTGAAATGGTAAATTCGTATGTAGAAGTTTTATAAGATGCTGGACTTAATGATGTTGACATTGATAATATTTAGAGAGATGAAACTTTTATAGAGTTTATTGAAAATGAAAATGAGAATGATCTTTTTGTTGAAAATGAAATTGAGAATAATCCTTTTGTTGAAAATGAAAACAAAAACTGTTTTGTTGATGCAAATGAAAATGAAAACCATTTTGTTGATGAAAATGTAAATCATTTTGAAGTTGAAAATGAAGATGAAGATGAAGATGAAAATCTAGAATGTGATGTTGAATTTAATGAAAATACTTTTTTAAAAATTGAAAGTGGTGTTTTCGATAATCTTCCTGGTCAGCTTTATTGGAGGCAAATAAGAACACATGCAAATAAAATATACAACGAATTATTTTATCATAAAAAAATTGCAATTCAACGTCAACTAATGATGCAATTGATGAGAATGCAAAAAATGAAGAAAATAATGAAAATGTTAGGCTTTTTTGTTAAACCAAAAAGAAAAGATCAATCATTAAAACATGTTATGTGTACTATTGCCAGTTTCATTCAAACTATTGAGAAAAATAGTCGATCTAAAGATAAAAATGCAGCAAGAAGAGCTATAACAACTGCTATAGTTAATAAAGCAACTTTGAATAAAATAATGGTAAGAAATATTAGTAAAGTTTTAAAAATACATCCTAAAACATTGCTAAGAGTGGCAAAAAGAAGAGAAATTATAGAAAATGATCCTATCAACCAATGTTGGAGTTTCAGTGATCAACTCCCAAGGTCTGATATGAAATTGAATGTTGAAATTAAATCTTTGATTGAAAAATATTGGCATGACAATACTAGGGTTTCATCTAATACTAGAGATGTTTTAAAATTAAGGGTGGGGTCCAAAGTTCGCGATCCTCACCCAAAACACCTATTAGAAACAACACAAACTGAATTTTGTAGAAAATTTTGTGGTGATTTAGTGTTACCTGGTAATACTAAAATAAGTCAAAGGTCTTTTGAAAAATGTAAACCGTGGTATGTAAAAATCAATAAGCAACAAATATCTTGTTGTTGTAAAATGCATGTTCAATTTCGTTATTTTTAGGATGTTTTTCAATATATACGTTGTACCCTGCATACTAACATGATTATACAGGAATGTGGCATTAATATGCCACCTAAGGCAATAAGGGAGTTTATTTCAAGTTTATTTTGTGAAAGATCTAATGGTAAATTGTTTTATTTAAGTTCTTGTATTTCTAGACAATGCATTGACTATGGAAATCTTTCATTCTTAGGAATTTATATGCATGAAAGTGTTGATAATAATTTTGGACAACAATTAGTAGAAGTTAAAAGATTTAAGAATCTTCACTATTCTTTAAAAGATGGAAAAATAGGAAAGAGTAGTGATTTAAGTACATAAAAATTTAGTGTGCATGCATTGATGAGTGAATTTAAGAATAAGATAGTACCAAAATATATCATGCACTCTCAACATGCTCGATGGCTTCATGGCCAATTTCACGCATGTAGAAACACATTTCCAGTTGGTACTATACATTAAATGGTTGATTTTGTGGAAAATTATACTCTAGCTCCGCAAGAGGAAATTCAATCACAGTATTATAATTCAATGCAAGTAGCTATGTTTGTCCATATTATTTATAAACATGTAGATGATTGAAATGTTCTGAGGGACTATCATTTTTATTTGAGTGACAACCGATTACACTCGTTAGAGTTTGTTCAATATTGTTTCAGTATATTTTATAGAAATTTAAGAGAAAAAGGAATCCATATGAAAGAACACCTCATATGGTCAAATAATTATGTGGGGTAGTTCAAGAATTATCGAATGTTCTATTGGTTAAGTAAGATTCACAAAGAACTTAATTTCCAACATATATGGAGTTTTTTTTAAGCTGGACATGGTAAAGGAGAACATGATGGAGCTAGTGCATGTGTCAAAATAATTCTTGCTAGAGAACAATTAAAATTTGAAGATGCAATAAAATTTAAAGATGCACGTGGGATTGTGGATTGGTGTAATACAAGATTATATACACCTAGTTAGAGTGAGTACTCTAGAGTTCATCGATTCTTTTGGTTGGTTCAAGAAGATAACATTGTACCTAGAGTTGACTGTGAGACAATCAATGGATCTACTAAATGGCATTCATTTAGGAGCTCGACAACAAGCACATGGACTATCTGGACAAGGGAGCTTGTATGTTTTTGCCAATTTTGTATCTCAGGAGATTGGGAAGCATGTGAAATACATAATGGGTTGAACAGTGGGAGCAAAGATCGTTGACACTTGCACAAGCACATGATCAATATGAAATAACTATTGAAGAAAATGATCAAGTTTTTGCATCTGAAGACTATGACAGTGTTTCAGACCTTCTACAAGAAGGTAATTTAATTCAATTTATTTCACTTTATTAAGTTATTTGGTAATACTAAATTTTTTATATTGATATGCGCAAGTTATTAAATCAACTTTTGTTTGTAGGACATGTGTATGATGTTGTTGCACCTAAGGGGAATGAAGAGCAAATAGAATATTGGTTGGCTCATTGTGTGGAGAGTAAACAAAATTTAATATCACCTCGAGAAGATGATGATGGCTATCATTATCCAACAGGTGCCATGATCCCCATAAGACATCCCATTTAGCAAATTTTGATAACAAGTTTTTTGATCCCCTTAAGCAATTTTTTAGAACAAGTCTTTGATCCCATTAAGAAAATTTTGAGAACTTATATGATGATTGTTTTCATGTTTTCCAATAGGATCAGTTGTGGTTGTTGGCACTTGGCTACGAAAATACCTAGCAAGGAAGAATGGTCTACCTGCATTCAGAGATTATGAACTGCATAAAAAAATTATACATTATTCACATTTGGTGGTGGCAACAAATATAAAACTAGATTGGTATCGTGGAAAACCTACAAATAAAGTGTTATGGACAATTTCTATGGAAGAGCATGAGATAATCATAGATGCATTAAAAAAAAGAGAGGATCCAGATGGTACAATGGAATAAGTAAATATAGGTAAATATAGTTTAAGTTTTATATGTTCATTTTAAATAGAGGTAATTATTAGTTAAAATATATTTAAATACATTTTTTGATTACATATTGATAATCTTGTACATTAATAGTTAAAATTGATTTATTATCCTTTTTTGTATCCTTAAGCCATCATTGCACTGATCTCATACTTTGAAACAAAAAGGAGAGGATGCCTGGATTCAACCTACACATGTGTGGAATACTCTTAAATGTAGGTACTTGAGTTGTGTGCATATAGATAGTTTTATATAAATTAAAATATGTATGTTTTGATGATTTCATTGATATTGCTTGTACCTTTTTGATATCAGGCGGTGTGAAGACCTAGTATATTCTGGGCATGAGTTTGAGATGTTCTTGAGATGGCATATCCAAATTTTGTAAACATTGTTTTGAGATGACATATATGTACATATATGTCCTAGTATGTCTTAAAAATACTAAATATCATGCATACATTATTGTTAAATCAATTATATCCTTAAGATGTTGTAGTATGACCCCTTAAGACATTTCCTTAAGACATTGTATTGTGACCCCTTGAGACATTGTATTATGACCCCTTAAGGCATCCCCTTGAGACATTGTATTATGAACCCTTAAGACATCCCCTTAAGACGTTGTATTATGACCCCTTAAGACATCCCGTTAAGATGTCATATTATGACCCCTTAAGATGTCCCCTTAAGACGTCATATTATGACCCCTTAAGATGTCCCCTTATTTGTTTTCAATGTACCTGTTTGTTTTGAAAAGTTATAAATTAGTATTGGATGCCATTATTTGTTTTGACAGCTTATAAATTAGTATTGGATGCCATTATTTATTTTGACATCTTATAAATTAGTATTGGATGCCATTATTTGTGTTGACAACTTAAAAAATAGTATTGGATGCCATTATTTGTTTTGACATCTTATAAATTAGTGTTGGATGTTATTATTTATAGAATTTATTATTGCTTTTGTTCTCTAATCTTGTATGGTTTTGTTTATTTCTTAATTTGTTTTCCTTTCTAGTATATAAACAAATTGCTTTTGTTTGTAAATTATGATTTATTGACTAATTGTTGATTGATGTGAATTGAATAAGTTCATTGACTAATTATAGCTAATTATTGAATGTACATATCATGTATATCACGTATGAGATCACTAAATTTGTAAACTATAAATATTAAAATGTCCTATTAATTTCAACTTTAATTTCATATTTATATTTAATTTCACATTAATGTCCTATATTAATATCTTGACTATGAACATAAAATGCATAAATGTATATGTGTAAATTAAAATTTCAAACAATAATAAAGTCCATAAATTATGTAAATATATTAAGTGCATGAAACCAATATATTAAGCGCATGAAAAAAAGTCCATCAGAGTATGTAACCCATGAACTAAAGTCCAACTAAGTACTCATGAACCATGAAATATAAAGTCCAATAGAGTACATGACAAACTAGAAATATAGTCCACGAAATAAACAAATATAACCCACAAAATCATGTTTCTAGGTCATGTATTGTCTCTATAATGAAGAGACCTCTTCACGCCATGCAGACTATGCAGATGACCTAAAACAATCTATACAAGAGAAAGATGAAATCATATGTAAGACAATGAAAAAATATTTAATGAAAAATAATGCTCTACTGCACCTAAAGCAATAATCTGCATCATATTTATAATTCATCATAAAATTAAATTACTGTCATATCTGGGTTTAAAATTAAAGTTGAAATTAGATGCACAAGTCTACAATTAAAAATGATTTAATTGAAATTAATTAATAATTTATCATATTTTAATTGTACCATATCCATAGGTTGTCCACCCTCTTCTGCAGGACATGTTTGTACATTCTCAGCTACTAGATGTGTCTCATTCTATAAAAGAAAAAGAATTTAAAACATGTATTAGGTCAAATTATATATATATTCAATTTGAAATTTAAAATTAAAGTTATATTCATAATATATAATTTATAATTGAATTTAAATATAATAAAAAATTTAAATTACCATTTGATATGGAGCCTACTCTGCATGCCCTCCTGGAGGTGTAACTATGTTTGGGTCAGGGCTGAAAGTCACACAAACAAAGTCCTACAAGCTCAAAAGTAAAGCATGTACATACTTGAATTAGGTATATATATATATATATATTCAAGTTTACACATTTTGTGTAGAATTTTTTTTAAACAACTTGAAAATTAGAGGCCTCACGAGTAGCCGCAACATCTAATGTTTTCCCAATGCCCATTCTCATTGTGGTATCCACCTAGACATACATGTAGACATGTAATGCAAGCTTATGATATTTACAAGTGTTCATGCACATTTCATATATAGTGAATTAAAAATTCATAATTGTAACTATACTAATGTAAGTTAAACAATTTACAATATAAATGTACCTGCCCTTGGTCTACGATGACCGATAGTGGAGGAGTGCTCGACAACCCCTTGGGTGGAATTGATGTGGAAGTCGATTGACTCGCCTAAACCAACATAAATATTTAAAACATACATGTTATTCAATTATAAATTTAAAACTCAAGTTAAAAATCATTTCATTTATAATTTAAAAAATTGAACTCAAAATACCCCATAAGGGTTGCTGATTATCCTTTTATGAAAACAAAGTGCATTGTTTAGAGTCCTTTAGCTTACATATGCATGTAGAGTCATATGGGTGCTAAAGTGAGGGCTAAATGTGTCACAACAAATTGTATAACTTTGAAGAAAGGACAATGTTGTGCCTAATTTGGTCCTTCTTTAGACACGCTTGCATCAATCATCCTCCTAAAGCAACATTTATAGGCCCCTAAGACTCATAATATTTAAGTTTGAGACATATTTCACCTAAGAAATCATACAAGTCCTGAGAAACAACATCAAAATCACTTAAATATCATAAATCCCACTTGAAAAACCCCTGGTGGGACTAATTCGCCCAAGGTGGTGACTTGGTCCTTTTTAGGGTTATTTGCAATTTTTAGCAAGAAAATATTTGACTTGCTAAAAATTCTCGATGGGTGTCGACCTCTTAGGTCAAAATAATCAACAATTAGGTATTTTTGCTTATAAATACATGTTTTTAGGTCATTTTTCAGGATCCTTTAGTCATTTTTTCACAAGCAAACTCAAGAATCAAGTGTTGAACATCTTCCACAAGAATATTCATCTTTCTTTTTACAACAAAGTTCAAGCTTACGCAACAAACTAGGGTTTTTGCAGGTCTTCAAGCTCACTTCACACTCAAGATCTCACATTGCAAATGGTTGATCATGGAGAAATCTAGGTTGAGGAGATACAACTAGCCATCAAATCACACCTAAAGACTTGTTTCCAAAGTGATTCCATCTTCTATTTTCCTGATATCTTCAGACTTAAGGTTTGCATTCCATTTACATTCATTTGTATCGTTGTAGGGTTTCTTGGATTGAAGTCTTACATCATTCAAGTCCCATTTATGAATCTTATTCTAGCAAATTAGAATAGGGTTTTGCCTTGTAAAACTTTAGATTTTCCTAGTTCTAGACACACTTAGGACTAGGTTTTTTGTAGATTTTTTATCTCTTTCAAAGTTTAAATACCACCTAGGGGTTTGACCAAGGAAAACCCCACATTAGAAACCAAAATATATTTTGTTTTGCAGATGATTTTGTGGATCTGAACCTAGATTTTGGTGAAAAAGAAGATTGTGGACTGTAGGCTTCCGATTCCACTTTCAAATTTCTTGAAAAGTTGAAATGGACTAAGTCACCAATAGTGGTGAGTTAGTCCCACTACATGATTATATCATGCATTTTAGAAGATTTGGGTACCTAGTTGGCTACAATGAAGCCTAGAGCAATTTTCCAGGACTAGGACTAAGTCACCCAGCCTAGGGTAAGTGTCCCAATGGGCATAAAAAGTAGATTTTTTAGATTTTCAGAGGCTTCTGCAATCTCCACTTCAGTCCTCATCAGTTTCCAGTTGCACTTATTTTAGCTATTCTTTTATCTTACCTTCTATTGTCTTTATTTTATCCTTTTTGCATAACATCATATGTTTTCAAATAATGTAGATTTCATTACCTTTCATTCAATAGTTAGTTCCATTTATCATATTATTGCATTTAGAATACTCCATATAGGCACTTCAATCACATTCAATCCCTAATATTGAATGAAACCCAAGTTTTAGGTGCATGAAAGAGACCACCATCTTTCTAGGTGAAAACTATAGAAAGCCTTGGGGAACCCTCCTTTTACCCTTAAAATTTGTGGTTTAGTATTTATACTTGTTTATGCTAAATTTCCTGAAATTACAACCCTAGATGCTGACATCACATCTAGGAGGACAAAATCCGACCAAGAATTTGAATTAAATTTGATTTTGGACCACACGGGACTCATATGCCACAACTCGCATATGAGTCCCATTAGGCAATAATTATGGGACACATTCTCAAAATTGCTTAGATTCATGTAAAATCAGGATTAGGGCCCCAAAACCTAGGTGTGAGCCATACACCCTAGGTGACGTATGAGTCCCAAAAAACTAAATTTGGGCCACACAACCTAAAAATACATGAATTATGATTGGATGTTTGTTTATGTTAGGATTATCTTTGGAAATATGCATTAATTAAAGCTTCTGGATACAAAATAAGGCCAAAAAAGGCATAAAGAATCCCAATTAATTGTAAAAACCCAAGATTAGTGTGAAACTATGGAACGACACTTTACAACATCCTAAATAAGGTACAATTAAGTTCATTTAGCTCACATGGGCCTAAGAACTAATGTGAATGTGTCAAACACATTACAACACTAAATCAAGGCAAAATTATACTTAATTTAACAAGGATGGCCCAAGCAAGAAAGGAAAAGTAGAGGGATAAATTTGATGTTGCCACACACAATAGAATTTTCATACACTTCAATTTCCCCCAACACATGCTTACACCATTTCTCACTTCCATTTTCTTTTCCATCTCACAATACACCATGGTGGGATACTCATATCTTAATTCATACATTATGGGTACCCATACCCAAACCCCTAAATTGAGAACCATACCCAGTCTACCCCCATTATATGGAATACCCTTGTCTCATGTGAAAGGGTCTACAATGCACAAAACATACTTACAACACAATATTATACAATTTATGCAACAACTTAATCCTTGAAAATTAACATGATTTCACACAAGAATTCACAATTTCCACAATGAACACACAAACCAAGAACACTCTTATAACCATTAGTTGAACAATCACTTCAGAATTTCTATACCCAACAGTTTGGATCCTACCTTAAAGAGCTTTCCAAAATATGTTAGAATCTTATTGATGGATTTCCCTCAAGCCTCCTCTTGTCAAGCTTTCTTCTCTACCCTTCCTTCTCTCTTCTTCCCAAACTTAATTTTTTTTACCAACCCTATAACCACCCCATAACCAAATAACTTCATATTTTTGTCACTCTTTTAAAATGTTAAATTTAAGGTGCCTAAATTTAATTCTATAAGTATTTTTATGGTTCAAAATACCCCCTACTATTATACCTAATAGTTAGGGGTTAAGTTTAAATAAAATAACTTGATTTATCTACTTAAAACCCTCATAAAACTCAATAAAAGAAAACTAAATCTATGAAGCAACTTGCAAAAGAGCAATCATAATAAAATTGTATCGCAATCAAATAAATTTACACAATGACATATTAGACTTCACATAACAACATATTCACATCATAAAATTCTGCATATAACACATGACCTTAGTTCCTCCAAATGAATTAAGATTAACTACACTAGTAAAATAAACATAATTTAGGTTTTCTATATGACCTCAAATTTTCATTGGCACTTCACAATTGACACATATACATTAGTTAGTTATAGATAATTATCATAGTTCAAGCTTTAGTAGCTAAATTCTATCTTACAACAATAATACATTTAAATCAATTTTTTTAGCACATCCACAATCAATGTTCATAACATTTATTCAATCAATCACATTGTAATTGAGTAGTTTTATGAGCCTTATTATTGAGCATTTTATCCATTATAATCTTATCTCGATAAACCTCATGTTTATAATTTCACAAAAGGAGAAACAATTCAATATCATAATTTATCCGCAAGATACATTATCAACCTAAATTCCATCACATAAGTATACCAAACCAATCTATAAATCTATCCAGTCATATGCAAATATATGTAAGAAATCATGAAACCTTCACTTAAGAGTCATAATGGTATCAAAATAACATAGTGTCAAAGGGTCACTGATGGAGGGGCCTCTTAGACCTTAACCTTAACCCCTCCCCTAACCCTATTACTATCTCTAATTCTAATCCTAACCCTAACCCTAACCCTAACCTAAACTCTAATTCTATACCTAATCCTAGCCCTAACCCTAATCTTAACCCAAACCCTAACCCTAACCCTAATTTTAAACCAAACGCTAATTCTATCTCTAACGCTAACTGTAACCGTAATACTAACCCTAACTTTAATCTTAACCCTACCCCTATCCCCAACCCTAATTCTAATTGCAATCCCAAGCTTAATCCTAACTATAATTGTAATCCTAACCCCAACCCTAACCCTAACCTTAATCCTACCCCAAACCCTAACTTTATCTTTAATCTAATCGTAACTCTAACCCAAGCTCATTTAATGTCTTGCATGTTGCACCGTAAATACTACTAACTTATATATGTATTTAATAATATAAAATAAGTCGAGAAATATCCTTCTCAAAATATCTATTATACTTTTATATGAAAAATTGATTAAAAATAAACACATCAAGAAAAATATCTCTCGACATATATATATATATATACCCACATTTTTTTATCAAAAGTAAATGAATCTATACTTATTTATATACATTCTACTAACTTAACCTAAATTTGTCTTTTGTCTTTTAAAATTAATTTCCTTGAGACTAGTATTCCTAGAATATATAACTTTAGCCTATATTGACAATATTGTTTCCAAGATGGTGAACAATGCCATAAGTTGTCGCATTTCTAATGAAAATTTATTAAAAATAAGTTTGAACTTATGCGCTTGTTTTCATTCAAGGGAGGCATCTACCAGTTGTGTATTAGGACGCCATGTTGACATGGAACAGCGGGGATGGCATTGATCGCCCTTGCTTATATATCTTCGAATCAGTCGAGAAATTTCGTGGGCGGATAGCGCTATGTAGAAAAACACTATTCATAAACGCGGAGTCAACTCACATCTCTTTAACTTAAATTTTTAATTTCTCTTGTCCCAGCCATGGGGAAAACAAACGATAAATGACAAAGAAAAAATAAAAAATTCTAGTCAATCCATGGATACAGTCGTTCGCTTTCCTTTCAAGAATTACACCAAAAAATATTTTATTTTTATTGATGAGATTAAGCTCCTCAGACATGGATTTTTTTGAAATTAGAATAAATAGACTGCATTTAAATGTTAATTGTAACTGCTATTTGTGAAGTGTTGGCGGTTATGGTTGCAGTCGTTAAACATGAGAACTCCAGTAGTAAGCCGACGGACTGCGCAGGTTGAAATATTGCCAGAAATTGAAGAAACTGTCCAAGAAGAATGTGATCCTTCTGCTGAGAAAATTTACGTTGCAGTTGGAAAAGATTTGTCTGAGAGCGCCTATGCTCTCAAACGGGCGCTGCCAAATTTGGATAAAAGGGAAGAAGCCTTTATAATTCTTCTTCATATTCGTTCTCCACTCCGCTACTTTCCATCACCAAGTAAGTAAATTTCGATTATCCAATTGAATTTGGAAGCATATATCATTTTCTTTATTTTTTATGTTTGAACAAATTGGGCGTTTCTGTGATTTCAGTGGGGAGAATTCCTTTGAACCAAGTAAGCAAGGATGTCTTAGCAGCTTACAAGAAAAATGAAGAGAAGGAGATCAACAGTTGCGTGAATCAATACTTGGATATGTGCACCAGTGCCAAGGTATGATTGCCATCCGCTTTGGTAAATAAATGGAGCTTTGGTGCACACTGAGTTCAGAGCCTAAATTTAAACAATATGCTACAGGTCATAGCTAACCTGGTCTCGCAGCACATCCAGTCTTGCGGGTGTAAAAACTCATCTGCTTGGCATCTTTCGTTATCTCATCGTCACTTTCATGCTACAAAAAGGTAAAATGGACAAGTGACAAATTCCTCCATTTTCATTCTTTTTACTCTTTCTCATACTCATGTAAGCACAATCGTACTTATACCATTTTAGACATATTAGTGTACTTTTCATTCAAAACAACATACGGGGTGCTAGTGAACTCCATTTTTTATGTCATTCATTGTATTAGAATCATTTTTCCACATCCTACATCACCAATCACATATCATTGTGTGGCATGGTACATGGAAATTCCCTATGATATGCGTGTCCTCATTCGATGTGGCTAGATTGCTACCTTGATTCGACCTCCATAAAACAAGCGGAATTAAGGGGGGCATACATCTACCCTCGAATTTGATTTCTAGAAATTAGATAAGAGTATTTTTGGACTACTAACAAGTTTGTGTTGCAGGATATGATTCCTAACATTGTGGTTTTGTAGGAAACTACACTGTTGGCTTCATTCTCCCACCTTTGAATGATTATCCTTTTATGAAAACAAAGTGCAATGTTTAGAGTCCTTTAGCTTACATATGCATGTAGAGTCATATGGGTGCTAAAGTGAGGGCTAAATGTGTCACCAAAAATTGTATACTTTTGAAGAAAGGACAATTTTGTGCCTAATTTGGTCCTTCTTTAGACACACTTGCATCAATCACCCTCCTAAAACAACATTTATAGGCCCTTAAGACTCATTATATTTAATTTTGAGACATATTTCACCTAAGAAATCATACAAGTCCTGACAAAAAACATCAAAATCACTTAAATATCATAAATCCCACCTCAAAAAGCCCTGGTGGGACTAATTCGCCCAAGGTGGCGACTTAGTCCTTTTTAGGGTTATTTGCATTTTTTAGCAAGAAAATATTTGATTTGCTAAAAATTCTCGAGGGGTGTCGACCTCTTAGGTCAAAATAACCTACAATTAGGTATTGTTGCTTTTAAATACATGTTTTTAGGTCATTTTTTCACAAGCAAACTTAAGAATCAAGTGTTGAACATCTTCCACAAGAAGATTCATCTTTTTTTCTATAGCAAAGTTGTAGCTTAGGCAACAAACTAGGGTTTTTATAGGTCTTCAAGCTCACTTCACACTCAAGATCTCACATTGCAAAGGGTTGATCATAGATGTCTAGATATGTCGAATCATGGAGAAATCTAGGTTGAGGAGATGCAACTAGCCATCAAATCACACCTAAAGACTTGTTTTCAAAGTGATTCCATCTTCTATTTTCCCTATATCTTCAGACTTAAGGTTTGCATTCCATTTACATTCATTTGTAATGTTGTAGGGTTTCATGGATTGAAGTCTTACATCATTCAAGTCTCATTTATGAATCTTATTCTAGCACATTAGAAGAGGGTTTTTCCTTGTAAAACTTTAGATTTTCCTAGTTCTAGACACACTTAGGACTAGGTTTTTTGTAGATTTTTTATCTCTTTCAAAGTTTTAATACCAAATAGGGGTTTGACCAAGGAAAACCCCACATTAGAAACCAAAATATATTTTGTTTTGGAGGTGATTTTGCAGATCTGAACCTAGATTTTGGTGAAAAAGAAGATTGTGGACTGTAGGCTTCCGATTCCACTTTTAGATTTCTTGAAAAGCTGAAATAAACTAAGTCACCAATAGTGGTGAGTTAGTCCCACTACATGATTCTATTATGGATTTTAGAATATTTGGGTACCTAGTTGGCTGGAATGAAGCCTAGAGCAATTTTCCAGGACTAGGACTAAGTTGCCCAGTCTGGGGTAAGTGTCCCAATGGGCATAAAAAGAAAATTTTCTAGATTTTTAGAGGCTTATGTAATCTCCACTTCAGTCCTCATCAGTTCCCAGTTGCACTTATTTTAGATTTTTTGTTATCTTACCTTCTATAGTCTTTATTTTATCCTTTTTGCATAACATCATATGTTTTTAAATAATCTAGATTTCATTACCTTTGTATTCAATAGTTAGTTCCATTTATCAGATTATTGCATTTAGAATAATCCATATAGGTACTTCAATCACATTCAACCCCTTATATTGAATGAAACCCAAGTTTTAGGTGCATAAAAGAGACCCCCATCCTTCTAGGTGAAAACTATACAAAACCTTGGGGAACCCTCCTTTTACCATTCATTTTTTTGGTTCAGTATTTATACTTGTTTATGCTAAATTTCCTAAAATTACAATCCTACATGCTGACATCACATCTAGGAGGACAAAATCCCGCCAAGAATTTGAATTAAATTTGATTTTGGACCACATGGGACTCATACGCCACAACTCGCAAATGAGTCCCATTAGGCAATAATTATGGGACACATTCTCAAAATTGTTTAGATTCATGTAAAATCAAGATTAGGGCCCCAAAACTTAGGTGTGAGCCATACACCCTAGGTGGCATATGAGTCTAAAAAAACTAAATCTGGGCCACTCAACCTAAAAAGACATGAATTATGATTGGATGTTTGTTTATGTTAGGATTATCTTCAGAAGGATGCATTAATTAAGGCTTCTGGATTCAAAATAAGGCCAAAAAAGGCATAAAGAATCCCAATTAATTGTGAAAACCCAAGATTAGTGTGAAAGTGTGGAACAACACTTTACAACATCCTAAATAAGGTACAATTAAGTTCATTTAGCTCACATGGGCCCAAGAACTAATGTGAATGTGTCAAACAGATTACAACACTAAATCAAGGCAAGATTATACTTAATCTAACAAGGAGGGCCCAAGCAAGAGAGGGAAACTGGAGGGATAATTTTTATGTTGCCACACACAATGGACTTTTCATACACTTCAATTTCCTCCAACACATGCTTACACCATTTATCACTTCCATTTTCTTTTCCATCTCATAATACACCATGGTAGGATACTCATATCTCAATTCGTACATTGTGGGTACTCATACCCAAACCCCTAAATTGAGAACCATACCCAGTCTACCCCCATTATATGGAATACCCTTGTCTCTTGTGAAAGTATCTACAATGCACAAAACATACTTACAACACAATATTATACAATTTACGCAACAACTTTATCCTTGAAAATTAACATGATTTCACACAAGAACTCACAATTTCCATAATGAACACACAAACCAAGAACACTCTTATAACCATTAGTTGAATAGTCACTACAAAATTTCTATACCCAACAGTTTGGATCCTACCTTAAAGAGCTTTCCAGAATATGTTAGAATCTTATTGATGGATTTCCCTCAAGCCTCCTCTTGTCAAGCTTTCTTCTTTGCTCTTCCTTCTCTCATCTTCCCAAACTTAAAAATTTGGTTTCAAAATAAAAGGAAGAAAAAATTCCTCTCCCAACTTAAGTGAAGAACATAAATAAAAAATAACTTTGCCAATGATGAATTTTGAGATGAAAAATGTTATCTCCATTACAATTTTTTACCAACCCTATAACCACCCCATAACCAAATAACGTCATATTTTTGTCACTCTTTTAAAATGATAAATTTAAGGTGCCTAAATTTAATTCTATAAGTATTTTTATGGTTCAAAATACCTCTTACTCTTATACCTAATAGTTAGGGTTTAAGTTTAAATAAAATAACTTGATTTATCTACTTAAAACCCTCATAAAACTCAATAAAAGAAAACCGCATCTATGAAGCAACTTGGAAAAGAGCAATCATAATAAAATTTTATCACAATCAAATGAATTTACACAATGACATATTAGACTTCACATAACAACATATTCATATCATAAAATTCCACATATAACACATGACCTTAATCCATCCAAATGAATTAAGATTAACTACACTAGTAAAATAAACATAATTTAGGTTTTCTATATGACCTCAAATTTTCATTGGCACTTCACAATTGACACATATACATTAGTTAGTTATAGATAATTATCATAGTTCAAACTTTAGTAGCTAAATTCTATCTTACAGCAATAATACATTTAAATCAATTTTTTTAGCACATCCACAATCAATGTTCATAACATTTATTCAGTAAATCACATTGTAATTGAGTAGTTTTATGAGCCTTATTATTGAGAATTTTATCCATTATAATCTTATCTCAATAAACCTCATGTTTATAATTTCACATAAGAAGAAACAATTCAATATCATAATTTATCCACAAGATACATTATCAACCTAAATTCCATCACATAAGTATACCAAACCAATCCGTAAATCTATCCAATCATATGCAAACATATGTACGAAATCATGAAACCTTCACTTAAGAGTCATAATAGTATCAAAATAACATAGTGTCAAAAGGTCACTGATGGAGGGGCCTCTTAGATCTTAACCTTAACCCTATTTCTATCTCTAATTCTAATCCTAACCCTAACCCTAACCTAAACTCTAATTCTATACCTAATCCTAACCCTAACCCTAATATTAACCCAAACCCTAACCCTAAACCTAATTTTAACCCAAACACTAATTCTATCTCTAACACTAACTGTAACCGTAATACTAACCCTAACTTTAATCTTAACCCTACCCCTATCCCCAACCCTAATTCTAATTGCAATCCTAAGCTTAATCCTAACTATAATTGTAATCCTAACCCCAACCCTAACCCTAACCTTAATCGTACCCCAAACCCTAATTTCATCTTTAATCTAATCGTAACTCTAACCCAAACTCATTTAATGTCTTGCATGTTGCACCATGAATACTACTAACTTATATATGTATTTGATAATATAAAATAAATCGAGAAATATCCTTCTCAAAATATCTATTATACTTTTATATAAAAAATTGATTAAAAATAAACACATCAAGAAAAATATCACTCGACATATATATATATATATATACCCACAATTTTTTTCAAAAGTAAATGAATCTATACTTATTTATATACATTCTACTAACCTAACCTAAATTTAAATTTTTCTTTTGTCTTTTAAAATTACTTTCCTTGAGACTTGTATTCCTGAAATATATAACTTTAGCCTATATTGACAACATTGTTTCCAAGATGGTGAAGAATGTCATAAGTTGTAACATTTCTAATGAACATTTATTAAAAATAAGTTTGAACTTATGCCCTTGTTTTCATTCAAGGGAGGCATCTACCAATTGTCTATTCTGACGCCCGTTGACAGGGAACAGCGGGGATGACATTGATCGCCCGCCCTTATTTATGTTCGAATCAATCTCGAAATTTCGTGGGCGGATAGCGCTAGGTAGAGTATCATGAATATACCATACGAATATACCCCTCTCAAAAACACTATTCATAAACGCGGAGTCAACTGACATCTCTTTAACTTAAATTTTTAATTTCTTTTGTGCCAGCAATGGGGAAAACAAACGATAAATGACAAAGAAAATATAAAAAATTCTACTCAATCCATGGATACAGTCGTTAGCTTTCCTTTCAAGAATTACGCCAAAAAATATTTTATTATTAGTGATGAGATTGAGCTTCTCAGACATGGAGCTTTTTGAAATTAGAATAAATAGACTGCATTTAAATGTTAACTGTAACTGCTATTTGTGAAGTGTTGGCGGTTATGGTTGCAGTCGTTAAACATGAGAACCCCAGTGGTAAGCCGACGGACTGCGCAGGTTGAAATATTGCCAGAAATGGAAGAAACTGTCCAAGAAGAATGCGATCCTTCTGCTAAGAAAATTTACGTTGCAGTTGGAAAAGATTTGTCTGAGAGCGCCTATGCTCTCAAATGGGCGCTGCTAAATTTGGATAAAAGGGAAGAAGCCTTTATAATTTTTTTGCATATTCTTCCTCCAATCCGCTACTTTCCAACACCTAGTAAGTATTTTGATGATCCAAGTGAATTCGGATGCATATATCATTTTATTTTTTAATTTATGTTTTACGAATTGGGCCTTTCTGTGATTTCAGTGGGGAGAATTCCTTTGAACCAAGTAAGCAAGGATGTCATAGCAGCTTACAAGAAAAATGAAGAGAAGGAGCTCAACAGTTGCATGAACAAATACTTGGATATGTGCACCAGAGCCAAGGTATGATTGCCATCCGGTTTGGTAAATAAATGGAGCTTTGGTGCACACTGAGTTCAGAGTCTAAATTTAAACAATATGCCACAGGTCAAAGCTAGCCGTTTAATTATTGAGAAGGAGGATGTTTCCAAAGGAATTGTTGATGTGGTTTCAGATCTGGGTATCACGAAACTTGTCATGGGTACAACTTCAGCCGGCGGTGTCATTTCTAAGTACGCGAAGCCATTCTGTATGATCTATTCCGCAATATCACCAAGTCTTTTCAATAGTATAAAATAATCAATTTGTTTTCGAAATTCTGTACAGGAAAATGAAGATGCAACAGCCGGGAAAAGCGCACTACGTTCAAAGGCATGCGGGAGAGTCGTGCGATGTTTCCATTGTATGTAAAGGAAAACTCGTACTACTCAGGGAAGGATCACCTTTGCATAATGGTAAGTACACTGTAGCAAATCAACAATTTCATATGTGGAATTTAATCTTTACTTTGTAAGATAGTTTAATCCGTATGATAGATTTCTAGATAAGCTGTGTAAGATAATTTGATGAGAAAAATTATTACACAATTCAATTCCGAAAACTCTCTTATATAGAAATTGAATGTCTTCAAATCTCTATATGTTTTCCATCTAAAATTTGCATGCTGTATTTTTGTTTGTGTGAATTTGTACTAGCAGGTCAGAAATCAAAGAGCAACAGAAGTCCTTTGTCGGATTGGCTGTGGAAACGACCCGAAGCATCCATTCTTAAACCTTCTCCAAATGATTTTGCCCGATCGGTTTCATCGGCTGCAAACTTCAGACGGAATTCGGACAACAGTAATCAAACCCCGTCAAATTTTCAGCGAGATTCTGTGGCTGCTGGGACTATTAAAGCGGACGGTTTGGAAATAATGTCCGCGATTGATGAATTTTCTACGGAATTGGAAGCGGCAAACATGCCACAAATAGATGTTGATCAAGCTTACGATGTGGAGCATGAGCCTCCAGAATCTCGAGTAAATCCTCTCGAACAAAAACTCTTATGAATCCCATTCTTTACTTCAAATTTGATACATTTCTTTCTTCTCGTCCAGCCAATTCTCCGAAAGCTAATCTGTGAAATTGGAAACATGTAAACAAATTTAACGATCTAAGTTACGCGATATATATTTTAAGGAATTGAAAATATCTTAAAATTTAAAGCAGGAAGCGAATGCAGATACCGAACTGTCGAAATTTCAGCTTACAGAAGCATTGGAAGCGGTCGTGAGTGCGAATAGGGAAGTACAAAATGAGATCGTGAAACGTAAGAAAGCAGAGGCGGCTGCAATGATAGCAATTCAGAAGGTATAGAACTACTTCCTCTTTGCCAGATGCTATTGTTGTTGCTCTAGTAAACTCACCTAAATTTTCATGCGCCTTCAGTACAAAAGTCTTGAATCCGCCTTCAAAGAAATAGAGAAAGAAAAAGAGGAGGCGACCTCGCTTTTAAAGCGTTGTGAGCATAAATGCCAAGAGCTCACAAGGCGACGAAACGTGGTCGAAGAAGAAGTTCAAGAAATGGTGGAGAAATTGACATCACTTGGAGCAAAAGTGAACGAATCCTCCCGTGAACGACAGGAAGCCATGCAGGAGGTCGAAGTAACACGGCGAAAGCTCGCCGCCGTGGAGGAGCAAAACTACCGAATTTTGCAACAAAAGGACGCTGAAATTCAACATCTTCAAAATTGCTTGCATTCAATCCCGCCAGTCGAGATCCCGATATCCTCGTCGTCGTCTAATGACCTTGAATTCCGCCAATACTCTTTCCAGGACATAAAAACGGCAACCTGCGATTTCTCAGACAGTTCCAAACTTGGAGAAGGCGGCTACGGTGATGTGTACAGAGGCGAAATAAGGAAAACACCTGTTGCAGTCAAAATTCTCAGGGAGAACGGTTTGCAGGGTCGGCGGGAGTTCCAAAACGAGGTATGCACACAATTCTCTTTTCCAAAGCAGTGCAGATTTGTATTTTTGTTTTACTTACAGCTTTTCTATAACCTTCTCTTGTTCAGATCGATATTTTCAAGGACATCCGGCATCCGCATTTGGTACGGATTGTGGGAGCCTGTTCCGAGCGAGGTTGTATAATATACGAATATATGTCAAACGGATGCCTTGCAGATCATCTCAGCTGCAAAAACGCCTCTCCACCGCTCCCTTGGCACGCCAGATTTCGTATCGCCGCCGAACTATGCTCCGCTTTACAATATCTGCACAGTTTTAAGCCGGATCCAATTGTCCACCGCGATCTGAAGCTCCAAAATATACTCCTTGACGACAATTATGTAAGCAAAATTAGCGACTTCGGCCTGTCTCGTCTTCTGCCAAAAGATCTACCCTCAGAATCGGAGCCAAAAGGCACATTTCTGTATATGGATCCAGAATACCTAGCAAACGGTGAATACTCCACCAAATCTGATGTTTACAGTCTCGGAATAGTCATCCTTCAGCTTCTCACTGGAAAGCCGGCACTGGGACTCGTCAAAGAGGTGGAACGTGCTTTACAGAGTGCAAATTTCGACAAAATTTTGGATCCTTCAGCTGGGGATTGGCCATTTGTGCATGCTAATCAGTTAGCTTATCTTGCCTTACATTGCACTTATCCGGAAAGAAAGAAGAGGCCTGAACTGCAACCGACTGTGATGAAAATGGTGAATCAGCTTCGTAACATGTTCCCTGAGACAAAACCTGGCAGGCTCGTTGAAAGTGGGGAAAAGTCAGGCCAAGCGACAGATGAAATGCATGTTCCCAGCTTCTTCCTTTGTCCAATCTTCAAGGTAACGACAATTTCGTGCATTCTTTCACTTTTAATTCGTAGTACTTCACATTTACCTGACCTCATTAGGTTTTCATTTTAATTTAGAATTAGGTGATGACTTCAAAAAAATTGTTCCGATTTGCAGGAGGTTATGCAGGACCCTTACATTGCTGCAGACGGCTTTACATACGAGAAGGAGGCGATCCAAGGATGGTTTGAATGTGGACATGACACATCTCCCATGACGAATGAAAAACTTAAAAGGAAGAATCTGATCGCAAACTTTTCTCTGCGATCAGCCATTCGACAGTGGCAAGAAAGAGGCGATTTCATGCAAATATAAATGTCCTATAAAATGAGAAACAAACGTTATTTTTCTAGGTTCGTATGTTTGATCTATCCTATCCTAGACAGAAAATGTTGGAATTTAATCCCAACTACTTCTCCGTATCCTGTCGTCACCTTGTTGTCTGTGCATTCACTTCTCCAGCTCAGTCCAGCTCAGTCTCAATTCCTCCCATCCACATTCTCTGCACATAGAACCTAGATTTAATAGGATCTTGTTGTATTATATGATCTAATATTTTCTTCAACGCTTCAAAAAGCATTGAAATTAATTACATTAATGTTTTGTTTTGACTTTCCCCTTCCTAAAGATATATGTTGAGCTTAATAATCTTTTGTTAATATGTAATGAAAAAGAAGAGCATACGCTTGTATTGCTGTAGCAACCGTTTGAAGCAGCACATTGAACAGGGGATCTTGTCTTAGTAACAGCTCTGTTTATGTTATCAAACATTATATGTTTTAAAATATATATGAAATAGAAATAATTTTCAGACCATCTCTATGAGTATCTTTGTTTTCTGCTTGGTCTCTTTCTCTCCTCTCCTCTCCTCTTCCTTCAGAAAATATTAGATGTGCCAAAAAGTAGGACAATAGCGGTTCTATTTGAGAACGGCCAAGGTAATCCAAACAATAGCGGTCTCTGTATAATTTAGTGACTGGCAACACAGAAATGACAATAGCGGTCTTTTGAGCAAAAGCAGTCAGATTTTAGGACGACTGGAACAGGATTTTGGAACAGAAACGCAAAAACTGATAATAACAGTTCTATTTTTGACAGTGTTTAGTTTTGTTTGATAGTTTCGTAAAGTTTGCCAATTTTGATGTTTTTATTGAGATTTGTTTGATAACAAGTGATGCATACAACAGACATGAATATCACAATAATTGACTTAATGGTAAAGTTCAAATATTTCGTGGTCTTTCTTCCATTAAGATCCACTTGGTATAGCTTGAAGAATATGAGTCAAAACACCCTAAGGAATAAAGGTACATTCTTCTCTGTAGGCTTACCTTACCCTCGAAGGAGTGATTTTAAATCTGTCTTTATAGAGGGGTCAAATAGGATATATCAAGGAAATGTACCATCTTGATACTCTTGGCTTTGTAAAAGAGAATTAACTCTTGAGCCTTATTCCTCAACTATAGATCAGAGGTGGTAAGTAACTGCTGGGAACGGTGCTATTCCCATGCACTACTTTGAAGAATGTTTCAAAAAGACTTGGATGGGTTTTTAAAACAAAGGTGTAATGACAACAGTGAACACTACAATGTATGCATCAAAACGTGAGACACTTAAGTCTCTAGCCTAGCCTATGCAACCCATTACATTCGCACAAGGACTATTGGCATGTTATGGCATTCCTGTCCAAATTCATATTACTTTCTTTCGATTTCACACACTTTAATATAGCCCACCGGTAAACGTACTTTTAGGGTTGCTTATGAGTTCTCCATTGTGGCATGTGTCTTATAGGCAGACCCTTATCTAATAAAAGGGATGACCAACAAAAAATATAAAGAGCCCAAAGTGTTTCTCGTTACCCAAGATCGTCAAAAAGACACACAGGAAGAGGATACACACTTGGCTTGCCAATCACATAAGACATGATGGACAATTTATTGCAATTATATTTTAAGCCCAAATGAGATGCTATAGATAGCAATTTGTGTTTTAAAAGCACCAAATTCAAATATTAGAGACTTCAAACACTCATACAAATGATGCAAACGAATTTTTCATCATTGCAATTAGTTTTTTAAGCCAAAATGAAATGTTTGTAGATAGCAATTCATGTTTTTAAAGCACCAAATTCAAATGTTTAAGGACTTAAAAACATCCATACAAATGTTATAAACCAAATTTGTTGTCATTACAATTAGATTTTTAAGCCCAAATGAAATGTTTTGATTAGATTAAAACTAGAAGGGCCAATACCCATTACAAAATAGTTATAGAGGCAGATGAGGAACTCAAGAGTAGTGAGAAGTCTAAAAATCTAAAACTAAAACTAAAGCTTAAATAGTTCAACCAACAATAAAACAACCAAAAAAACCCACATAGTCAAGACCAACATAGAACCACAGGGCACTTACAGGTCTCCCAACAACTTGAGACCGGTGATCACATTCTATCACATTCTATTCCTAAGATAGGAACTGGAGCTTCTTTTTGAAAGTCACAGGCCCTTGTTGAATGGCCTGGGTATCCATCATGACATCACGAGCTGAGGTGTTGACCTTCTTTCCCTTCTTCTTTTGTGTATGACCATCTTCCACACCGTCTGCAACACACTTCCCCTGGCACTTCCTTAACTCCTCCTGAAAAACTTGAAGAGTGAGGGCAACGTTCTTCATGGTTTCTTTGCTATAGTCGGTGATGACCCCGAGGAATTGCATAGTCTTATCCTGGTTCTAATGGATGGCATCAATCTCTATCAATAAATTCCTTTTCTTCCTTAGTGCCAATAATGGCCCGTAGATCTTCCAGCTCCTTTCCCCACCACTCCCACTTCTCGAAAGACTTGACCAAAGAAGCAATCATGTCCCAATGCTCCTTGTTCTCCATCTCCCCAGGCCATAGGACCTTCTGCTCGAGACCCTTTCCTTCCATAATTTGAATTCTTTCTTTAGCCATGACCAGTTGGCCCAAGACCCACTTCATGATATTCTTCTAAATGTTAATAGTTTTTGAGATTTCATTGATTTTTTTTCCTAGGGGTTCATCAAGGGTATGAACTGACCTAGGTTCAGTTCTAGGTTCCTCCAGATTGATGCACAGGTTGGGAGAATTTTGTGGGTTAGGGTTAGAAATGGGAGGGCTGTTGGGAATATCAGAGATTTGGTCATGAGCCGAAAAGTGCACATGAGAGCTGGCTGGAGTCAGATTCCATAACTCATCATCATTTGAATTGTCAGACTCCCCCGAACTAGAAGTAGAAATGGGCGTGGGCTCCATCAGGGGGATGTATTTGATGGGGATGAGAGGGGTTTTATCATTCACATGGGCTTTATCCCGGGCCTAGGTGCTATGAAAAATGGCAAGAGGGGTTTCATCAATAGTAACAAAGGGGCTAGGGTCCACAAGGGGATTGGTGGGGTCACAAATAGTCAAAGTGCTCTTGTGCACTAAAGCAAGAAAGGGAAGCAACACAAAATGAAACTTCCATAAATGAAAAATAAGACCCTCATGAATGGGAAATTTCTTGCATTTAGCCTGGACACTTCGAATAGATTTTTCAAGTGAAGAAACGAGCCAAAAGGGGAATTCATCTTGACATTATACCTAAGATGATTAAGCATAGGGAAAATATGGGTTTGGAAGTGGCTGTAATGCCCTTTGAGAGTGAAAAACCTGATTAGAATTTCAGTAATTGTGCTCTAGACACCAGGAAGGTCCACACGGTTAGACATTTTGCAACCTATTCAACCTCTCGCCTTCTTTTAGGAACCAAATCATGTCTCCTTGGTAATGACTTTTTGATTTACGAGGAATGCAAATCCCTTCTAGGGATAGCCCCCTGACTTCCGCAATATGATTAGGGGTCACCGTAAAAGAGACCCCTCCAACAATAATAGTTTCATCCGGAATTGGTGAACTCCAAAGAAATCTTGGGGTTATTTGCATCCCCTCCACATACAAATCCAACTTGCCTCATTTTAGAATGGCCCAAACCTCCTTGTCTTGCTTCTAGCCATCATAGTTGGTAGGTTCATCCTAAACCAAATCGCCACACATCGGTAAACACACAAGTTTTAGAGAGAGGAAAAACCACTAGTAGAAATGGCTATAAAAAAACCAAAGCCACAAATAAAAGTAAATATGTATATATTGATTAGCAGTCTTAAGTTGTCATAATTGAATAGTGTGGAAACTATCAATATGAGCTAACAATGTATCCAACTCACTCTCATTAGGAAATTACTTTAGCATCATGTTGATGTAATTCAAGCATCTGACTTGGAATATGGAGGATATTATCCCATTTTACTAAATTTGGAGTGAAAGCTCCATGATTTGTTAAGGCATCGATAACTTTATTGCTGCTCCTATACATGTGATTAGCACTACAATTCCAAAGGGAAATCATGAGGTTGTGAGCGGAGGCCAAAGGATCCTAGAGAGTCTAGCAGAGAGAGGCTTTCCCAGTTAACATGAAAATCATGTTCCTAGAGCCCCCTTCGATAACCAAATTAAAGAACCCAACTTGCATGGAAATTTGAATGTCATGGAAGTCCACTACCACCTCAAGAAAACTAGAAGATTGAACCCCCAAGTTGATCGCATAAGCCAAAATTAACTTCTCCTTGTGGTCATGGATGACCCCACCCCCACCTGCTTGACCTAGGTTAGGTTTGGTCAAGCCATCAAAATTGAGCTTTAGCTAGCCAGGCTCGAGGGGGGACTAAGGCATACTTAGCCTATGTAGTGGGATAAGAGAGTTGGGGGCATTAAGGGCCTCTAAAAAATTCCAAGCATACACAATCAAGACCTCCAGATCATTAGGATTTCTTTTGGGCTTGCATAGAGTAGAAAAAATCAACTCAACAACCTGACTAATAATTTGTTTAGCCACCACCAACTATAGGGACCATTTGTTCTTGAAAACTCTATTATTGTGCTCCTTCCAAAGTGTCCACCTTGTGAAGAATAATGATTTCCACCAAAGCCTAACAAGTAGAGGGTGAGACACTGGGGGGGACCAACAATCTAGAATCTCATGAACATCCTTTTTCTAGACCCAACATACTTTGAAAAGAGATTTAATTTTCTACCTAACCTGCTAGAAGTAAGAGCAATGGAAAAGAAAGTGAGAAATAGACTCAACTTCGTTCTCACATAAAAAATATTGATTCCCAAGTCGTGTGCCCTTTTTTTGCAAATTATCTAGAGTGGGGATCCTTTTGTGACAAATAGTCCACCAAAAAAATTGACATTAGGTAAGGAATCTCCTTTCCATAGCCGCATCTAGTCAAACACTAGGTTCCAAGAACTAGAGAGGAGGTTGTAGCCGATCTTGACAGAGTAAACGTCATCTTTAGAATCTTTCTAGACCAATGATTTAGGAAAGTTGGAGGGGAAGAACTTGTGATTCCTGAATATTCTAATAATTTCTTTAGCAACCAACTGAAGGGGGAGGGGGGGTCGAGCTAGTTAGGTTCAATCTTCCATCTAGGCGGATCGAGAGTAAAATCAATGTAATAGTTGACCTTATCACCCAACCAAGTAAAAAATTCCCATCGAACAATAGATAACATAGGATGAAACCCAAGAGCCTGTGAAGACAACCAGCTATCATCCTAGAAAGAGACCAAGGTACCCAATTTGACAAGACAAGAGGACCCTAAAGAGATTAAATTCTTTTCTTTTTAAAGGTTATTCTAGATCATAGAACTAGTAGGAAGAACCCCATTTCCCAGCATGGAGAGACAATCCCATTGATGCAAATATTTATCCTTGAGGATAGAAATCCATTCTGAATGATTGTTAAGAAGTTTCAAAGAAATTTTGGTTATAAGTGCCTTGCTCATCAATCTTGTTTTTCTCAAATTCAAACCTCCATAACATTTCCTAGAGCACAAAGTATCCCAATTCACTAGAGAGAACTTGTTCCTTTCCTCGGTCCTTGACCACAGGAATATACACTCGATTTGTTTGAGTTTCTCCAACCACATTGTGGGCATGAAAAGTAAAGACATTAGGTACACAATTGAACTTTGAAGGGTGGTCTTAAGAAGGAGAAGCTTAATAGCATTACTAAGAAGTTCCCCCTTCAATGCAACAAGCTTCCTTTGGACCCGTTCCAACGAAGTAGACCAGATAGAATTGTCCACCTTACCAATAGTAAGTGGCATACCCAGATAAGACAAGGGGAGGGGAAGGGTGTGGAAATTGAGAGTTCTAGAAATCTTGGCTTGAAGAGTAGGGTCGACATTCAAGAAAAATATAACACTTTTGTTAAAGTTGATAAACGTCCTAGAGGCCAAAGAAAATTTTGAAAGAATATCCATCCAACCTTTATCCTCCACCATAGTGGCCTCCCATAGCAAGATTGTGTCATCAAAAAATTATTGATGAGAGATCAACCTAGAAATAGAGGAAGGGGCTTATCCCACCAGAGAACCTTTTACATTCAAAATTACGGCCAAGAACCTCAACCATCAAAATAAAGAGATAGGGAAACACCAAGTCACCTTAGCGAATACCACTAGAAGCTAAGAAAAAGCCTTGTGGGGTGCCATTGATAATCGTAGTATTTGGGGAAGATCACACAACTCTAAATGAGATTCAAAAAATTTTCCAGAGAAGCTAAAACGATGGAAGACTTCAAAGAGGAAATCCCAAGACACCTTATCATAGGCCTTGGAGATATCTAGCTTAAGATCCATACTTTCCTTTCTACTTCTATCGATAGAGTGAAGGGTTTCACATACTAACATAATCACATTAGTTATCTACCTCCCAGGCACAAAGCCTTTCTGGCCAAGATGTATTAGCTTGTTCAAGTGGGGTTTAATATGATTGACCAACAATTTGGAGCATATTTTATAAATTATATTGCAAAGACTAATAGGCCTAAATTCAGTTAACTTTTTTTCCCCTAATGCTTAGGAATAATAATAATGAAAGTGTTATTGAATTCTTTAAGGATTTTTCCAATATAAAGAAATTTAGCCATTGCAGCTGTGACATCCTAACCAAAAATATCCCAAAACATTTGAAAAAAGAAAGGCGAAAAGCCATCTGAGCCAAGAGCCTTGAAAGGGCCGAGGGAAAACACAACCTTATGAACCTCATCTACCTAAGCACTATCTTCCATAGATGTAACCTTCTATTCAAATAGAGATAGGGGGATGACATTGAGGATGTCACCCACTAGAAACTCCGTTGGGTAAGGGTTGAGAAGGTTATGGAAAAAAGAAACACCAACATGAGCTAAATCATCCTCATCAGTCATAGTGCATCCATCTTCAAGGATCAACTCAAAGATAGTGTTCCTCTTCTTGTGTCTCATCGTCGTCATGTGAAAGGATCTAGATTTTTTATCCCCCTCATGGAGCCATTAATTCCTAGACTGCTATTTCCAATAAACCTCCTCCTTCTCAATAATATTATGTAGTTCGTTGAGTAGGGTCTTCTCCTTAGCAACAAGATCCACCTAAAATCAATATTTCATCACTTTTTGAGCCTTTCGAAGTTGATCTTTGAGAGACTTTTTATTTTTAAAGATGTTACCAAAATAGCTCTTACTCCAAACTTTGAGATTGCACTTGAGACTCTTGATTTTAAAAGCCAGATTGTACATAGTTGAACCACATCCACGAACCTTCCATTCCACCAAGAGGCAAGAAGATCCCTGAACAAAGGTTGATACATACACATTAATTCAAACTGAAAATTCATGTTCATGTTAGGGGAGTGCTCCAACACAAGAGTAGCGGGGTATGATCTGAACCAAGTCTGATGAGAGAGGACAAGGAGAGAGAAGGTGTGTCCCAGTTGGAAGACACCAAACAGAGATAAGGTTGGACTTGAATGAGATTATCCCCTATCCATTTGTTAGACCATGTGAAAGAGATGCCTTTGATGTCTAAATCCGTCAACCCACCATCATGCATAAAGGATTTGAGATCTAGCATGCTATCTGACAACTTGAGTGTACCACCCTACTTTTCAAAAGGAAAAAAGTGGGAATTTAAATTACCCATCACCATCTAGTTACAACAAAAAATATTATTCCTACATCCTAGTAGGTCAACCCAGGTGGACCTCCTATGAACCACATTATTGGGTGCATAAAAATTAGATAACACCCAATAAGGGAGACTGAGGCTTTGAGAGAAACTGAAACTAAGAAAAAACAATTTCATAGAGATTAGGGATCCATTGAGAAAAGATTTCCACATCGTAACCAAACCACTAGAGGCCCCAATAGCATCCATCACTAGCAACAGGGAATTAGGTCAAATGAACTTACTAGATTTATCAAACTTAGTAGCAATCATTTTAGTTTCTTGTAAGAGAAGGACATCAAGCTTGAACTCTTTAATGAAATCCCTGACAATATGCTTCTTATAAAGGTTATTAAGCCCTCAAATATTTTAATAGAGCATCAATATTTAGACTTGTTACATCTAGAGTTGACTTGCTCCAGTGTTGCCTAATTATCATTTTCAATGTCTTTAGTTGTGTTTTTTTGTCTAGTGACTTTACCAGGTTTCCTTCTTACCTTAGCAACAATCCCCATATTTTTTGACTTTCAAGGGTTGAACAAGCTGGAAGGACTAAGAGGGCTAGTCTTCATTGAGGAAGGGGGATAACACAAGGGATGACCAAAGAAACACAAGTAGGGATATCATCGTTCACCAGCTATGGGCCAAACAACATGCAGCAGAGGAGATAGGTTTAAAGAAGAGACCTCAAAACAAAATTTGGAGGAATCCAGGCAAAGCACTAATTAGTTGTAGGAGAGGAGAGAAAGGATGTTGAATGTAGGCTAGAGGGAACAAGCTTAGCAAAAGAAGGGGCTAGAGAAGGTGAAGGGGCTAGCAAGCTAGGAAGAGGAACCTCACACGATGAGGGAACATGAATCATAGGAGGAGATTGGGGCATCGGGATGGACAACATTGAATAAATTATTGATCACTCAGCATCAGGGCCAATGAACGGGGAGGCCATAGCCTTAGCTTTACCCATAGGGGGCTTGAGTAGACCTTTGAGGAAACCATTGCAGAGATGACCAATAGAAGAATAATTTTGACAAAAAGGAGCAGAGTTTTCATATTCAATGGTTTGGTACCACTTACCAAGCCTAGATTCTAGAATGATCGAGGTCAGGAGGACCTTATCTAGCTCAATACTGATGCAGAAATGAGAAAATACCAACCTAGATCTTTCTTTGGAGATATAATCCAATGCGAGGAAGTTGCCAAAAGAGTTGGCCACTCCCACAATAATTCATTTGTGCCAAAGCTCTAGAGGGAGGTGTGATAAATGAACCCAAGTAAGAAACGTTGTCGCCAAGTGAGAAGAAGGGTCAAAACTAGGATGCCCTTTGCATAATGCAAGGCTCTATTTACCGAAGAACCAAGGCCCCCTAGTAAGGGTAGCCAAGCAGTCCTCATGAAGATTAAAGTTGAAAAAAAATAAACCTATTGGAAGAGCCAAAATAGAGAAAGAGCCTTTGATAGCCCACTTGGAAGAAGGCCATTAACGTACAGATTCAATATTGGGTCTTCTTCCCATGAACCTACCGACTAGGCAATTTTCCATTTTGGCAATCAAACAGTCTAGAGATGGGTCCTTGATTTTTATAGTAGTACCTTCCTTAGAATGCATGATCTGAACCTCATACCCA
This sequence comes from Sequoiadendron giganteum, assembly GCA_007115665.2. NCBI lineage: Eukaryota > Viridiplantae > Streptophyta > Pinopsida > Cupressales > Cupressaceae > Sequoiadendron > Sequoiadendron giganteum. The sequence goes on along the minus strand of CM021105.1, from coordinate 660,503,792 downwards.
ACCACACATCCTTTCTCACTGGCATTATTTGGAAAAATACCTTTCTAGTCAGGGGGTACATTTTCAGAAGGGACAAAAAGTGACCTAGAAACCCATGAGAATATTTGGCAGACCCACCCTGCCTGACAGAAATGCCAAAATTCCATCACACCAGAGGATAGGAACTAAGAGATTCCTACCCAACACCATCCATACAGATGCTTGAAAATAAAATGATTTTTGAAGAAGGTTCTAAAAGCAAAAGCATTAGTAGTTTAAGCCTTTAGGAGTCTTGGACCATTCATCAACCATACTAGCAAATGATTAGTAGTTTAATGAAAATTATGCAATCACCCTACAAGAGCTACACCAACAATTTTAAATAAACTTAGAACACAACAAATAGAAATCGTGTTAGGGTTAGGTAAATTGTGAATCCAAGAAATTTTGCAAAATTGACATAGAACGAGAAAAAAATATGATAGCGGCCCTATCAACTATGATAGCGACTCTGCAATTAGTAGGATCACGACTCTTTCATATGATAGTTTCTATATGTAATTAGTATGAATGCAACTCTTTTAGATGATAGCATCTTGAAAATGGTACGATAGAGGTTCTGAACATGGAAATAGCGACACTATAAATGTCAATCAATAAAACATAGTGAAAATACTACAAAATAGAAAGAAAAATAACAACTAGTTTTAGTGATAGTGGCTAGTTTTTAGGATGACTATAGTTGAAAAATAGTACGATAGTGTCCTTCCTAATTATAGCAGATTTGTTCCTACACAAAATATCGAAAAATATGAAAGCGGTTTTGTTCCTATAACGGTGACCAGAAAATATGACAACCACGTTCACATTTAAGATTGTAGTGGTCTAGTTTGATAAAAGTGATTCCTGCAAACAACGATAGTGACCTAGGACCTGCAACTTCTTACAAAGCTTGATGAAAACATTAGAGTTAAGGACCTAGGTCCCACCAGGAATGCCAAAATGTGTAAGGGGAATATGGATTGAAGATTAGTAATAATGAATGAATTCAAATAAATTTAAAACAAGATAACAAGAACCACTTACCCATGAAATGTAATTGCAAAGCTTAAGAATCCAAACAAGAAAGGTTAGGACAAAAAATTGAAAACATAAATGAATTAAAAAACTAGAATCATATCATCCCGTGGTTGAGTGTATTTGTGCTGAATATGGATGTTGGATTGCTTGATTCAACACAAAGCCTCCATGATTGAAAAAGCTTGATAAGATGATGATCTAGAACATGAGGGTATGTTTGCTAAATTTTCTTAATAATCAATCTGATATGACCTTTCTACAAATTCTCTAGAGATTTACTTATGAGAGGGATGAAGGTTGTTTTATATATTTACGAGTTTCAGATGAACGATCAAGATGTAAGGATGAGAGATCAATATTAATAGTTCATGTCTATTGAGAGGTAATAGATTGATAAACTAACTCACCTCATTAATCCAATTAATGGAATTAATTGGATAATCAATGGGATTGGATTGAATGATTAGTGGGACTAGAGTAATCGATGGAATTGGGAAATCAGATTGAGAAATTAGTGGACATGATTTATTCAGTCAACATATGTGAGGATGATTTCATTAATTTAATAATTAATTAATGTTGAGAGGAATGTGCAAGATTTATTTGAATTAATAAATAAGTTTTTATTTATTAATTCATAATGTTAAGTGAATTTGGAAAAATTGAATAGGGTGGGTGCATGGAAATGGGTAGCGATTCCGTGGACACCCTAAAAAAAAAAGTTAAAAACCATAACGCGAGCGCATTATAACGTGCTCACATTATGTCTTCCGTTCAACCTAGGCAAGGTCTCGGTGGCTACAACTACAAATAAATAGCGCGAGCGCATTATAATGTGCTCGTGTTATCAACTGTTAAAAGCAAAAAAACAAATGCAAATCTCTCATTTGCATTTCAACAATTTTTTTTTTGCACCCGTGGCCAAAAACCCTAGAATATTGCGCTCACATTCTAGGAGGAGAATTTATTCACCAAGAATCCCTATTTCTTCACAATGATGGTGCCACGACGATGAGGAGCTATAAGAGGTAAGGATTCTATGGTTTTTGTTTTGAATTTGTTAGTTCTAGGTTGAATTTGATATCTATTTGTTTGAATTTTTAGGAGATGCAAATCAACTTGCAAACGCTCAAAATCCTCAACAAGAAGACCAACCAAATCCTAAAGATCAAAATCAACCACAACATCAACCTCCTCCACTAATCACTCAACCCCCTCCTGACACTCAACAAAATTTAATGAGTGAAATTAAGAACAACAAAAAACAAATTGAGGATTTGATCAATAGGTTGAGTGATCCAAATGGTTTAACCACGGAAAGAATGACCCTAGAAAATTCATTGAAAGATATGTTAACAAACGTAGATTCAATTAGCAAACAAATAACTGGATGGGAAGATAGGAGGTAGGCGTTTAGGGACTATTATGCAAATAAACTATCATACAAGGATGTGAAAGATTTAAAAATTACAAAAGGTGATTTGTGCTCATAATTCACCGACCCATGCACAAATCAAAATCATACCCTCAATGTGAAGAGGTTTCCTATCCATTGGTGCCACCACCAACGGATGAAGGAACAGTTTTATGATAGGTGGTACATGGTCTTCGATTACCCACCGTGCAACAATTGTGAGGTCCCGCAATATTTCCTTAGGAAATTATACAGTGAGTTCATATTGAACAAAATCCCAAATTATTTTGATATGAGGGATTTCCAAGGGAGAGGTGGGGGGTCAGCTCAGGATAGACTTGTTGCACAACCGGATCCTACGCGGCAAGGTAGACAAGCTCTCACTAGGCCACCTCATGAGCATGTTGTTATGCCTTTCGTCATGAAGGAAAGTGTTGACGTAGAGACATTGCAGGCAATCAACACTTTGAACCAGAGTGTCATCCATCATACTAGCCCTATTCTACAGCGCCATCCAGGGGAGTCTTCTAGTGGTGGCCTTCAAACACATGTGTTTCAATCTTGCAGGGCTACTTGTTCACATGACCCCACCGACTCTCAGGAGACTAGTATGCAGGATCCGTCTACAAGTATGGAGATGGAGAGGGCAACTGACATTTTGCATGAGGCATATCACATTGATAGTCAGGTAAAAGTTAGTGCATGTGTTCATTGAATTTAATTTATTAAATTTTGATTTTGAAATGCAAGATTAACTAAAAATGTTTTATGATTTTAATAAAATTGCAGGGTCACAGTGTTGAGACTGGATACACCGGCCCCCCACCAACCTATTTTTGTAGTACACCTATCACTAGGGTATGTAACTAGTAAACAATTATAAGTTTATTGCATATTAATGGCATTTTTTACGAATGGTAATTTAATATGCAATTTTGGATGTTGAATAGACTAATATTGGAGGTTTTGATGGAACACTTCCTAGTGGCCGTGGATTTACTCAAACCTTCACATAGGTAATAGAATAAAGAATTTAACTAATGAATCAAGTAATTAATAGATTTGTGTAGTTTATACAAGCATATCGTTGATTACATTGAATAATTTGTTGTTTTATTTTCAGTTGTTACGAGACGATACACCTCCAAATGTGACGAGGGCAATGGATATTGGTGTGACATCTGCTATACAATCCTCTATGACTCTGAAAAAAGAGGTATGAGGCAAATTAGTAAATTTTAATTTACATTTATTGTTATAGATGTTAGTTAGTGAAAAATCAAACCATTATTGATTCACGTAGTTTTTGTCTATTTGTATGGTTTATACATTGCTTGAGCACACCTGAGCATGGGTGTGAGGATATTCCCCTCGTGGAGAGAGATCGTGAGATGGCTCTAAGTGATTATTTTGTCAAATATATCATTTTTTATAATGTAATTTCTATATATTCATGTCTTTACTTCCTATTGTAACAATTAAAACTTCACCATGAACTAAACCCTAGGAGTAGTAGGAGCACTCCACGAGCGCAGCAAAAATGAGTGACAGACCTATCGCCATCTGAGCGAAAAGGAAAGGGAAATATTTTATTTCTTGTGCATGGAGAGCAATGAATTTTGATTCCAGAGTCCTTTGTTGTATGCCTACATGGCAGTTTTGTACATATTTTTTATTGGACATATTTGACATTGTATGCCTAGATGGCATTCTCGTAAGCCTATATGGCTATTTTGTACATATATTTCATACTTATATCGACATATATTGATGTATGCCTACATGGTTATTTGGTTAATACAAATATCTTTTATCGATGCCTGTCCATATTTGCATTCTAAATTGATGGTTCAATAGATATGAGTTATGTGTATTCAAGTGTATACTTTACAACTTAGGTATATACTTTGTGACTTACGTGCATTCGAGTGTATACTTTTTGGATTACATGTTTTCATGCATATACCTTGTATTTATGCATATACTTTGTTTTCATGCATATACTTTCTTTTAATTTGTGTATACTATGTATTCGTGTGTATACTTTTTGAGGCTTACGTGTTTTTGAGTACTTGTAGTTCCCTTATTGACATGTACATGTTTGACTTATTTATGTGTATAATTATTAATTGGTTAGCCCTAGCATTGATCTATGTCATCCTCAATGCATGATCCTTGAGATGGAGTAAGTATACCCTCAAGGTCAAAAGGAGTTTCACATGCATTCTTCATAGGCTCATTTTGGTAGTGAGACCAAAAACCTCTTGCATCATTGAAACAATTTTTTTTTTCCTTTATAGTAGGTCTGAAGCCATTATCATTCTCCATCAGTTCTTCATGTATCCACTCTCCATTAATGGTTGTCTCATGACCTTCATGAAACCAAGCACTTATCTCATTTGTGATAGAAGAAATGTATGAAGATTTATCTTCCTCCTTATGAACCATTCATTATCATGAGAGATGGGTTCTTGTGAACCACTACTAATGAATCATGGGTCAATGAGTTTGACTTGTAAAACTACACGATTGAATCCTGATTGCAATATATCACAATATTTATATATCTAAATGTGTTATTTCCTTCAGCTAAAATTTGTGCTTATACTTATGTGACTGATGTATGTTTGTGTATGGGATCATAGTAATTTCTATTTGATGATTCTATTGTGTCTTCAAGGTTTATTTATTAAAGGGTGCATGAAACAAGTTTTAAATCCTTACAAATCTTTGAATTTCTTAGGTTTTTCTATTTGTTGAGTCTGGGCTCCAAGCCCGAGTCCAAGTCAAAAAATGGCTTGTCAAGTCTAAGGCGAGTCCTAGTCTTGTAACACTAGTGTGAACACATCGAGGAATAATGTATATGCCGATGAAGAGACAACCCATCCTTGTTTCCAAACAAACCATGGTATAGATATGTTTGGTCGAGATAAAACATCACTCTCCTAGATAGTTCAAATGATAATCTTTCATGGCTACAAACACATCTTCATTATGTGTGTTCTTGATCCTACTGAAGAAATGGTGGAACATGTTGTAGATCAAATATTGCAACCCTAAGTCCACAAGAAGGTTACTTGTCCTGATTTCCGCAAATGTCTTTAAGATGTTCATCCTTCTTGAGTAATGTGAACTATTGATGCTATCTAAATCTTTGAAACTATCTGCAATCATGTGCAATACTGTAGAAGCTAGAGCTATATCTAATACTACAAATGACTGCTCAATGGAATCCTGATAGCAATATCACAATTTGACACATTGTAGAAAATACATCCTACTTATCAATTGATGAGCTAAAGGGGCTCTATAATGAATGTTTCATAAGGCACAACACTTGCTGAAGGTTTTGCAAATGGGGTTGCAAGCTAAGTGGGCTTAACCTTGGGGAAAAAACTTCGTGCTTAAGCGCTTGAGCTGGAATATACTGGAATGGGTGACCTCGCGGGAAGGCCTAGTGCCTCACCTCTATGAGCATCACTTAGATGCAATGAGTGCTAAGTGGGCCATTCAATATCATTTCAATTGTTTTGCTTTTAGCAACTTACAAATTTGCAACATAAGACTCCTCCAACCTAAGGGATCGATCTAGTGGAACATAGCTCAGAGTGATTCCACATGTTTCAGTGAAAAAGAGGACCATTCCTAGCATAAACATACCTATTTGGATGTGTTGGAATAGTCCACTTGGCCACACAAGTTGCAGAATGAAAGTTGCACCACTTTGGAACTTTGCACTGCTTGCATTTGATGCTTTTTCCATCAAGTGAAAATCCAACACCATTGGAAAACCACTCTGAGATAGCCAAAATCGAGAGAGGTTTTTGTAGATAGGCTCAACACGATCCTATAGGATAAGACGATAAGTTTCTAAGCATCACGACATTTGAGTAATATCATGTTGAATTTTGCAGCCATTTTGAACTTTGGACCCTTAAGGGATCAATCCGATTGAACGTAGCTCGGAGCAATTCCATGTGTTTCAGTGCAAAAAAAGATAATGCCTAGCATAAAAATACCTATTCAAATGTGTTGGAGCAGTTAGTTTGGTCACATGAGTTGCAGAGCGAAAGTTGCACCACTTTGCATCTTTGCACTGCTTGAATTTGACACTTTTTCCATCAAGTGAAAATCCGCTGCCACGAGAAAACCACTCCAAAATAGCCAAAGCCGAGAGAGGATTTTCTAGAGGGGCCAAATTCCTTTCTGTAGGATTAGATGATAAGTTTCTAAGTGTCACGGTATCCGAGTACTAGCATGCTGAAGTTTGTAGCCATTTTGCACTTTGGACCCTTAAGGGATTGATCTGGTGGAACATAGCTCGGAGCAATTCCATGTGTTTTGGTGTGAAAGAGGACCATGCCTAGTGTAAACATACCTATTCAGACATGTTGGAATAGACCACTTGGTCACATGAGTTGCAGAGTGAAAGTTGCACAACTTGAATTTGACACTTTTTCCATCAAGTGAAAATCTTCTGCCATGAGAAAACCACTCCAAGATAGCCAAAACCAAGAGAGGTTTTTCTAGAGGGGTCCAACACCTTTCTGTAGGATCATACAAAAATTTTCTCAGTGTCATGGTATTTGAGTACTAGCATGTTGAAGTTTGCAGCCATTTTGCACTTTGGACCCTTAAGGGATTGATCCGGTGGAACATAGCTCGGAGCGATTCCACATGTTTTGGTGTGAAAGAGGACCATTCCTAGCATAAAAATACCTATTCAGATGTGTTCGAATAGTCCGCTGGGTCACACGAGTTTCAGAGCAAAAGTTGCACCACTTTGTAAACTTTGCACAACTTGAATTTGACACTTTTTCCATCAAGTGAAAATCCACTGCCACACGAAAAACACTCCAAGATAGCCAAAACCGAGAGAGGTTTTTCTAGAGGGGTCCAATGCCTTTTTGTAGGGTCAGATGATAAGTTTCTAAGTGTCATGGTATCCAAGTAATAGCATGATGAAGTTTGTAGCTATTTTGCACTTTGGACCCTTAAGGGATCGATCCGGTGGAACATAGCTCGAAGCGATTCCACGTGTTTTGGTGCAAAAGAGGACCATTCATAGTGTAAAAATATGTATTCAAATGTGTTGGAACAGTCCGCTTGGTCACACAAGTTGCAGAATGAAAGTTGCACCACTTTGCAACTTTGCACTGCTTGCATTTGATGCTTTTTCCATCAAGTGAAAATCCGCCGCCTCGAGAAAATCACTCCAAGATAGCAAAAACTAAGAGAGGTTTTTCTAGAGGGGGCCAACACCTTTCTGTTGAATTAGACGAGAAGTTTCTAAGTGTCATGGTATCTGAGTAATAGCATGTTGAAGTTTGCAGCCATTTTGCACTTTGGACCCTTAAGGGATCAATCCGGTTGAACGTAGCTCAGAGCGATTCCACATGTTTCAGTGCAGAAAAAGACCATGCCTAGTGTAAACATACCTATTCAGATGCATTGGAGCGGTTAGTTTAGTCACACAAGTTGCAGGCGAAAGTTGCACCACTTTGCAACTTTGTACTACTTGAATTTGACACTTTTTCCATCAAGTGAAAATCCACCGCCACGAGAAAACCACTCCAAGATAGCCAAAAATGAGAGAGGTTTCTCTAGAGGGGCCCAGCGCCTTTCTGTAGGATTAGACGATAATTTTCTAAGTGTCGCCATATCTGAGTACTAGCATGTTGAAGTTTGCAGCCATTTTGCACTTTGGACCCTTAAGGGATCGATTCGATGGAACATAGCTCAGAGCGATTCTACGTGTTTCGGTGTGAAAGAGGACCATGCCTAGCATAAAAATAGCTATTTTGATGTGTTGGAACAGTATGCTTGGTCACATGAGTTGTAGAGTAATGTGTACAAATTGTTTACATGACCTTTATATGACCTTTTTCACATTGTTTACCTTTCAAAATTCAAAGTTTTCAAATTTTCCTATTCAAGGCATTTACAGAACAAGGTGCTACTACACCAAACATGAAATCCAACCTTACAATATTTGAGTATATCTCATTATGTAATTAAATCTTATTACAATGCCTCTAGCACTTCGTTCTCTCAGATCTTTTACAATGTCACTCATACATTCAAGATTCTCTTTAAATGTCTACATCATAGGTGCTCATAATGAGGTTAACTTCAAATGAGTAACTTGAGATTCCCTCGCTAAGCTTCACATTCTCTCTTATAATGGCTTGAAATCAAAATTGAGATTTGTCAAAATCATCAAAATAAGTATGTTGCATTGCTTTTTTGGCTGAGATTCTCTTTGATGGCTCTTAAATTAGCATTTTCTGCAACGAAAGATCAATCAACCCTTAGTAGTTTACGTACAAATACGCAAAGTAAAAGAGAAAAAGAAAGAGCATCCAAAATGGAAATGAAATAAAAATAGATGGAAGGCACTTATAGATGTTGCCTGCAGGCATCGAAATAAGGATGTTGCATTGCTTTTCTGGTTGACATTCTCTTGGATGGCTCATATATCTGTATTTTTTGCAAGGGGACACCAATCACTGTAAAAGAAGATGATAGCATTGGAATTAAACAAATTAATGTGCATACAAGTATAAATTAATAAGAACCAATGTGCATATACTTACAAATTAATCCAACAAACCATCCGGGTCTGCTCTACTCTTTATTGTGTCAAGTATTGCCTCATGGTCAGACTCGCGGACCTTCCATAACGTCTTGTTCAAAGGCTACCCTCATACTTGGTCAAATGAACATTGGATGCCATGACAAGGTTCAAGTAATGAAGAATCTTACGATGCATGTCAAAGTCCTAAAATAGCCAATGTTTAACACTTGAATGTGGGTACCTTCTAAGCCATGTTCCAGTAACCACAACTGAGCCTGTAGGGTGTTCGATGTTTTCTCCATCTATAATTGAGGCCTCCAATTTATTTTTGGTCTCAACACAATGACGCAAGTAATATTTTGTTCCCTCTTCATTGTCTTCATCTGCAATAACTGCATAAACATGCCCTGCATTGATATGTGCAAAAAATATCTTGAAATTTGTCGACATTACGAATACAGTACAAAGTAAGATCTAACAATATGGAATTTCAACAACTAAGAAAGTAGATATATCACCTCATTGAACTAGATCTGATATGTGGTCAAATTCGACCGATGATTCTATCTGTGTCAATTCCAATGTTGTCGGAGGGCGATACGTGTGAAGTGGGCTAAGATAACTTGTGAACCATTTGTCAACCCACTCCCCTGACTCACAATCATTCCAATCTTGCATTGTACATGAAGAACAAAAGCATGCCATTTTTCGTGTATCGATACTCCATGAACTTGTATTTGAGCTAAGGAAAGACTGTACCTCACTCGATCCTATTAGTGTACAACAGTCTTCATATGGTGCAATGTTAGTATCATCCATCAACCAAAAAAATCTATGAACTGAAGATGTACCTTCATTACCTGGACCCATCAAAGCATTACACCACTCGACAATTGATTTTTCATTTGTCAACTTTGCATTGTCTTTATACTTTAACTCTTCTCGTTAATTCTCTTTTCATGCATGCTCTTGCACCTCCATGTCCGGCCTCACAATAGTTCCACATATGTTGAACACCTATAATGATATGCATCCTCCACAACTAGTAGAACATGCGCGAGTTCTTGAACTGTGATGCATAGTTATCAGACCATATTATATGTTGATCATATTCTATGCCCCTCTGAGCCAAACCACTATAGAACATTTGGAAGCAACCTTGCACGAACTTTGGAGAATGTGTGCGATCATCACTAATGTAAAAGTGGTACTCCCCCAATACCTTCCTTTGCTCATCTGTACTATCAGATGCATGAATGAATGCTATGTGCATAAATATCAAAACTTGTGTGGAATTGTAATATTGTGACTACACCTCATGTTGTGGCTATAGAGTGTAGTTCTCTGCAAAGTCAACCATAGATATTATGCTTCCAATTGGACATGTGTCCTTGCATAGCTTGAACTGCATTTCCAACCATTGGGCTTTATGGGTATGCATTGCATACTCAGACAGTATACTATGACAAAATGTGGTCATAAACTGGTACATTGGAATCTTCTCAATAACCAAATCACACCTTTTTTCTTAAGACCCATCTTTTGTAGCATATGCCATTGTTTTATACTTCCCGAACTCTACTAGTTTTTGTCCCACCTCATCTGTGCTTTCCATATGTTGACATACTGGCATACGCTGGAAGCCACCACAATGCTCACATGAACCATCCAAGCATGTTGTCCTATAGAATATATGGCCATCCTCTATTTCACATAAAATTTGTGATAAGAACTCTCTTGAAGATTTTGGTGGGGTTTCTATGCCACAATCCTACAAAACATTGTTAGTATGCAAATCTAAACATATAGAACAATAAACATCATAATTGTTAGAAAACTCAATATGTAGTCTACAACAACAAGTAGTGCATGTGTGATTTATCTTGACATAAAAAGGTTTAAGCATTTAAAAAAATCTTTGAGAAATGTACTAATTTGAGGATAATCATTTTCAAATTTCTGAAAAAATTGGGTTTGAGTCATATCCAAAAAATGCTTTGAATGTGGCTCACGATTCTGACTACCGATTCTCCTTCTTACCACATCCCTTTGATTCAGAGACAACCTTGTGTTATTCTTCCAATACTCTTCAACCCCTATACCCTCTTAATCCCTCAACCCTCAACCCTTAAACCCTAATCCCTCAAACCCTATACCCTCTTAATCCCTCAACCCTCAACCCTCAGCCCTCAACCGTCAACCCTCAACTCTTAAACCCTAATCCTTCAAACCCTATACCTTATTAATCCCTCAACCCTCAACCCTTTAACCCTAATCCCTCAACCCCTATACCCTCTTAATCCTTGAACCCTCAACAACTATACCCTCTTAATCCCTTAACCCTCAACCCTCAACCCTTAAACTTTAATCGCTCAACCCCTATACCCTCTGAATCCCTCAACCCTCAACCCTTAAACCCTAATCCCTCAATCCTCAACCCTTAAACCCTAATCCCTCAACCCCTATACCCTCTTAATCCCTCAACCCTCAACCCTCAACCTTTAAACCCTAATCCCTCAACCCCTATGCCTTCTTAATACGTCAACCCTCAACCCTCAACCCTTGAACCCTAATCCCTCAACCCCTATACCCTTAATTGTCAACCCTTAAACCCTAATCCCTGAATCCCTATACCCTTTAATCTTGCAACCCTCAACCCTTCAACCTTAATCCCTCTACCCCGTACCCTCTTAATCCTTGAACCCTCGACCCTTAAACCCTCAACCCCTGTACCCTCTTAATCCCTCAACCCTCAACCCTTAAACCCTAATCCCTCGACCCCTATACCCTCTTAATGCCTCCACCCTCAACCCTTAAACCCTAATCCCTCAACCCTATACCCTCTTAATCCCTCAACCCTCAACCCTCAAAACCCTAATCCCTCAACCTCAACCCTTAAACCCTAATCCCTCAACCCCTATACCCTCTTAATCCCTCACCCCTCACCCCTCAACCCTCAACCCTCAACCCTCAACTCTTAAACCCTAATCCGTCAAACCCTATACCTTATTAATCCCTCAACCCTCAACCCTTTAACCCTAATCCCTCAACCCCTATACCCTCTTAATCCTTGAACCCTCAACAACTATACCCTCTTAATCCCTTAACCCTCAACCCTCAACCCTTAAACTTTAATCGCTCAACCCCTATACCCTCTGAATCCCTCAACCCTCAACACTTAAACACAAATCCCTCAACTCCTATAACCTCTACCATATAACCTATTAATCCCTCATCCCTAAACCCTAAACCCTTAAACCCTAACCCATAAACCCTCTACCCTCTACCCTCAACTGTAATCCCCCAACCCTTAAACCCACTTAGTAAACTCTCTACCCTAATCCCTCAACCCTCTTGACCCTTAAACCCTCACCCCTTAAACCCTTAAAAACTCAACCCTAAACCCTCAACCATCAACCCTAACCCCTTAAACCCTAAACTATTAAACCCTTTGCCCTCTACCCTCTACCCTCTAACCTCTACCCTTAACCCAATACTCTCTACCCTAAACCCTAATCCCTCAACCCTTAATCTCTCAACCCCTATAACCTCTACCTTATATATTGGACCCTCAACCCTAATCCCTCGACCCTATACCTTAAAACCTCAATCTTCAACCCTCAACTGGTGTAGGAGCACCTAGAAAGCACCTAGGAAACACTAGGCTTAGGAATTTTTTTTTTTAATGTGATAAGGTCATGTTGACGATTGCAATCAATGTAAGAAGAGACCTAAAATGTCTTGGTCAGGAGCTATCAGGAGTGGATGAGTTTAGCAACTTTGTTTGCACTAGGATTCCCCCACAATTGGAAATAAAGCCAAAAATGTTGCATTTGTGCAATTTTGGCCTAATGTGGTGGTTATTTCCGACCAAGGGGAAGGGTAACCACTTTTTGAACCTTTATAAGGGGTGCCTCGACCTATGTGAAAGGTTGGAAGGCATTACAAGTTTTGTAGTTTGAGATTTTCATGAAGGACAAGGGAGGATAGTAGAAGATTCACTAATTTTTTTGTGTTTTATTCTTAGTGGTGTGTTAATGGCATAACCAGGCTTTGTTATGCATGTGGAATGTGATCTAATTATCTTCCAAGCTTTTATTGGGTCTATAGATAGTTGTTTCAGTGTTCAAAGTTTTCAATTTCAGTTCTCTAGGTTCTTGTTTTGGTAGTTCTGACTGACAAACTGCAATTAATGGAGTTCTAGACCACTCTTCCCCTATACCTGGTGTATGGGCTCTTGGAAATAGTGGTTAGGCTCCATGAGTGTACTTATAGTAGTGGTAGGAGTCATTAGGGGTCAGTTATTCATGAAAGAAGACCTTTCCTAGGCGAGCAAAATAGTGCTCGACTAGGAAAGTCAAGGGGTGTGAAGCACCTAACTTGTAGGGGAGACCTCTCCATGCCAAATCCCATTGTATAAAGGTGGATGGAGGCCCTATAGAGGTCTGGTATCAATTAGGAGGCTACACCAATCCGTTTTATGGAAGAACTCTCTTACAATTCATCGGGTGGCCAAGAATTGACTAAAAAAAACCTAAACTTGCAAAATTGTTGGATCAGCCTGTGTACAGCAAGACAAGGACTAAGACCTTGAAAATATTGAAGGGCTTGGTAACAGGACCAAGAATCCATAGGAAATTTTTGGGGTTCTTTGGAAGAGTTTGGAGAAATATCCACTATTCTCGAGTTAGGAGGGCTAATTTGGGGTTTTAGGCTTGTGGCCTTTTTAACCTAGGTGAGGGTTTGGTGGAAGCGATGGAGAATGGGAGCCTAGTGGTTGATCAATAACCATAATAGGATACTAAGAAGCTTTATTTTCCATCTCTACACCACTACAAGAATCTAACTGAGTGTTGAGAGTGTTTGACCTTTAGGGAAGATTAAGGGTCAAGGGTGAGATAGTGGCAAAGCACCAAGATTGGTTTGGTAGTTGTGAACTTGGATGAAAGTGGGGATAGCCAGTAGAACTAGGGGTACCTATACCTGAGATAGGACATATAGGTTAAGGTGGTGGAGAGTTCCACCATAGGGGATTGCCAAGGTGAGACCCAGAGCATGGAACAGTGAGTGTAACATCCAACCCCAGCCTACATCAGATTGGTATTAGAGCCAGTGAAAGATTTGGGATAGTGATTTGTATGTCAGAGGTTGAATCAAGTGGTTCCAACACCATGGTGACCAATGCAGAATTGGGAAGAGACTTGATAGAGCAACAAGAGAAAAACAGGCAGCTGGAAGAGGCAGTTGAAGATATGAATCAAAGGCTAGAAGAGGTGGTAGAGGATGCAAGCAAGATGAAGGTACAACTAGAAGTAGTGAGAGACAAGGCTGAGGATCAGGTTGAGGAGGACATTGAACTAGACCCTGATCCTCCACTAAAGGAGGGACCCTTCCTCAAGGGATTGAAGTCTTTAAGTGGTAAAGCGTTAGAAGGCATTCCCATCTTCACAGGTAGAATGGATGTAGAGTTGGTTATGGAGTGGATAGAAGGAATGGAGAATCACTTTGAGTGTGATGAAGTGACTGAGGCACAGAAGGTGAAGATAGAAAAATCAAGGCTAAGGGGACAAACACTGACTTGGTGGAAGTTCCTGCAAGAATAAAGGGAGAATGAAGGCAAGAAACACATTACAAGCTGGAAAGCTATGGTGGCTAAAGTGAAGGAGTATTATCTACCTGAAGATTATGAGGTCCAATTACATAAGAAGAGGCAAAACCTTAGGCAAAGAGACCTAGCTGTAGCTGCCTACACCGAGGAGTTCCAAAAACTAAGCCTTAGGTCTAGGGTGCAAGAAGTGGAAAGCATCAAGGTGGCAAGGTATCTAAATTGCCTAAAATGGAACATCCAAGAAGAATTGAGTCTTTTTACACTCACCAACCTCCATAGTTTTTTTCAAATGGCTTTTAAGGTGGAGGAGAAGTTGAAAAAGAAATAAGACTCTAACTCTAAAGGCAGAGGCAAAGGCAAAGATCAAAGAGGACAGTGAGGTGGCTACCAAGGTAGAGGCAATGACCAAAGAAACCAAGGAGAGTTTAAATCCATAGATCATGGAAATGAAACACCTTCTAGAGGAGGGTATAATAGAGGTAGAGGTTCTCAAGGAGGATCCAATAGAGGAAGAGGAGCAGGTAGGAGCAATTCCTATTTTGCACACATGAAATGCTACCATTGTGGACAAGTTGGACATCCAGCCTATAGGTGCCCAGAGAAAGCATCTACATCAAGCAATGAGAAGAGAGTGGATTATGCACAAGAGGAAACAATGAGTCCTAAGTCAACTGAGGTCAGTCACATTGAATCTAAGATGGGAGAGAGTCTGATGTTCAGAAGAGTTTTGATTAGACAACGGGTCAAGGAAGAACCCAAATAGAGGAGAGCTCTATTTAGAGTAAGGTGCAAGATACTTGGTAAAGTATGCAAGGTAATAGTAGATTCAGGTTCAACAGACAACATTATATCAAAGGAGGCAGTAATGAAATTGAAATTGGAGAAGGTACCCCACACTAACCCCTACAAGGTCACATGGCTTAACAAAGGGCAAAGTGTTTTAGTGAATGAGCAAGTAACGGTGGAGTTTTCCATTGGGGGGTACAAGGACATGTTAGTTTGTGATGTGTTACCCATGGATGCATGTCATATACTATTGGGAAGACCATGGCAATATGACAGAGGTGCCATATATGATGGGAAAGAGAATAGCATTTCCTTAAAGAAGGATGGGAAGACTTTTAAGTTGCAGTCACTGTTAGAAGAAGATGAAGGATAGTCAAAGACACCAAGTGTTCTCCTAAGTAGTGGGAAGGAATTCCTTAACACCCTACATGAAGGAGGAGAAGGATATGTAGTCTTGTTGTAGTCCAAAGAAGAAGATAAGACTGAAAAACCAGTCATACCCAGAGCAGTCCAGAATTTGCTTGAAAAGTATAAAGACATAGTAAGTGATGGTACACCTGCAACTTTACCTCCTAAAAGAGCTATTAATCATCAAATTGACTTCATACCTAGAGCATCATTGCCTAACAAAGCAGCATATAAGCTTACACCAGATCAAAATCTAGAGGTAGCTAGAAAAGTGCAAGAGTTGTTGGATCAAAAATTGATTCAAAAGAGCATCAACCCATGTGCAGTACCAGTAGTTTTAGCAACCAAGAAAGGAGGAAAGTGGAGGTTATGTACTGATTCTAGAGCAATCGATAGAATCACAATTAGGTATAGGTTCCCTATTCCTAGAATTGAAGACTTGATGGATTGTTTTGGAGGAGCTCTGTATTACACCAAGTTGGATCTCAAAAATGGATACCATCAGATCAGAATTAAGGATGGTGATGAGTGGAAGACAACATTTAAGACAAATGATGGGTTATATGAATGGAGAGTGATGCCATTTGGTCTCTCCAATGCCCCTAGCACATTCATGAGACTCATGAACGAAGTACTTAAGGACTTTACAGGGATATTTGTGGTTGTATACCTTGATGACATCCTCATCTTTAGCAAAATAGCAGAGGAGCATCTCAAACATGTGGAGTTGGTACTTAGAAGATTGCAATAGGAAAAGTTGGCTATCAACCTAGAGAAGTGTGAGTTCTTTAAACAAGGGCTTGTCTATTTGGGATTTGTAGTGTCTCAAGGATCATTGAAGATGGACCCGAGCAAGGTGGAAGCTATCCTAAATTGGCCTACACCAACAATAGGGACTGAGGTAAGAAGTTTCCATGGATTGGCTCAATTCTATAGAAAATTCATAAG
Organism: Sequoiadendron giganteum; assembly: GCA_007115665.2. Lineage (NCBI taxonomy): Eukaryota > Viridiplantae > Streptophyta > Pinopsida > Cupressales > Cupressaceae > Sequoiadendron > Sequoiadendron giganteum. The sequence goes on along the minus strand of CM021105.1, from coordinate 660,486,992 downwards.
GAACTTTAGTGGTATATGTGCACCATTTCTAGAGACAATCAAGGGTGGTTTGGAAACCAAGTTTGTGTGGACTCAAGTAGATGAGAAAGGGTTTGAGAAACTGAAACAAGCAGTGGCAACTCAACCTATTCTCTTATTACCTAGCTTTGATAAATTGTTCACTATTGAGTGTGATGCTAGAAGAGTTGTAGTAGGAGGAGTGCTAAGTCAAGAGGGCAGGCCTATAGCCTTCTTTAGTGAGAAGCTCAATGAACCAAAGAAGAAATACTCAACCTATGAATTAGAACTTTATGGTTTGGTTCAGTCACTTAGGAAAAGGAGGCATTACCTTCTACCCAAGGAGTTTGTAGTCTTTACAGACAACCAAGCACTCAGCTATATGAATACCCAAGAGAAGTTGAGCAATAGACACTTGAAGTGGATGGAATACATCCAAGCTTTTACCTTCACGATCAAACACAAGAAGGGCTAGATGAATAAGGTAGCAGATGCATTGAGCAGGAGGTTGCTGAGAGTACAAGAGATACAAGTGTAGAGCATAGGGATTGAAAGCTTTAAAGATCTCTATGGAGAGGATGAAGATTTCTCAGAGGCCTATAAGGTATGTTCTGACTTTGAGAATCATTTTCATAGTCAATATGTTGAGTATACATTGCAAAATGGATTATTGTTTAAAGGGAATCAATTGTGTGTTCCAAAAGGATCAATGAGAGAAAAACCCATTCAAGAGAAGCATAATGGCAGTCTTAGTGGATATTTTGGCATCAATAAGACACTAGAGCTAGTTCAAAGGTTCTATTATTGGCCTAAATTGGCAAGAGATGTTAGAAAGTATGTGGAACAATGTGTGTATGAAAGCTAAGGGAGGAGGTAGTAACGATGGTCTTTATCAACCCTTACCCATTCCTAGTAGACCATGGGAGTGTGTGAGTATGGATTTTGTGGTAGGACTCCCTAAGACCAAGACTGGTTTTGATAGTGTATATGTAGTGGTGGAAAAATTTAGCAAAATGAGTCATTTTATCCCTTGTAAATCCACTCATGATGCTAGCTACATAGCTCATATTTTATTTAAGGAGGTCATAAGGATTCATGGCTTACCTTTAAGCATTGTTTCAGATAGGGATGTTAAATTCATGAGTCACTTTTAGAAGACTCTATGGAGTAGACTGGGTACCAACCTATCTTTTGGATCAGCTTACGATTCTCAGACCGATGGTCAAAAAAAGGTGGTTAATAGGGTGCTAGGTAACCTTCTCAGGTGCTTAACTAAAGAATATGGCCAAACATGGGACATGGTGATCTCACAAGCTGAGTATGCCTATAATGACAGTGTGAACTGAACCACAGGGAAGAGTCCTTTTGAGGTTGTGTATGGAATGCACCCAAGATGTTTTTGTGAGCTCTCAGGGATCTAGGAGCCATGGAGAATAGGAGTGGACATGCTGAAGACTTCACTCACACCATGAAAGAGATTCAGGAGTAGGTAAAGAGGACAGTCACAGAGGCTACACAAAATTTGAAGGATAAGGCAGATTTGTCAAGGAAAGATGTGCAATTTCTAGTAGGAGACTTTGTCATGGTTCACCTTAACAAATCAAGGTTTTAGAAGGGAATGTCAACCAAGCTGCAAATGAAGAGAATAAGACCATGCAAGATATTATCCAACTATGGCAAGAATGCATACAAGGTGGAGTTGCCTTCTGACTTGGGAATTTCACCAGTTTTCAATGTTGCAGATTTGATCAAGTACAAGGGACCAGTCCAAGAGATGGATCAGAATAGTAGAGAGGTTTTCCAAGATGTCAGTAACATAGCACTACCTATTCCAGACAAGCTTCAGGTAGAGAAGATCTTACAGTCAATAGTGCAAAATTCTACAAGAAAGAAAGTGTACATGGAACACCTTATCAAATGGATGAACAAGCCTAAATTTGAGGCTACACAGGTACAAGAGGATCAGTTCTAGAAGAATGGCATAGATATTTCACTCATCTCTCCTTCGTTTCCTTAGTGTTTTGCTAAGAGGGGGGGAGAATGGTGTAGGAGCACACTTAGAAAGCACCTAGGAAACACTAGGTGTAAGAATTTTTGTTTTTAATGTGATAAGGTCATGTTGACCATTGCAATCAATTTAGGAAGAGACCTAAAATTTCTTAGTTAGGAGCTATTAGGAGTGGATGATTTTAGCAATTTTCTTTCCACTACGATTCCCTAACAATTGGAAATAAAGCCCAAAATGTTGCATATCTACAATTTTGGCCTAATGTGGTGGTTATGTCCAACCAAGGGGAAGGGTAACCACTTTTTGAACCTTTATAAGGGGTGCCTCAACCTGTGTGAAAGGTTGGAAGGCATTAAAAGTTTTGTAGTTTGAGATTTTCATGGAGGACAAGCGAGGACAGTAGAAGATTCACTAATTTTTCTATGTTTTATTCTTAGTGGTGTGTTAATGGCATAACTAGGATCTGTTATGCATGTGGAATGTGATCTAATTGTATTCCAAGATTTGGTTGGGTCTGTAGATAGTTGTTTTAGTGTTCAAAGTTTTCAATTTCAGTTCTCTAGGTTCTTGTTTTGGTAGTTGTGACTGACAAACTGCAATAAATGGAGTTCGAGACCACTCTTCCCCTGTACCTGGTGTATGGGATCTTGGAAACAGTTGCTAGGCTCCATGCCTATACTTATAGTAGTGGTAGGAGTCATTAGGGTTCAGTTATTCATGTAAGAATACCTTTCCTACGCAAGCTAAACAGGGCCCAGCTAGGAAAGTCAAGGGGTGTGAAGCACCTTACTTGCAGGGGATACCTCTCCATACTAAATCTCGTGGTAGAAAGGTGGATGGAGGCCCTACAGAGGTCTGGTATCAATTAAGAGGCTACACCAATCCGTTTTATGGAAGAACTCTCTAATAGTTCACCGGGTGGCTGAGAATTGACTAAAAAAACCTAAACTTGCAAAATTGTTGAATGAGCCTATGTATGGAAAGACAAGGACTAAGACCTTGAAAATATTGAAGGGCTTGGTAACAGGACCAAGAATCCATAGGAAATTTTTGGGGTTCTTTGGAATATTTTGGAGAAATATCCACTATTCTCGGGTTAGGAAGGCTAATTTGGGGTTTTAGGCTTGTGGCCTTTTTAACCTAGGTGAGGGTTTGGTGGAAGTGATGGAGAATGGGAGCCTAGTGGTTGATCAATAACCCTAATAGGATACTAAGAATCTTGATTTTCCATCTCTACACCCTTGCAAGCATCTAACTAAGTGTTGAGAGTGTTTGACCTTTAGGAAAGATTAAGGGTCAAGGGTGAGATAGTGGCAAAGCACCAAGATTGGTTTGGTAGTTGTGAACTTGGATGAAAGTGGGGATGGCCAGTAGAACCAGGGGTACCTATACTTGAGATAGGACCTATAGGTTAAGGTGGTGGAGAGTGCCACCATAGGGGATTGCAAAGGTGAGACCCAGAGCATGGAACAGTGAGTGCTCCATCCAACCCCAGCTTACATCAGGAGCTATCAGGAGTGGATGAGTTTAGCAACTTTGTTTCCACTAGGATTCTCTAACAATTGGAAATAAAGCCCAAAATGTTGCATTTGTGCAATTTTGGCCTAATGTGGTGGTTATGCCTGACCAAGGGGAAGTGTAACCACCTTTTGAACATTTATAAGGGGTGCCTCGACCTATGTGAAAGGTTGGAAGGCATTACAAGTTTTGTAGTTTGAGATTTTCATGAAAGACAAGCGAGGACAATAGAAGATTCACTAATGGTGCAGGAGCACCTAGAAAGCACCTAGGAAACACTAGGCTTAGGAATTTTTGTTTTTAATGTGATAATGTCATGTTGACCATTGCAATCAATTGAGAAAGAGACCTAAAATGTCTTGGTCAAGAGCTATCAGGAGTGGATGAGTTTAGCAACTTTGTTTCCACAAGGATTCCCTAACAATTGGAAATAAAGCCCAAAATGTTGCATTTGTGCAATTTTGGCCTAATGTGGTGGTTATGTCCAATCAAAGGTAAGGGTAACCACATTTTGAACCTTTATAAGGGGTGCCTCGACTTGTGTGAAAGGTTGGAAGGCATTACAAGTTTGTAGTTTGAGATTTTCATGAAGGACAAGTGAGGACAGTAGAAGATTCACTAATTTTTCTATGTTTTATTCTTAGTGGTGTGTTAATGGCATAACTAGGATTTTTTATGCATGTGGAATGTGGTCTAATTGTCTTCCAAGCTTTGGTTGGGTCTATAGATAGTTGTTTCAGTGTTCAAAGTTTTCAATTTCAGTTCTCTAGGTTCTTATTTTGGTAGTTGTGACTGGCAAACTGCAATAAATGGAGTTCTAGACCACCCTTCCCCTATACCTAGTGTATGGGCTCTTGGAAATAGTGGTTAGGCTCCATTCCTATAGTTATAGTAGTGGTAGGTGTCATTAGGGGTCAGTTATTCATGAAAGAAGACCTTTCCTAGGCGAGCTAAACAATGCCCGACTAGGAAAGTCAAGGGGTGTGAAGCACCTTACTTGCAGGGGAGACCTCTCCATGCTAAATCCCATGGTAAAAAGGGTGATGGAGGCCCTATAGAGGTTTGGTATCAATTAAGGGGCTACACCAATCCGTTTGATGGAAGAACTCTCTAACAGTTCACCGGGTGGCCAAGAATTGACTGAAAAAAACCTAAACTTGCAAAATTGTTGGATGAGCCTGTGTATAGCAAGACAAGGACTAAGACCTTTAAAATATTTAAGGGCTTGGTAACAAGACCAAGAATCCATAGGAAAGTTTTGGGGTTCTTTGGAAGAGTTTGGAGAAATATCCACTGTTCTCGGGTTAGGAGGGCTAATTTGGGGTTTTAGGCTTGTGGCCTTTTTAACCTAGGTGAGGGTTTGGTGGAAACGGTGGAGAATGGGAGCCTAGTGGTTGATCAATAACCCTAATAGGATACTAAGAAGCTTTATTTTCCATCTCTACACCCCTGCAAGGATCTAACTGAGTGTTGAGAGTGTTTGACATTTAGGGAAGATTAAGGGTCAAGGGTGAGATAGTGGCAAAGCACCAAGATTGGTTTGGTAGTTGTGAACTTGAATGAAAGTGTGGATGGCTAGTAGAACTAGGGGTACCTATACCTGAGATAGGACCTATAGGTTAAGGTGGTGGAGAGTGCCACCATAGGGGATTACCAAGGTGAGACCCAGAGCATGGAACAGTGAGTGTTCCATCCAACCCCAGCTTACATCATCAACCCTTAAACCCTCTACCCTTTACCCTATACATCAAACACTCAACCCTCAATTCTCAACCCTCAACCCTTAATCCCTCAACCCTCAATCCTTAAACCCTAAACCCTCTACCCCTTACATTGGACCCTGAACCTAATCCTTCAACCATATACCCTCAAACCTATACCCTAAACCCTCTACCCTCAACCAAGTAAACCCTTAACACTAAACCCTTAACCCCAAACCCTTCAACCCTAAATGATTAAACCTTAAAATTTCTACCCTATACCGTCTACCAAATACCCTCTACCATCAAACCTATTCCCTCAACCCTCAAACCTTAAACCCTAATACCCTAGAAACCATCAACCCTATAGGTCCTCCACCCTAATCCCTTAACCCTATACCCTCAACCCCTATCACTTTCTCTCTATCTATACATCTCACCTCTCCCTCCTTCCCTCCCTCCCACCTTCTCTAATTGTCTTTATCTATTGTCTCCCTCTTTCTACATACCTCTCATTCAATTAATCGCTACCACCCTCTCTCACTCCCTCTATCCATCTCTCTTTATGTCCCTCCCACTCCATCCCACTCTCTCCCACTAACTCTCTCTCCCTCTCTCTCATGTCTCTCCCTCCCACCCCCTCTCTCTCTAAGGTCTCTCCATCTGGAAACCTACCTAGGTAACTTTGTCTTTGTCTCTCTCCCCTCTCTCTATCTATCCCTCCAACCCTACCTAGATAAGTTCCTCTCACTCCACCCCCCTCTTTCTCTACCTCTATCAGGTCACTCCCTCTCACACCCTCTCCCTCTCTCAGGTCTCTCACTCACACTCCCTCTCTCTCCCACTCCCTCTATCTCACACTCCATCTCTCTCACACTCCCTCTCTCTCACACTCCCTCTCACTACCTATCTCTCAAGTCTCTCCCTCTCACCCCCCTCACACTCTCAAGTCTCTCCCTTTCGCACCCTACCTACATAACTCTCTCTTTCTCTTTGTCTCTCTCTCTCTCTCCCTCTCCCTCAATTCTCTCTCTCCCACCCCCCTCTCTCTCTCTCCCTCTCCCTCAATTCTCTCTCTCCCACCCCCCTCTCTCTTTCTCCCTCCCTCTATCCCTCCCACCCTACCTAGCTAAGTCCCCCTCAATCCAAACCCTTCTCTCCCACTCCCTCTCTCTTAAACTCTCACTTCGACCCCCTCTCCATCTCTCTAGACTCTCTCTAAATTCTCCCTTCATCTAAAGACATACATAAATGCATACATACAAGCATAATACATATGTAGGTATAATATTACATCCATACAAGCATACATACATACATGTACATAAAAATATATCAGCATACATTAATATAATAGCATTTAACATAAAGTAAGACATAACGCAAGCGCATTATATGCTAGTAGACATGTTCCCTGCAGAAGAAAAAACCATGTCAAAAGTGAGATATATTGCGAGCGCGTTATAATGCACTCACGTTCTATCTTGCTTTGGGAATTCCTGAACTTTAAGCTTTGTATTTGCCTTGGAATACCAACCCAAAGGATTGGAGGGTATTCCCAACAACCAGAGACATTTTTTAAAAAAATCCACCATATATCTCGTAATCGAGTTCATGCTCACCCTCAGGATTGCATGTGGTTCAATATCAAAAAAATTGAGCACATGGGTAATGTTGGGTTATCTCTTAGCTATCCAACGATGTAATTTTTTTCACTTTCTGAAAATGTTAAGTCTTTCATCCATAATTTATTTTATCTGTATGTCTTTTTTTTGCCAAAGAGCAGTGTTTGGTATTTTTTTCGTTATAAATTAATCATTAATTAAATTTTCAAATAAATTACATTTTTAGAAACTAGACTCCATTCTACAAAATAAAAAAATAAAAATAAAAACAAATTAATTAGTTTCCAAAATTTGTAGGGGTAGCACGACAAAAATTCTATTTTCAGGATATGTCCACTTCGCAAATTAGTAAAAAATCAAATATTCATTAAAAAATTATCAGAAAAATCGTGCATCAACTACATACTATTAGCTAACTTCTAACCATTGTGATTTTAAAAATACTAAAAAAAAGTTCACCGTACGAGGGTCATACAAGAGTTGCTATGTTATGTTTTTCTGACAAAAACAACACCAATTTGTGTACGTCCCTCGTTTGAACCCCTTAATCTCAATCATTTTCAAAATAAATTAGTAGTTTAGAAAGTATACTTGGAGCACTTGAATCCTTATTTTTGTTCCATCTGAAAATTTTGAGTCTAAGTATCCTCAATTTCACGTCCAAGGTCAGTATTTCCTGATTTCAGAAAAAAGTTGTCCACTTAAGTCCCCTTTTTGGGAACCTTCTTGGTGCACTTACCCAATAACTAATTTAATTATTTAATTTGGAAGAGGGAAAGTAGATTAATTAAATAATCGATGAAAATTATTTAATTAATTTAGAAGAATAAGGTAATGTTAGTGAACAAAAGGAAATAGGGGCTCCACCTTTTGGGAGATGAAACCTAGGGGATGAGGGCCTATTCACTCTTAGTTCATTCAAGGAAACCAAGATCCCTCAACCAATTGACTTGATTTAGGAATGGAATAGGGTTAGGATGGTTTCCTTGGGTGTGATCAAAGAAAAAAGAGGGTTCACCACTAAGCAAAGGCTTAGAAAGAAAGAAATGTAAATGATATGCAATTCTAGCTATAAAACCTAGGAGATCAAACTCAAAATCTGAATAATAAACTGAGAATAAATAGATGTTCACCTAGAAAATTTAAGATACTTGATACAAGGTTTGCAATCTTGAAATTATGAAATTTGAAGCACACTAGGACTCATACGCTAGACTAGGTGATTTAGTCCCAATTTAGGGTTTTGGGGTAGAAACAAGAATTTCATAATGACAATTTTGAATCCTCTAAAATTTAGAAAAAGTGCTATACCAAGACTCATATGCCACAAGTGGAAATTTAGTCCTATTCTATTTTTTGAAAAATTCAAGATCTTAAGTTGTTCTCCTATCTCTTCACTTCCTATGTTTTTACAATTCTTTTTTCGGATCCGAACCTACTAAAACTTGCAAAATAAAATAGTGTTGATTTTCTTATGGGGGTTTGGCCTGATCAAACCCCTGGTTCAATAATTAAACCTTTGTAGAAAGAATAGATCTTCAAAGTAAATGTGAGTGAAAGTCCTAATCTTAAGTGCATCTAAGATTGAGATATCTAAAGTGCAATGGAACCCTATTCTAATGTGCTAGAATAGGATGCATAAATAAAAATTGAAGATAATGATTCACTTTGGGAGATCTCTAATCACCCTAATAAGCCACAACAATGCATGTACCTTCCTTTAGGTAGAAGGTAGAATGATAATAGAGGATGGAACCACTTAAGAAACAAGTCATAAGGGTTGGTTTGATGGCTAGTTGCATCTCCCCAACCTATAACCCATCATGATTCTCTATAGGAAACCATCATCAATCGTTGACAATGCTAGGTCTTGAATTGAAAGTGAGCTTGAAGACCTATTGTATAGTTATAAAATTGCACCCCTTACAATTTCACATACATTCTTATATCTAATTTAGTGTCTATTCCCTTAGCATCTTGAGTCAGCTCATTTTATCCCCTACATCATCCTTCCTCCCCTCTTAGGATGATCCAACACCCCTTTTCAGGAACTACCCTTGTGCGTTTGTTTTGCATCCAACCTTATACTTTTCCCATTCATGTCATTTTATAGCACAACATGTCTGGACACTAGCGTGACACATAGACATATGTGTGGCGTGCTAGCATCCTATGATGTTCCAACATTCAAACAATCATTTCCATGCATGTTTTCCACTTGTCATCTCATTTTGTCAATGGTAATAGATTTAAATGCTCTAAAATGGCTCGGGAAGCTTCTTCTCCTTATTTATATGCTATCTTTTCCATCTATTTGGTCTTCTGAATCCTTCTAGCTTGGGATCCTACCTTTCCCTCCTCTATTTATTTTTCTATCTTTCTTGCACAACTCCTTACAACTTGTTACAACAACTTGAAGCACTCTCAAGCTCTCTTAGCAACACTCTTTGCAGCCCTTGGCTCTTGCATGTGAAACCTCCCTTACCTTGTGCTTGTGAGAATATTAAGATTTAATGTCCGCTATCTATTGCATCTAAATATCGTGATATGGGCTCTCCTCCTCGAGCGATGTTTTATTTTATCACCTCTTTTGTGATACAGGCTCTCCTCCTTGAGCGGGGATTGCTTATAACACCTCTTTTGTGATACAGGTTCTCCTCCTCGAGCGTGGATTGATTTTATCACCTCTTTTGTGATACAATTTCTCCTCCTTGAGTGGGGATTTATTTGATCACCTCTATGTTGATACAGGTTCTCCCCCTTGAGGGGGGATTTCTTTTATCACCTCTTTCTTGATATAGGTTCTACTCCTGAGTGGGTTTTTCTTTCACCACATGCTTTATCGCTTTTGGTTCATCTCTCTCTATCTTCTTGGTTGGTCATCGAAGTGGGAACACCAAAATAGGGGTTTGACTGAGGTAAACCCCTATACAACCCAAAAAATTTCTCTATATATTACGCATGCAATTTTCAAAGACATTCATGAGCTAGAGGCTTCATCATTTATGTGGTTGTAGGAACTTTCTTTCTACTCTTTATCTTTATCATTTACTCTTTACTTTATTTCAGTTCTATCATATTCTATTATTTTTCCACATTTTGGAAGTTCTCAGCAATTACAGGAGAAGTAGTCACTAAGCTATTTTATGTGATAAACTTTATTTTTGGTCTGTACGAGATGTCAACGCACCTCGGGGATGCCAGGGCATTGTGCTTTCATTCGTATTCTGAACTGACATCCTCTAGTTGAGAGCTTGTCAATTTGTCTAGAGAATCTTGGTGACTCGCTCTTTCTAATTGTAGAACTCTCATCGTTGTTCCTTGAGGTAGTTTAGGGAAGTTTTCCCCATGAGGCTCTTTGAGTGAAGATAACTTGTGAGTAGTGAATCCCCCTTCTCTACATTTTTGTGAACCCGACGTGAACCGAAAAACTAGAAATTTATTTACCCCTACTTGGTGGGGTCATAAATTTTGACTTGGTGCTCGGAATTCATAACCGTTTGCACCAATGGAAAGGTATCTTAGAGAAATAGTTCAATCCCTAAAATATGATGCCTTTGGTTATAAAATTTTAGAGACTAATGCAATTTTCGACCTCAAATTCTGGTCCGAAGACCTCTAAAAATGAAAATTACTAGAACCTAAAAAATACCAAAAAAATCCAAAATGAATTTATTATCTTCTTTTATTAGTTCAGTATCTAATTTTGCTCAAAATATTAATGATGTTCCATTTCATGCATGTGATAGTGACTTGGCTTTGCCCATGTCACTTTGTATCTTTGATCCTTCTCATGAGATTCCTCTTGCTTTGTAGGATATCTTGTTGCAAGAAGATGAAATAATTGATACCTTTCTTAATGTTACTCTACCTTCTCTTCATTCCAATGCACTCTCTTCAAGAGATGATGCATTCATGAATGATAAATCTCTCTTTCATTCTAATGCACTCTCTTCAAGAGATGATGCATTCATGAATGATAAATCTCTCTTTCATTCTAATGCACTCTATTCTAGAGACGTTGCATTTGTGAATGACGAATTTCTTATCTATTCTAATGCACTCTCCTCTAGAGATGATGCATTAGTGCATTATGTATCTCCTTCCACATTTGATCCTATTTGGATTGATGTTGAGAATATATCTTCAAATAATTATTCTACTAGTTGTAATGAGTTTGTAAATATAATCTATATCTCTACTGCCCCTCGAAGGCCTAAGAGACTAGTCATTTACGTAACTCCAACTGGTCCTCCTAAAATTTTTTATTCTATTAATGGTGTTCCATTTAATAGTGACTCTCCTGATCTACCTAAGTCTCCCTCTTATAGAGTGGTAGCCCATACTTATGAGAATAGAATGAATAAACAACCAAGCCTTTCTCAAGCACCTAAACCTACAACTAAAGCACTTGGTGATTATGATCTTGTTGAGAAACTTTGAGTTACTACGGATAAGATCTCAGTATGGGACTTGCTTCAATCTACTCCGGTTTATCAAGGTATCCTTGAGGAAGCCTTGCAAAAGATCCTCTTGCATTCTTCTTCTAGGCTAATAGATGCTGATGCGTTGATAGCTCATATTGGTATGGATTCACCGAATATCATTTTTTATCCACAAGAACTCCTGACTTTGGAAGTATAGGAGCAAGTGGATCCTCTAATGATTATAGACAACGTAAATAATATTGGCATTAGACATACTCTCGTTGATGCCAGTTTGGCGCTCAATGTATGTAGCATTGATCTATTGCCTAATATTAATACTGATTCATCTTCTCTTAATGCTTATTCTATTTCCATTCATGGGTTCAATAATATCGGCTGACAACCCTTAGGAACGATAGTCTTTCCTTTGAGGTTGGGACCCATTCTCATACCTACCCTTGTATATGTTATGTCAAAAAATCTACCATATAATATTTTCCTTGGTAGACCATGGATTCACGCTATGGGTGCAATCCCATCTACGTTGCATAAATCTATTAAGTTCATTTGTAATAATAAAGTAGTCACAATCAAGGTTGACCCTGATGCTACGCACTTATGTGAGATAGTAGCTATCGGTTAGGTTTCGGTTGTGCCTACTCTTATACCTTCAGTATCTTTCAATGTGTCGATGTTTACTCCAGAAGTACCTACCACAAAGGATACTCTTGAGATAGATGTCCCTGAAGAAGATCATTCTAAAGCAAGAAGTCTTAAGTCTACTCCTTCTACCTCTTCTCAAAAGAATGCATGTCTTGGTGATGATTTGGGTACTCTAGAATTTATGAAATCCTTCATTGGAGAATATAAAGCCAATCCAATCCACTTAGACCATCCGAAAACATCATTTGTACTTGCTATCAAAGATGAACGTTCTTTTGTATCATGAGATAATGAGAATGCAAATTATAATGTTCTTATTCTCGATCCTCCTTCTGAGGAAGATGATTACGCTTCTACTAAAGAGGATAATAATGGTAGTCCTATTAAAAAGGATGACGGTGATCCCATAGAAGAGTATGTTCCCCTTTGCTAGAATAATACTCTCTATGTAGATCCCTACTTTTCTCATGATTTAAAATCACATTATGGCCCCAACTTTAAGCTTGTCTCTAAACATGGTTATGGGCACAAAGGTTGTGGGTGTAATGAACAAGGAATATAGGTCTGTGTAGAATTTGTACCTCACAAGCATAATTTGGGAATTGGTTGCTCAAATGAACAATCTAAATAGAAACTATGGTTGAATGTGGACATGATTTCCACTCAACCTCATTCTCATAGATTGGTTTGTCCTCCTTTGTCTTCTATCTTCGTGTCCTCTTCCTCTTTTGAGAAGTCGATTCTTTCTCCACAAGAGAAAGGGTTTCTTCCTAATCCTCATCCTTTATTTGAGAAAGAGTGTATCATGTTGAGACCTCTCAAAGCCCGCTTGATTACTCTTCCTTTTCCTACACGTAAGAAATTCCATAAAAATGATAAAGAAAAACATTATTTCTATGCATACCATCGAGTGCTTGGCCATTCCAATAGTGAATGCAAGGCCTTGAAGGATAACATACAATAAATTTGTGATTCAAGTGCCACCACTCATTTGTTTTCTGATGCACCTACCTCTTGAAATGACAAGTGATATTGAGGTTTACCTCTATCTTGTATGTTTTGAGTGCCTTGTGTGGTTCTCCTCCCCTGCAAGTCTACGAGCCTGTAGGGCACTTCCTTTGAGCTCCCTCCATGTGAGAGATCTTGGGGGATTCTCCCTTGTAGTTCTATGGGTTTTTAAGGAACTTTTCTCAGTTTCTTTCATGTGAGAGATCTTGGAGGACACATTCCTTGCAGGTCTGCAGGCCTATGAGGCACTTACATTCTTAAATTCTCTTTCTTCTCAACTTGTGTATATTGGATAGAAGATCTACATATTATTCATCCTGAGTATATGCCCTTTCATTCTTCATCTTAGAATTCTTCTATGTGGAATTTATTAATTTGGGGACGATGCATAGTATAGAGACAACCTTTTATATTGAGGTCTCATTCACTTTGTTGACTCAGATCCTTTAGTTTTTGGTGCACTAACATTGTTGTCTAGTGCAGGTTTTTCTTGTCTAATGCATTTTTTTTGTTGGTCTTTAGCCTAGGGGCATGCTTCTTTTCTTCGAAGAGTTATTTGATTCCTCTATAGTATCCTTTTTGCATATGATGCTATTTATGTTTAGAATATTTCCTTTAGTGTGCATATTAGTGTAGATTCATATGCCCACTAAAGTGGGGGAAAAATGTATAGTCATAAAATTGCACCCCTTGCAATTTCACATACATTCTTGTATCTACTTTAGTGTCCATTCCCTTAGCATCTTGAGTAGGCTCATTTTAGCCCCTTCATCAGCCTTTCTCCCCTCTCAGGATGCTCCAACACCCCTTTTCAACAACTACCCTTGTGCGTCCGCTTTGCATCAAACCTTATGCTTTTCTTGTTCATTTCATTTTGTAGCACAACATGTCTAGACACTAGCATGACGTGTGGATGTATGCATGGTGTGCTAGTGTCCTGTGACATTTCAATGTTTAAACAATCATTTTCGTGCATGTTTGCCGCTTGTCATCTCATTTTTTCAGTGGTAATGGCCTGAAACACCCCAAAACGACTCAAGAAGCTTCTTCTCCTTCTTTATATGCTATATTTTCCATCTATTTGGTCTTTTGAGTCCTTGTAGCTTGGGACCCTACCTTGTCCTCTATTGCTTTTTCTATCTTGCTTTCACAAATCTTTACAACTTGTTACAATAGCTTCAAGCACTCTCAAGCTCTCTTAGCAACACTCTTTGTAGCCCTTGGCTCTTGCATGTGAAACCTCCCTTGCCTTGTGCTTGTGAGCATCTTGGGATTTCATGCCCTCTATCTATTGCATCTACATAGCATGATACAGGTTCTTCTCCTCGAGTGGGGTTTTATTTTATCACCTCTTTTGTGATACAGGATCTCCTCCTCAAGTGAGGTTTTCTTTTATCACCTCTTTTGTGATAAAGGTTCTCCTCGAGCGAGGATTTATTTTATCACCTCTTTTTTGATACGAGTTCTTCTCCTTGAGTGGGGATTGATTTTATCACCTCTATTGTGATACAGGTTCTCCTCGAGTGGGGATTGCTTTTATCACCTCTTTTATGATATGGGTTCTCCTCCTCGAGCAGGGTTTTCTTTTATCACTCATACTTTGTGGTGCAGGTTCTACTCCTGAGTGGGTTTTTCTTTCACCACACACTTTATCCCTTTTAGTTAATCTCTCTCTATCTTCTTGGTTATCTGTCAAGGTGGGAACACCAAAATGGGGGTCTGACTGAGGCAAACTCCTATACAACCCCAACAACCTCTCTAGATATTAAGCATGCAGGTTTTGAAGACATTCACAAGTTCGAGGCTTCATCATTTCTGTGGTTGTAGGCACTTTCTTTCTACTCTTTATCTTTATCATTTACTCTTTACTTTATTTTAGTTCTATTGTATTTTGTAATTTTCCCATATTCTAGAAGTTGTCAGCAATTAGAGCATAAGTAGTCACTAAGCTATTGTCTATGATAAAATTTATGTTTGGTATGTACAAGATGCCAACGCATCTCGCTGTCATCTATATTATGAGCTGACATCCTCTGGCCAAGAGCTTGTTAGTTTGTCTAGAGAATCTTCATGACCCACTCTTTATAATTCTAGAACTATGACGTTGTTCCTTGAGGTAGTTTAGGGAAATTCACCCTGTGAGGCTCTTTAAGTGAATAGAATTCGTGAGTAGCGAATCCCCCTTCTCTACACCTGCAAAAAAACTATAATGCTACTCTAATAGTTCAACTTTATTGTCTCCTTGCTCTTGAATACTTGAAAACCTCTCTTGAAAAATCTTGCATGAAAACTCTAGGATTTCTTAGCTCTTGAATTTATAGGTAAAATAATGATTTAAAACCTTAGGTTTATAGGCATCTCATATAATTTACCATTTATTAGATCTCAAATGCTGACATTAGCCAAAAATTTGAATTAGAAACCTTAATTTCCCACTCAAATGCTATAAAGGGTCCACACGGGACTTATATTCCCAAGATGGTGTATGGGTCCTACCTAGGGGGACTCATACACACAAGGTGGCATATGAGTCCCACCCTAGCTTTCAAGGGTGAGGAAATGTCAGAGTGTTAGAAAATTAAATGCATTTGTTGATTTTGTCAAGATTTCAACTGAAATAAGCCTCAAGATCTTAAATAAAGGGTCTTAGGGGCCTATTAATGATGATTTAAAGGGTACTAAAATAGTTCCAAATTAAGTGTGAAACTATACTATCTCCAAGAATGGAGTACAATTTTTTGCACCAAATTTAGCCCCCACTTTAGCACCGATATGACACTATGTGCATATGCAAGCTAAAAGAATTTGAACAATAAACTTTATCTCATAAAAGGATACTCATATGAATCGCAAACACGGGATAATGAAGCCCCCATTATAGCTATTTGTAAAAACCATAGTGTTAGGAACTACATCTTGCAAAACCAATTCATTAGTCGTTCAAAAATCCTCTTATTTAACTCTTCAAAAAATCAAATTTTAGGGTAGATGTATACCCCCCTTGATTTTTCTTGATTTACGGAGGTGGAATCAAGGTAGGGGTCTCACCACATTGAATTGCAAAATTCATATCATAGGGTATTTCTAAGTACCATACCACATAGTGATAGACATTTGATGAGTACATGAGTGGAATTATGAATCCAACTCAACAAACAACATCAAAAATGAAGTTCTCTAGCCTCAAATATGTTAAATTGAATGTAGTGTAGAAAAATGCATACCTTGGCATTTTCACACTTAATTTGGACCTATTTTAGCATCCCCTACATTAATTTCACTTTAGGTCACTTATTATGAGCCCCTAAGACCCCTTTTTGAGCATACCAAGGCATATTTCAACTTTAAACTTGACCAAAACCCTTAAACTATTGGCAACAAGGTAAAATGAGAGCAGGGGGGTGAACCAATGTTGTGTGAAAATTAAATTTCTTAACCTGTATCTTTAAGGCTTTAACAATATTTAACGGTAATGCATAAACATGAAGCAAATGAACACAACACCATAACACAAGGATTTTTACATGGAAACCCTGTTAGGGGAAAAACCATGATGGATGGCCAATCCATAATTTAATCTGAGTATGGGTATGTGCAGGATCATGATGGGCCAAAAGTGGCGATATGTAAGTGATATGATGGCCCATGTGGCTGATGAATTTTTTTTAACCAAAAATTGATGAAATGAAAAGGGTTTTTAAAAGATATTCTCAGCTTTTCACTAATATAAATTATGTTTTACTTTGAATTTAATAAATAATTATTATTCATTTTCTATTTAAATTATGAATAAAGTCATGATTGATAGGTTGATTAAAAAAAATCTACAACTTTCAAATGGTATCACATTTTTTGAATCTAAAACATGTGTCACATTCTATGCTTCGCATACTATAGGATTAGAAAAATAAAAATTGAATTTCATGAAGTTTTGACCAAGTTAAGGTGGTCAGACATATGAGTTTTTATATTTTTTAAAATTTTAAAAGTAATAAAAAATTCATAATTAATTATTTACTTGGAAAAAAATTACAAAAAAAATATGCATCACATCGGGACATGAGTCCTCTACTTATATCTAAAACATTATAAAAAAATATTATCATTTTATTGTGGTTAGGGTGGTCAGACAAATACCTGCTTCTTATTTTTCCCTGAAATTTAAGTACTACTGCATTGAAATTTCAAATTTTCACCAAATAGATTTTTTTCTTTTTAAATAAACCTTGTAGTTTAGAAAATAAATTCAATTGGCTAAAAATTCTATTCTTACATATTTTTGAAATAATATAGATAACTTATTCAAAATTTTACATCAAGTTGCCTAACTCTAATTTTCTAAATTTTTATCACCACTTAAGGGCCTATTTTTTCCATGATGCTTATGCACATACCCGCATATTCAAATGAATATTACAATAAGGGGAATACACTTGCATTTAGGCGCAATTCCTAGAGCTCACTACTCAAAGGGAAGGCTCACTACCTTACAATAAAAAGTATTTTAAAACCATCTAAGATTTTGAACTAAGATAAGTAGCATCTAAAAATGCCTGATTATAGTTCTGGTGAAGCACAATATTCAATATTTTGTCCTACAGACTTATTTTGCACTTTTGATATGTTCTTCTTACAGTCGCAACACAAATTCTCTATGCACAAGTGAAACTGCACACTATCGCTCTTCTTCTCTGCTCTAATTCACAAATCACATCAACACACAATTCATACATCTTGTATAATGATACAAAAAAACTTACGCAACATAGAATTTGATTACACTTTGTCGGCTTCAATAGAACACAAAAATAATTACCACCGTTGACTAGATCCTTAATTAAATCTTTATGTGCATCATCCAAAGTCAGTTAAAAAATAGAGAGGACCCAAACAAACGTAATTGAACATGAAAACATTTAATTAATTACTTCTTATACATCCATGACATAATATATTGATGAAGTCGACTACAGTACTGGTGAAACAAAAAAATAGCTTAACTGGATCTTCTAACTCACACAAAGATCGATATGAGCCACTTCGCTTTAATCGTAACATAGATAATATACCAAAAAAAATTTCTTGAGATGCACGACAAAAACCAATAACATGAAATCTTCATACAGATCGATGAACACTGAGTTACCGAATACTATGTTCTTCCTTGTCAATCTTGAATTTGTCTGCCAGTATGATCAAATGATTTTATGCGTATTTGATCAATGGTTAGGATTTCCATCAATGACAACACCAAGTGATACTAGCAATGTCTCTTTCCAACAATCTCCCCCTTTGGCATTGATGACAACACTTAGTGAAAAATGACTAAGTGCTAGATCAACACCAAGATAAACTTCACTGCCATCCCCAAAATTCCAAAAATGAAATTCTCCCCCTATGATGATTAAGAATTTTTCACTCCACTCTTCTCCCCCTTTGAAATCAATGGCAAAGGCATGGATCACATACCAAAAATTGATCAACCAAAACTATTTGTACAAAAATGCTTCTTTACCTTACATAAGCTGAAAGATTTCTACAAAATATTTCTTCAGCTAGATCAAATTTGTGTCCCAAACTCATTTGAGACTTTCCATGATTGTTATATGACCACAAATCTGGTAGGACTATGTCTTTGTAGATTCCAAGTTGGCTGGATCACCAACTTCCATAGTGTCCTCTCCTTCCTTTAGAGCACTTTCCATTACTTCAATTTATGGGCCAATTATGCTTCTGAGTTCATAGGTTATGGCAACATTTTTATCATTCTCATGCTTCAAACCTTTTATTTTCTTAAGGAAATACATCACTTCACCTTCTATCTTCCCAACACCACCAAATAGAGGATCAAAATCTTTAGAAATAGTACCTAACTGTCTTTCCAAATCTTTAACCTTCTTCTCATTAGCTTCAGTAAACTTTGAAAGACACAAGCATGATTTGTAGATCTTACCTCCTTCTAATAAAGCATTTTGTACATTCTTCACACATGTTGCTAAGATGGTTTTATCTTTAGCAATCAATACTTTTAATCCACTAAACCTTTTAACATTAAATTCTTTCTATACTTTCATAATAGCCAATTTTTTGAGTGACTCAAAGTGAGTACTCATAGAGCTGATAAGATTTTTCAATTCACTCGATGAAGATTCAAACAAATATTTCACAAAAGAAGGCATAATATTCTCCAATACTCTCGATGCAAGATTCAACAATTCACCATCTTCAATGCATGATTTCAGTATCTCTTCTTGGGATTTCGCTTGAGAAAATGAAGCTACTTTCATCTTCTGGATTGGACTTAAGGTGGATAGGTCAATGAGACCTTCAATCAATTTCGGATCCAATTCTTCTTTTTGTTCAACTAAAAATTTCTTCACTGCCTCAGCAGTGTCTCTTCCCTCAACTGGGATTGGCTTTACATCATCTTTCTTTTGTTCAATCATTTCTCCCTCAATGACAGGTTATCATTTTTTTTCATGGGTCTCTACCTTTTCAACTGATACATTTTCAGGTAGCTCAACTTCCATGGGAATTTCTATGTTGTCCTCTGCAAGAGGAATCTGTGAATCCTCAGTTGTATCATTTTTTTCATTTTCTGCTTCCTTTTCCGGACCAGATGGGACATCATCAACATGTGTTTCCTTAGCTACAACATCAATTATCTTATGGAACAGTATCTCGCCCAAGATTTTCTCTGTTTCTTTTGAAACTCCATCAGTTAAACCAATCATTAGTTTATGCACCCTGGTTTTGCTCTTAAATTTTCTCTTGGCTTTATTCAAGAATTCCTTCATGTCATCCATAGACATCACCGAACATAATTTTGCAAGAATTATTGCTCTCATCTATTGTTCTTCAATTCTAGCATTAAGTCTCCTCATTTCCAAAATTTCTTACAAACTCTTGGGCAGACTAGGCATAATTTCAACCAAGACTTTATTGAAAAATATTTATATGCTTTATTGTCACTTCTTCAAGAATTCTTCTAACAGATTCAAAAAAAGACTCATACCATTTATAGAAAGGTTTAAGATTTCCATCCTTGACTAAAGCCTTTTCAACTTCTCCTACTGACATACATGAATTGTCAGTCTTTGTCTTCCTCTTCGCTTGAACATCTTCACCAGAGGGTTTTGTAACAGTTTCTTCTTTCATGCCTTGATGTTTGATTTATTTGACACCTTCATCAGACTCGGTTTCCTCATCATCAGAAACTTCCAAATAGACTCTTTTTCTCTTATCTTTCTTTCTCTTACCTTCTTTGTCGGATCCCTTGAATTCACTTTTCACTAGGATTGATTTTGTTGCAGGAGCTGAATGGGATGTAGAGCTTCTAGTTGTTCTAACTTGGGTAGATGGTGCTTCTGGACCAGCTGATTGAGCTTTTGTTTCCTCCTTTGCTGCTTGTTTTTCTGCTTCAACTTTTTCCCTTTTCTTTCTGCCTTCTTTTAACTTCTCAGTGGATATGCGAAAACTCTCTACAGGAACTTCAACTCCTTTTCTAACTCTTTTAGTTACCACAAGTTTCCTAAGCTCATTGTGAACCTGTATGTCCTTCTTTGCATAGGTACCAAACCTTTCTTTTGTCTGATTGAGATGTTTTCTTAGCAAGTGTTGTGCATACATCTCCAAAATGTTCTCTTCAACTTCATACCCCATAGGCGTGATCTAGATAGTTCTCAGATTAGCTGCTTCCATCATACACTGATCAACATCCACCATGAAGAAAATTGAAGCCTTGTACTTTTCTATAATAGAGGTGGGAATTCTCTCTCTTTCTTGCATCATAGCCTAAATTTTTTTAAAATATCCCCAGATAGCTGCATTCTTTGTTTTGGTGTCTATAAAATTGTGTAACAAATCTATGATTTGTGTAGTGACGGGCTTGTCCTTTTGCCAATGAACCTTTCCAAATCCTGAAACTTCACCCATGAAATAAAAAAATAAGCACAAAATCAAGTTACCATATTTGAAATAGTTTTTTAATCTTTCTTTATCTTTGCAAGATTCTCCATTAGCTGACTCCTTCACAGTTCACAAAGATCATAATCTGCATTTTCCTTCACCATTTGATAGGTGACATAAATTGTTGTGTCAGACATAGAGTTGTCTCAGCTAGAGTGGTAAATCTTGTATCCAATCATCGTAGATACAAAATTGACATCTATATCAACAATGTTATCAATAGTCATTACCCTTCTATCATATGTAGAGACTGTAGCATCAGTGACTATTTGTTTTTCATGGATTTTAAAATAAGCAATCCACCTGAATAATTCAAGCCTGTTACGGCGTTGATAGCTTCCTTGGTAATTTTGAATGGTATGTTCAACCACATGAATTCTGCATGAACTCAACTCAAAATATAGCGAACACATTCCGACTCTTCAAACACGGGAAATTTGATAATCTATGTGAATTTATTTGTTTTCCAATATTTTATGTTCCAGCTTCACATTGAAATCTTCACCTATGATGTGATTATTGAACAAATTCAACAGTTGAGAACTTCCTAGTTCTTCAGTATTTGCATGAATGTAAACCCTAATATCCTCTGTGTGTGATACTACATGCGAAATAGATGAAAATTCTCCTAACGGATTGGTCTCTAAAGACTTGTAAGGATGCCATTTAAATTTGGGATGAGGTTTTTCCTTGACTTTGACTACTAGAGGAATATTCATTTTGACCAAATCACAAGTTCACAAATGTTCTTGATAAATACCATTTTCTTCGGATCAAAATTTGATTGCCAGATCACTTCCACACTTGAATTGATCCTTAATTCACCTTATGGCTATCTAAACTTCTTTTCTCCAAAATACAAAGTGACAAATAAAGAATAGAAATTACTTTTTATCACTTGCATACCTAACCCTTTTTATCGCAATAAATGCATTTTCCCTAATTCATCGGGTTGCACTATTTTCATGCACTTAGACTGATAAATCTTTTGCGGATCTCCAATAAGGCATTCCATCTCCTCCAATGAGTTCAACATCATCTATTGGCCATCTAAGCACCTTCTATACTTATCAACATCTCGGTGTCTGTTATTGGTAGGGGGTTTAAGGATTTTCTTGATAGGTCATGCTAGGCCAAAGGGCCTAAGATTAATTCCCGAATGAGCTACTAGAAGCAGGTTTTGGTGTTGATGCAGTTTCTTCAACAAAGGGACTCTTCTTCACCCATTTCTTCTACATTTTCCGCCTTACCTCATCTACAATGACTTTACCTTTTCCTTTCACATCCTTCTGCATATTTCTCCTTTGATTTACCGAACCTCTTGTGTTCCAACAAAATATTGCAATGTGATTGATTTTGTTGTAGTTATAGAATAGAAAATTTCTCTATCCAGACCAATTGTTCCAATGATTTCCTCTTGATCTGCACTGGTAATTAGTATGGCCAAGTCTATTGCATGTATAGCATATGATATTTCTATGAAATTGATTCATCATATTTCTGCATTCATTTGACTTATGATCAATCTTATGAAAATTAAAACACTAACCTAAGAAAGATGGACCACTTTGATTCATCCTACTTCTACACTAAGAATCCATGTGTCCAAATTTATTGCAATTGAAATAGTATCCATTAAATATTTGAGCATTAGTTTGTCTTACCGGATACATTCTAGGTCTCTTCATTTGATTTCCTTACTTGGATCTCCTTTGCTCAGATTTGGAACTTTCTCCTTCTTCATATCCAAGACCTTGCTTGTCACCATGAGTTCTCTAACTGCTAATTAGTTCATCAAGCATGGTAGAGCTAGATTTAAAATTCTCCTGGTATTCATTTGCAGTAGCAAGTTCATTTCTGAGATCGTTGAGCTTTCTTTCAAGTCCCACTTCATTTTTTTTAGATTGTTCCAGTTTATCATCCAGTCGGCTGCATACTTCAGATTTTTCTTTCAGGAACTATGCTAGGTTCTCTTCATTCTTCTTTTTGTCTTCAGCCTCTTTGGTCATTCTCATCATGATGGATTCCATTTCATGCTTCAAAACTATGCTCTCTTTGGTAAGATTTTCACATTCTTCTATCTTTTCTTTCAGTGCTTTACTGGTCTGTTCATCTTTAATGCTCTTACTATCATTTTGTTGAAGTTGATCACATAGTTCATTTCTCTTCTCTTTGGATTGTTGATCTTATCTTTCAGAGACTCAATGAATTTTTCTGCATCATTGAGATTTTCTTGTTGTTTTTGAACTTCATCCTTTGACTGATCAAGATCATCTAGGGCCACCATAAGTTGTTGTTCAAGACTACTTGAATCCATTGAAACACCTTCCAAGATCTCCCCAAGCTTGTTAGAATTCTTCTTTTGAGGAACTAGCTCTGATAACAATTGTTGGAAACAAGCTACACTGAGAGGAGGGCATGAATCAGTGTTGTGTGAAAATTAACTTTCTTAACCTGTATCTTTAAATCTTTAATAATATTTAACCATAATGCATAAAAATGAAGCAAATGAAGACAACACCATAACACAAGGATTTGTACGTGTAAACCCTGTTATGGAGAAAACCATGGTGGATGGTGATTCCACAATCTAATCTGAGTCTACTCAAATGAAGATTACAATAAGGGGAATGCACTTGCATTCAGGCACACTGCCTAGAGCTGACTGCTCAAAGGGAAGGCTCACTACCTTACAATGAAAATCAGATTAAAACCATCTAAGATTTTGAACTAAGATAAGTAGCAACTACAACTTCCTTATTACAGTTCTATTGAAGCGCAATATTCAATCTTTTGTCCTACAGACTAATTTTGTACTTCTGCTCTATTTTTTTTATAATCAAAACAAATTCTCTATGTGGAAATGAAACTGTGCACTATCACTCTTTTGCTCTACTCTAATTCACAAATTGCATCAAAACACACTTCATACATCTTTTAAAATGATACAAAAAACTTATATATATACCCGGAACATAGAATTCAATTACACTTTGTCGGCTTCAATAGAACACAAAAATAATTACCATTGTCGGCTAGATCCTTAATTAAATATTTATGCACATCCTCCAAAGTTGGTTAAAACATAGAGAGGACCCAAACAAACATAATTGAGCATGAAATCATTTAATTAATTACTCCTTATGAATCTGCGACATAATATATTGATGAAGTTGACTATAATACTGGTAAAAGAGAAAATTAGCTTAACCAGATCTTCTAAGTCACACAAAGATCGATACGAGCCACTGTGCTTCAATTGTAATAAATATAATATACCAGAAAAAATTTCTTGATATGTGTGACACAAACCAATAACAAAAAATCTTCATGCAGATCGATGAACACTGAGTTATCGAATGATCTATTCTTCCTTGTTAATCTTCAATCTATCTGTCGCTATGATCGAATGACATTATGTGTATCTGATCAATGATTAGGGTTGACATCAATGAGAACACCAAGTGATACTAGCAGTATATCTTTCCAACATAAACAACTATCAATCTTGGCAACCCACC
This sequence comes from Sequoiadendron giganteum, assembly GCA_007115665.2. Taxonomy (NCBI): domain Eukaryota; kingdom Viridiplantae; phylum Streptophyta; class Pinopsida; order Cupressales; family Cupressaceae; genus Sequoiadendron; species Sequoiadendron giganteum. Next base: position 660,462,557 of record CM021105.1, on the reverse strand, counting down.
TTTTGAACCAGAAAATTAAGCCTGGTGGGACCAATACGCCATTGGTGGCATCTTAGTACCACCTAGTGGGACAAAGATGTCACCTAGGGTGTCTTAGTCTTAGGGGATTTATTTTTTGGAATTAAGAGCGAGAAATGAAAATATTTGAATTTATTTGACCTTTGTCGACCTTTGATATCCAATAATTGGGTTATTAGGTAGAGATTCCTGTAAAAGTAAGATTCCCACCCCATTTTCACCTAAGTAAGAAGAAATAAAGTTGAAGAAAACTAGTGATAAGTTGAGCAAGTTGAAGGAATTTCAAAGTCTTGGAGCAGCCTTCTATTGTGTTTTTGCGGGTTTTTCAAGTTTTTCCAAGTCAAGATCTATCATTTCAAAAGATTAGTAATGGATTCCTATTGTGGATCATGAGAGATTCTAGGTTGGAAATGAAACTAGCCATTTATCCAAACCTAATGACTTGTTTCTTGATTGATTACATCTTCCATCATTGCTCTATTTTCTACCTAAGGAAGGTATACTTCATGTTTGTGACTTGTTAGGGTGATTAGAGATCTCCTTTATAGGTCATTTAAATTTGCATCTTAGGGATATTATTCTAACACATTTGAATAGGGCTTCTTCATATTCTAGCTTGCATAATCTTATCTACACATTTAAGATTAGGGCACACACCCTTCCATTTTTTGTTTCATGCTTTCTCATCAAGGTTTAATTACCAAAAAAGGGGTTTGACCAAGGAAAACCCCCATAAACAATCAATCCAAATTCCTTTGTTTTGCAGGCCTTTTTACAACTTCAGATCTTAAAGCTTGGTGAAGAAGGAAGTTTAGATCTTAGATTTCAGGATCACACTCAGAAATTCCAAAAATTCAGATTGAGACTAATATGCCATCTTGGGCATCTTATTCCTCCCAAGCATATTTTTTAGAGATTCTTTCAGATCTGGTTCTAACATCCAAAGATTTTGTATTTTCCCCGAAAAATGGCAATAGGACTAATATGCCATCTTGGGAAACTTAGTCCTCCAAGGCATATTTTGGCATCTTATTTTCATTTACAGAGTGCTCACAACATCTTCAAAATTCCCAAGTACACATACCGTAACTTGGTGTTGTATATTTTCACTATTTGCATCTCTCATTTAGCTTATTTTAGGTAATTTTTCATCTCACATTGTGTTTTCGAACATTGTCTTTTCCAAGCATTTTCTTGGTGGTGAACCCCTTAAAGTTGAAAGAACCTCTTTCTTAGGTGGTCCTAATTATGCATTGACTCACCTTGTGAGGTTTTTAGTCAATCCAATTAGGGTTCTTAGGACATAATTGAATGACCTAGATAGAATAGGAGGTAACCACCCCTTCCCATTTTATCGATGGTTCAAATGAAAGAGCAATTTTTAACCCTAACATATAAATTTCCTCATTTGAAAACTATAAGAGTAAAAAGTGAAGTAATTTGTAGTCATTTTTTCTTTTACTTTCTTGTAACTTAACTTTGGTGGAGAGTGAGTGACAATGTCGAGCGTATGACCATACATGCCTCTGAGACTCGACAACCTACATGAGGAGGTGGTGAAGGGTGATTTGCAACATTTAGTGAGTGGATTCTTCTCTACTCGAGCTTCATTTTTATGCATTTATTTTATGTTTAACGCATTTCTAGATAGATTTAGGAGCCTAGAAGAAAATAATTCAAAGCATCCCTTTTTTTGCAAAGTGTCCCCTTTTTTTGCAAAGTGTCCTAAAAAAGGAATAAAGTGTCTAGGACCTTTAGAAAAATACCCTAGAGCAACTTTAGCACACTTTTTTATTGTTGATGTATAGATTTAAGATTTTAGAATTCTTATAGGTGATCATTTTTTTTTGTATTAGATTCCTCCTCGATCGTGGCAATGTCTCGGTTGTACTCTTTTGTCACCTACAAGACTTAGTCACAACATTGTCAGAGGAGGATAGGGAGACACTGTGGGATACAGGGATATATTGGGTGTATCTCATGCCTCTCATGAGATACCATGATGCCATGTTGATGGAATTTGAAGAGAGATGGGATGTAGATACCTACACCTTTCATCTACCTACTAGTGAGATTAATATCACTTTGGAGGATGTTCATCACATTCCTCGAGTTCATGTTTGAGGTGAGACTCCATTTTTCAAAACACCATTCATACAAGGAGATGAGATCAAATATCCAGTATTTTCTTGGAGGTCCGATTCGGGAGGAGATTGTTGTGCCATTTATTGAGTTGTAGTGGCTACTCTATGCATGATCACCACTCCTAAGGTAGATTATGATCTTTACCATAACATTAGTACTAGTACTAGATGGCCAAGGAGGACACCTGGATGGAGGAGTAGTTCACATGATACAAGAGATCGAGCATGACAAGACCATTTATGCATGGGATCGCAACATACTGCCACATATCTACTATGATTTTGGATGGTTCATTTACCATGAGGTGGATATCATGGTGCATTGTACACTACTATAGGTTTGGTTCTTGGAGCATATCACATGCAAAAGGCCAATGGGATTTCCTTTTGTATGCACACTGGGATACCCATGCTCTTTCAGGTTTCCACTAAGATGAGCATGATAGTATGGAGACTTGTTATTCTGGAGAGTCGGGTTTGACTGGATCAGGATGAGATCTTATGGAGATCTTATGAGTTGATACAGTAGTGGCCAGATGAGACCCACCAGTTGACGAGGATGCAGAGTGAAAAGTTTCTAATGTGGAGACATGACTACATAGTGAGACCATTCTACTATGATCATTGCATAAGATAGTTTAGATAGGTATAGGTGCCACTAGTAGCATGACCATTTTGTAGGAGATTAATGCAGAGTGACCAGAGTCCAGGACATATGAGATGACTCATAATTGATGATGTTGTATCTAGTGATTCAGATGATGATGATCTCGATATTCCCCCAGTCTTTGATGTTGATGACATGGGTACTACTGATGCATGTGAGGAGTGGTGGGCCATAGCATGACCAACTCCAATGCTTCCTATGGATCAGCCTATAGGATTTATGGGCCTCTTCCAGATCACATTGATGATTAGGAGGAGACATGTGAGGACCTAGGGGTCAGGGCTACAAACCTATTTACAGATGAGATAGAGGAGGATTATGATAAGGAGGAGGAGGAAGACGAGGGCCAATTGATGAGTGAGGGAAATGATATAAGAGATGAGGGTCCAGTTGCCCATGAGTGGATAAATTTAGTTCCTACCCGAGTTACTAGATCACAATCAGCAGCCGCAACATGTGCTGACACTTATGAGTATGGAGAGGTTAATACATCTTTTATTTCTCCTACATAGGACAAGACTGTTTTTACACAACCAACTAGAGATCTAGGTGATGACACATTATTTATGATTATGCTTATGTTCATGCTTTGATTTATATATATGTATGTGTCATGATATGTATTGATTATCTTTATGATTTCTATCGTGTAGGGTTCATGAGAGTGTTGCAAGATCTCTACTAATAGGTAGCCATAAAGATAGTACCTCCTTTGACTACAGATAAGGCTATCGACATAGAATACATGCCCCAAACCATCTAGAGCAACATCTAGATCTATTCGAGTCTTTCACGAGGTTGAGGGGAGCATATGAGAGTGCTACTAGATGCAATAATCGAGCTGAGGGTGACCTATCAGCACTGCAGATTGCATATGAGGAGCTTTGGTCATCTTGAGATCCAGTGGAGGTCAAAATACTTCATGGAGAGGTTTTCAGTTTGTAGGTGAAAAGAGATAGCATAAACTAAGAGCACATGGAGGCCATTGTACGAGAGGAGCTATAGTTGTTGGATGAGCATAGGGCCTACAGTCTACACTAAATTCTATAGCTATGTCACGATCATGCACTATCATCTCTCAATGGATGTAGTTGTGAAATAATCTTTGTAAGACTATTTAATAAATGTCTCCATGATCTAACATTTTTTATGTGATCTAATTAAAACTATCTTAGTTTCTGTGAACACCAAATTTGCAATATGGTAACACAAGATCAACAAACACCGGTTAATCATGTTATAAACACAAACCAAGCATTCCTATGATATTATTAGCTAAATCAAGAGGAAAACATGAAAATGAGAGCATAAAAAAACCAAATACAACATGCAACCAACTTAAAGTAGCTAAACCTTCATCCCATAGGGGGATTGGTTCTCCTTTGATGTGGAAAGAATCCCTTTCCCAATACACTAGTAGAATTTGGAAAATAAATGACTACGTGACTAAAAATTTTAGTCACATGACTAAAAATGACTAAATTATACTAATTTTTTGCAATTCACAAGTATAAATGACTAAATAAATGACTAATTTGGTCATCGGGTAAAATCACAATTAAATAATTGGTTAGACAAATAAAAATAACTAAATAAATGACTATTACTCTATTCTTTTTTATTTCGAATTTCATCATAATCCATAGAGCTTAAGCCCCCCTCATGGGACCCCTACCTAAGTGAGCCATTTGGCCACCTAGGTTGCTTTGTGCACCAAAAATACCTATTGTGTGGAAGGAATTGCCTCTCGGTGCAGTCTTAAGGCCTTCACATATTTTATAAAAAAAATTAACATTTACATTCTTTAACTTTTATTACTCATTATGTTAATGAATCATTAATGTTTTCAACTATGATTTGAAGCTAGTTTTATTTTCTTGTTGTGTTAGCATGTCAAATGTATGAGGGTGATCCCACAATACTGGTTTTCAATTTTTGGGCAAACTGGACACTGAACTGATTTTTTTTAACTAGATCTTCACTTTCGGGCTCCTATAGCAACTAAACCGTGAGGAATTTGAAGATGATGATAACTAGTGATTTGTGAAGTTTTGTCTATATATTCTAAATTAAAAAATTCAAAATTTTTGAAACAGATTGCACTTCTTTTTCCATCTTCTTCAAAAACTAGCTTTTAAAAAAACCAACATTTTTAAGGAGTGACGCTCACTGTATACAACATAAATTTTATTGTATGAAGGATTAAATTCGATTTTTTCTGAATTTATATTTGTAACTATGATATCTAGCACTTTCATTTGGTTTCATATTTTTTTATTAAATATTTTTTCCTTAATCAAGTTTCAAAGTCAAACCTATTACAATTGAAATATAGGTGGTCTGTATACAACATAACTTTTTTAGTATGTGTCGAAATTCAAATTTTTTTTTTTAGTGGATCAAGGACATCAATACCCAGCATGAACATATTTTTTAAAATTTTATTTTGATAATCTACTATTTTTCCATATGTGCAGAACATAGAGCTTGATTTTCGATAAAAATCCTATTTAATAAAATTTAAAAAATACATACATAATAAAACCAAAACATATTAAAATTATATTCATTGGATAGCTCACTCTGAGGACTACTATAATCATTTCAAATAAATTTTAAATGAATTCATTTGATCCCACAAAATATAAATCAAAAGTGATTTTTTATGAACATTTTGATAGGTGTAAAGGAGACTCTATTATAGGTATGGTTTAAAACTAGCGGGGTTCTATCGAAGGGGGTTTGATCTAAGGTGGTTTGATCAAACCCTTTTCAATTGAAATCCTTAAAATAGAACTTTTTAAGGCTTAAATCATTATATTTTCTAAAAATATGTGATTTCAGCAAAAAATAGAATCTCCCAGAAATCGTAAACCAGCTTTGTGGGATCACCCATCAAAGAGAAATTATGGTCAATTTCACTAATAAAATATGATTTAAAAAATCCAATTGCATTTTGACACTAGTAGAATTTGGCAAATAAATGACTATGTGACTAAAGCTTTCAGTCATGACAACTAAAAATGACTAAATTCTAGTCATTTTTTGCAACACAGATATAAATGACTAAATATAAGTGACTAATTTGATCTTCGGGTTAATAATTAGTCATTTATTTAGTTACACAAAAAAAATGACTAAATAATTAGTTATTTAGTTAGTCACACAAATAAAAATGACTCTCTTTGTATAGAATTTTCTCTCCCTCTATCTCTCTTTCTTTTTCGTAATCTCTCTAAAGATTAATTAAACTATTATATTAATTTAATTTTTTCTATATAAAAATATATTAATTATTAATTATAATAATTTTATACTTATATTTAATAATTTCTATTAAATAGAATATAATATATAATAATATAATAATATAATAATAAATATAATTATATATATTTTAATATGTATTACTATTATATTAAATTGTATATATAATATATTAATTATATTTTGTATTATATTTATTTATTAGTTTTTTGTATTCTATACAAAATAATAATTATTAATTATTAATTATAATCATTTTATGTATATATTTAACGTGCCAAAATGTGCTCATTATTAAAATCTTGACCATAATTTTCATTTTAATAAACATACTCTAAAACCTTCATTGAAACCTTATTTTCAGGCGTAGCCTGCCAAAATGGAGAAGTGAAAGTCACACCTTATTTTTAGATGTAGCTCACCAAAATATAGAAGTGCAAGGGTGGTGCCTGATGTAGGGTTGCAACCTCTTCCCATTTTTCCATTTTTCTGCATCGACAATGTTGATAGTAGGACACAATTTCTGTAGAATCTTGTGGTAAGTCACTTTCAATTGTTTCTATTAATTTTATTTTTCAAATTTGTACACGGTCAGACCATTTTTTATTGTGTTCTATTTATATTTTTTCTTGAAAACATAAGATCAGGGTTAGTGAAGGGGAGAAGGAGCATAGTGCATGAGCTGCAAATGCTAGTGAGCAAGAGGCTCGTACAGGTCAAGGGTTTGGTGGTCAGGGTTTTGAATCCCAAGCACGGGGAGTTCAGGGTAGTCATGTTGTTTGATGTATATATGTCACTCACATTATGGGCAGATCCTCAGTTCTAGAAGCCCAGATCCATGCCTTCTGTCATGCTCAACCATTTGAGGTAACCTTCTTCACTTGTGATGCTTATTTGAGAAATTCCCTAACTTTTCTTTATCTCTCCCTCTTTTTGTTTATTTGTTTCACAACTATGGACATCACTCAAATAGAGAACAATCTTGTTTCACACCTATTGGCACTCTCAAATTTTGCAAATTTGAGATGCCTTTTTCAAAAAAATTGCTTCTGCACTTTCAGAAGTGCACCTGAAGAATCAGTCCTGGCTAACCCAATTTGGAGGCTTATGATTTAAAGCATGTTGATTGTCATACAAAAACCATTTATAGACATACTTAGTTGACCTATTGGAGTAGGCATGTAAAATTTTAGCTTCCCATAATAAGTTTTGATAGAGCTTCGAAAAGTGAAGCTGGAGGGTTTTTGCACTGTTCTGCTATTTGTAGATTGTCAGTTTGCGAAACAGCTTCCTATTTGAGCTTGGTTTTTGCAACTAGTTCACTGTCATGTCAAAATGAGTGCTATTCCATATTCCCCATATCAACATGATCTCAGATGTCAATTTGCAGAACTTCATGATCTAATTTGCTATTTTTAGCAGATCGAAACCAAATGCAATTTGTTTTGTTTTGCAGCTACATTCCTGACAACATTTCTGAGAGGCCAACTTCGAGCATCAATAACTTTTGATTGGTGATGTTTCAAAGTAATTCCTTATGCACACATTCTCAGGGTATCTTAATGTTCCAATTTTTCTGATGACAGATTGCCAGGATTTTATTTGCTATTTTTGCAAATTAGCAGTTGAGTCAGTTTGTGTTGGCTCAGAATAACTATTGTCTCAGAAGAGCCTGACTGGGCAACTTTGCTGATTAATATCCGGTTCCTCGTGATTTGTTTCTCTGAGTCATCCTTTGCACTGTACTTTTGGATCAAACGACTATATGCTTGCAAGGTTTTATGGTTTCATGAGGTTGTTTGACCAGTTTACCAGCTTGATTCCTGAGGCAACTTGACCTGTTTTGACCATTTTGCAAAAAGTGCCAGAAACCAGATTTTAATGGCGACCCAGTTCACGTTTTAACTTCATGTGCATACAAAACGCAGTGTCAAGTCATTTGAGGGTGAAACTTGTTTGTAAACTATTTTTTTTTTAGCCGGACCCACATGGGGCCCGACATGCTTTACACACTCATGAGATCTAAATATTTCTAGTCACAAGTGCATTGGTGAGGAGGACAACCTATATCATTATTCAATTGTGAATGGAGATGTTTCAAGTGTTCATATTGATGAAATGAAAGACAATGTTGACTATGTCTTCAAATAGTAAGGGGGATCACAAATTCTTCAATAGTGGGTTGTATTGTGAACTATTCAGAGCCTGTCTTTGAAGCATTCTAGGTGGAATATAATGATGAGAATAGAGTGCATAAAATGGTGTCTTGCTTGAAGCTACTATAGGGGACCAGGAAACAAATTTTAACCGAGATTCTCAAATCAATACGAGTTTTAAATTTCTCATTTAAAGTGAAAATTGAATTGGGATTTTACCATAGGGCTCTTGTTTTCTATGTGAAGAGGATTTTAACCTATGTGAGGGTGTGTGTGTTTCTGTTTGATATGAAAGGGACACTAAGTGAAGAGTTCATTTAGAGGGCATGGGGATTCAAGAGACTGATGGATGGAGTGTTACGCCAATGAAGTTGTCATGTATGAAGCTGAAAAAAGAATTAGAGGCCATGGAGACTAATATAATCCTTGTTGCTTGTGCTTAATGCACAAACGGCTATGCACCATCAGATTTTGTTGAAGGGCAACAAAGGCATGCAACAGTGTATGGTCAAAATGGAGTATCAAAGGTCTTAGTAATTTTCAAGTGAATGTAATTGGAAGAATGGGTCTAGAGCAGCGTAGAAGTTTTGGAATAGGTTATTGAGATCCATCAATATGAAGAGGGTATGCCATTGAGAAAATCAAAAGAACAAATGAATGGTAAAAGAAAATTCTTTAGAATCTCCAAACAAATGCAATCAATAGGGTTACACGCGGCCTGGAACAAGATATATGCATCCATCAAAGCATTGAACACAGGGGCACTACGCCAAGATGGAGGAACCCGCACAGTGAGGGAAAACTAGACAGTAAAGTGCATGACCAGTAGGAAGATTGAGAGGCCCGCGCACACTACAGAGAGTAGAGGGAGCCCTGCACAACATGTGGGAGAGCACTACTTGTTGCAAGGGTAGGCATAAGCCAACGATGGAGGTCACCATTTCCCGAGCAGTGTAGAGGAGGGCCTGCGACTAGCAGGGAAGCTCGAACCAGGCATCGATGCAGGGTGCAACCAACAGTAATGACCCCTGTGCCTATAATAGAAGGCTAGTGAGAAGGTGGCCACCATGAAGCAAGAAGCAGAGGCTTATGCCAGTCAGCAAAGATCCCACACAGAGAGGAGAAGACCAGATGGAGGGGCGCAAATAGCTATAGGAAAGACTTGGTAAGAGGCCCATAGTAAGAGTGGAGAGGTGGGAGACCATGTAAGAATGCCCGCACGGTCTGGTTGAATGGGGAGCCCACGCAAACACACAGGGAGGAGCTACAACTAGCAGCTGCATGAAGAGGGATTGATAAATACAGGGGGCCACACTTCCAATGAATGGTGTGGAGGAGATCAGAAAGGGTGCGGCCAACATGGAGCAAGTGGAGAGCTCGATCCATTGGGGAGCCTGTGAGAAGGGAGCCACCATTGTGAGGAATGACCAGATAAAAAGTGCAAAAAGATTAGGGTATTTTCAGCCCAACCTTGTGGACCTCGCAAGGATAATGTTGACGAAGGAAAAAACCCCACGAGGTGTGTGAGAATGCACGGTGGAGAGATTTTAATTAAAAATTTAAAAGGGGTTGCATAGTTTGAAAGTAGGGTGGGCCCACGGAAAATTAAAATTTTGCCCAAGAATAAAAGCATTGGGGATTTTCCATTATGAAAGTAAATAATGGAATGGAAATAATTCTTATTTACCTCTTTTTATTTTCACCATTTGCATGCAAGGCTTTGGGTGAAGTAAAGTACAAATGTAGGAGGATATGATTTGAAAGAATGAATAAAATATTCATAAAGTATCTTCCTTGCTGGGAATAAATGTAGAGTGTGGGTATTTTATAAAGTGAATTTTATTCACTTTATAATCAGATATGTGTTGGGAATTAAACTGCAGCAAATGAAGAGCAAAAATTCAAAATGAAAAATAGAAATAGAATTTGCACGGGAAGGGAGATATTTTGCAACTGGGGAAAATGATGAGAATCTCCACATGGGTTGATTTTCTATTGCTGAGCAATGATGGGCAAAGGTAGTTTTGAGAGGTAAAGTTTGTTGCAGGAAGAGAGAGGAGGAGATATTCTTTGCAGATTTATTGATCAACGGTGAATGGAGATTCCAGATGGAAATTGCTCATCAGTTCTAGGGCTGCTCCTGTTTCCTTCTATTCTCTATATCTTCTTTTCTCTTCTCATTGTAAAGGGTTCCAATTTTTGAAAGCTCTGCAAGGCAGGCAGAAGCTATCGGTAGATTATAGGGCTAAGGGAAATATGACTGCTAGTCAATTTTAATCTAAAAGTGTATGTTCTGAATTGTTCTGTTATGTTTATTTTAGCTGATAATTGTCTCCATGGCTGAATTATAATGCTATTTTGGATTCAATAATAAGATTGTCTGAATCTATTCATGCACATTTGCTACATTTGAGCTAGATTTATTGTTTCCTTTTGTTCTATGAATGGTGTAATTGCTTTAATAAAGCACAAGTTGCTTGTATTACTGCCTATTGTTTAGGGATAGTATAATTGCTTTGACAAATGTGACAGGAGTGTTATGTTTCAGGTGGATTTATAAGTAGAATTATTAGAGGAAACTTCAATGGTCTAGTTGTCATAATGTGAGAAAATTTGAAAGACCTTAAGAGCATGTTCAACACTGGAAGAGGAATGCTAGTTATATGACTCCATAGCCCATCTTTATGGCACTAGTCCATTATCATGTTTCTGGTGTTTTCAGCTTGGTCCCAACTCTCTAAATCAAAAAACTATTTCAAATCTATTTTGCTGAGTTGTGTTTGTCATGTTCTCCATGCTAGTTGACAAAATTCATTCAATATCTTGCCAATGTTAAGTGATATTTTAGGTTTCTCAGCAATTCTGTGAGAACATAATCTGTTAAGCAATATCATGTTACTTGTGTGTCTTGATTGTTTGATGTTGCTAAAGGGTTACCCCCCTAGGTCTTACACATGCCTGAAGTGCAGGGGAAATGTGTATCCATTCCATTTCTTGTCAGCTGGCCACTAGTTTTTATTGTTTTTGAATATAGAGGTTGGCTACCTCTTAGAGAACTGCAAATCCTAGCTGGGTTGCAGTTTTAAACACCAACAGAATGGTGACTCTACTAGGGAGAATTTCAAAAAATTCTAATTGCATAATCTATCCTTAAGAGTCATTGCATAGAGTCAAAAGATTTACCATTCTGATTTAGTTCAAAGTTTGAAAGATTTCAACCTTGGAGAAGAATTTGTTGTAGTGTACCTGAACAATTTTGTAATCTGTGGTGCTCTGCTAGTGGAAAGGAACTTAGAGAAATAATTTTAACTAAAAAAGAACGTCATACTGCTTGAAGTTCAATCCTCTGTGAAAAGAGGTGGCGACTCTGTTTGATAGAACCTATTGAAAATTTGAAGAAATTTCCAGATCTACAAACATTTTTCCAGTTAGGAAGACAACTTGCAGCAGCTACAAAAGTTTCCAAGTATTCTTCACTTTTGGTTTTCAAGAAAATTGTATATGAAAACCATATTTGAACATCTTAGGAAAAACTTGAGTTCCCTATTGAGTGATTAGCACTAAAACAGGGAAAAAACAGTAATATTTAGTTTTCATACATCCGAGTTGTAATTTGCAGCATATGTATTTTGTTGGAGAAGTATGTTTGCTTTAAATTTTCCCACTAAGTGGATCTTAGGTTTAGATGCACCTGAATTATGTAATGTAATATGCTAAGATCATGATGATAGATAGAAGTAGGGCAATGGATGATCAACTATAGAGTTGATATGTAAAATTTGAAAAAGGTATATCAAGATGCCTCAATATATGCATCCTGGCATGGTTCCAGATGGAACTATGGTTTGTGATCAGTCCCAGCCAGATTGTCAAAGAGGTTTCAACACTAGAAGGTATAGATATATTAATTTCAGTGACCTTAGTGGTTACCAAATGACATTCCAGCTAATGTCAGAAATAGGTTACCAAGGTTCATTGGTGATAGGTCTGAATTAGCATACAAACATCTCTAAGAGTTCAGAAATTTGATGGATGATTATGAGATTGATCATGAGGATGTGATCATGAGACTCTTTGTTCAATCCTTGAGAGGAGATGCAAGAGAGTGGTTCTCTTATTTACCAGCCTCTTCCATTCATTCATGGGAAGAGGTCAAGGCAGTGTTCATGGAACAATTTGGAGAAAGGATTAACCCTATTTTGATAAGGAAAAGATGAGTTAGTTCCATCTTTTAATCTCAGATTTTCAATGATCATAAGAGAGATCCTAGAGAACATTAGGCAACATGATGCTGAATGTTTGGTCATGTACTTAGGAGCATTTGACAAAAGGATGAGTTATCTATTGAGGGATAAAGAACCTACAACCCTGCATCAAGCATATAAGATGGCTATGGACATTGAGAACAATTTGAGATACTCAATGCTGAAAGGACATAGGGCTATGAGTGTTGGTCATCCTAACACACCTCAGGATAATAGAACTCATGGAGCAGATAATAAAAGTGTTTGTCAAGATGGTAGTAATGTTGCTGCTCCAATTTTTTCATCATCACATTCTGCAGATCCTAATGAACTTCATGTTAAACATCATCAAAATGTGATGTCTCAAAATGAAGGTAGTGGCTATTTATTTCAAGAAAGTTAGAACATGATACACAAGAATGAAAAGAGTGTGTCAACATATGAAGATATTTTTTGTATGAATGAGGATATTGATTGCAATCAGTTTACAATAGCACATGTGCCGATCCTTGCAGAAGTAATGAAGAGGAAGATGCATGGTATGATGAACAAATAAATATGTATGAACTTTTTTCTTGTAATACCTTGAATGATGAAGGAATACAAGAGATAAAGGTCATCATTCCATGTCATGTTTCGGCTAGTGAAGATGACACAATTTCTGACAACATTCTTTCTCAAGCTAGTAAACAAGACATTGAAGATGAAAGTGCAAGCGCTCACTCTAAAGAATCTGAGCATGGTATCTATAGTGATAGGTCATCTTGTGGTGAGGATGCTGATGAAGGCCAAACTAATTTCTCTTCTGATGATTTTGAAAGCTCTTATGTGAACGACTTAGAGGTATGTTCTTCACACAATGGATATAATGATATGGACATTGATGAAGTCACTTATTCACCAGTGAATGATCAAATTACACTCAAAATAGACTTGGAATGTAGTTCAAGTTTGACATCAATAGAGCCTATTGATTCTCTCAATAATGAAGAATCTGAGGATGAACATATATGTGTTCAATTTTCTAATCATGTGGATAGTACTGCTAGCAATGGTGAAGATGTTGAAGAACCTATTTATATCTTTGTTGTCCACGACTGCTTGTATGAAACAGAAATGGAAATGTCAGTGGTACATAAGAATGATGATAATGTGTATAGTGATAAGGGAAGGAATTCAGTTCTGAATAATCAAGTTGTGCATAGTGACAATCACATGGATTTAGAATACGCATTTTCATCCATAGATAATGTGAAACAATTTGGTGGATTGTCGGATTGTGTTGAAATTGCAATGCATGTTGATCAATGTGTAGAGAAGCCATATGATGTAGATAGTAATGGGTGTGATGTTAGTCAGTATGACATTAAATATGGATCTTGCTTTGATGATCTCTCTCATCTTTATAGTTTGAAAATGGATGTGTTTCCTTTGAATAAGGAATGCATTGGTGAGACAAAGAATGAAGGTGTTACTTTCATTGCGAATGAGCAATTTTCAGGTAACAATGAGTCTCTTGTTCATGGGTTAGTATTCCTATTAGATGAAAGTGCACATGAAAGTTTCTTTGCTGACCCTATTACTCCTGAAAATGATAGCATTGAACATGTTGTGAAGAATCAATGTGAAGACCTTGATTTAGAGTCAAATTTTGAATGGTCTAAATCTGTGTCTGAAGCATCCTATATGGAATTGCATTATGGTTTGAAGAATGAAACTAATAACATGTATGAACCTGAGACAGAGAAAAGTGCTCATGCATTGGATGTTGATGTTTTTGATGAGTGTCATGAGTTGAATGAAGATGAAAGTACTTTAGGTGTTGACAAATCTGATTTTCAGAATCATGAAACACATGATAATGTGTTTGAGTTGTGGTGTTTGGGTGAGGACAAGCCATCCTATGATGTATTCCAGTTGGAGGAGATACAAATGTATGAGAAATATTTTCTCAACACACAAGATGATTGCATGTTGCTTTGCAGCCATGACATCTCCCCTAAACATAATCATTCTGAAGGGATTAGTGAGTGTGATAAGACCATATTTTCATGTGATCTTGATCACCAGTTCCAAGTGTTGCTGCCTGATATAAAATTAGAAAATGAAATGATGAACCGTGATGTGGCTTATCTGATTTCATTGCCATGTGATGACAGAGTTGAACAGGGAACAAGTTTTCACTTGCACAAGGGCAGTTTGGTATTGCTGTTTGAAAACATGCAGTCACTAGTGTTGTTATGGTTTGAAAGAGGCAAGCATGAATTGAGGGATATCAAATATTTCTATAGATTGGTGTTTGATAGAGTTAAATGTTGATCCTCATTTTTTTCATTTGGTGGCTTGGGGTCATCAGATGAAATTGAAAAATGAAAGTTGAATAGGGGAGTGGTTTGAGGACACCTATTGGGTTCAGCTTTTGGTATACTCTCCAGAGATCTGGAATCTTGCTATTCCCACAAGGGGAATACATCCCCAGTTGGAGCCACTGTTGGCACTCTCAAATTTTGCAAATTTGAAATGCCTATTTCAAAAAAATTGCTTCTGCACTTTCAGAAGTGCACCTGAAGAATCAATCCTGACTGACCCACTTTGGAGGCTTATGATTTAAAGCTTGTTGCTTATCATGCAAAAACCATTTGCAGACATACTCAGTTGACCTATGGAAGCAAGCATGTCAAATTTTAGCTTCCCATGATAAGTTTTGACAGAGTTTCGAAAAATGAGGCTGGAGGGTTTTTGCACTGTTCTGCTATTTGCAGATTGTTAGTTTGCGAAACAACTTCCTGTTTGAGCTTGGTTTTTGCAACCAATTCACTATCATGTCAAAACGAGTGCTATTCCATATTCCCCATATCAACATGATCTCGGATGTTGATTTGCTGAACTTCATGATCTAATTTTCTATTTTTAGCAGATCGAAACGAAATCCAGTTTGTTTTGTTTTGCAGCTACATTCCTGACAACATTTTTGAGAGGCCAACTTCGAGCATCAATAGCTTTTGATCGGTGATGTTTCAAAGTAATTCCTTTTGCACACGTGCTCAGGGTATCTTAATGTTCCAATTTGTCTGATGGCAGATTTCCAGGAGTTTATTTGCTATTTTTGCAAATTAGCAATTGAGTCAGTTTGTGTTGGCTCAGAATAACTGTTGTTTCAGAAGAGCCTGACTAGGCAACTTTGTCGATTAATATCTGGTTCCTCATGATTTGTTTCTCTGAGCCATCTTTTGCATTGTACTTTTGGATCAAACAAATATATGCTTGCAAGGTTTTATGGTTTCATGAGGTCGTTTGAGCAGTTTCCCAGATTGATTCATGAGGCAACTTGACCTGTTTTGATCATTTTGCAAAAGTGCCAGAATGCAGATTTTAATGGCGACCCAGTTCACGTTTTCACTTCACGTGCATTCAAAACGCAGTGTCAAGTCATTTGAGGGTGAAAATTGTTTTAAAAGGAAAAAAAATTTAGCCGGAACCATGTGGGGCCCGACATGCTTTACACACTCATGAGCACTAAATATTTCTAGTCACAAGTGCATTGGTGAGGAGGACAACCTAGATCATTATTCAGTTGTGAATGGAGATGTTTCAAGTCTTCATATTGATGAAATGAAATACATTGTTGACTGTGTCTTCAAATAGTAAGGGTGTTCACAAATTCTTCAATAGTGGGTTGTATTGTGAACTATTCAGAGCCTATCTTTGAAGCATTCTAGGTGGAATATAATGATGAGAATAGTGTGCATAAAATGGTGTCTTGCTTGAAGCTACTACAGGGGACTAGGAAACAAATTTTAATCGAGATTCTCAAATCAATACGAGTTTTAAATTTCAATACGAGTTTTAAATTTCTCATTTAAAGTGAAAGTTGAATTGGGATTTTACCATAGGGCTCTTGTTTTCTATGTGAAGAGGCTTTTAACCTATGTGAGGGGGTGTGTGTTTCTATTTGATGTGAAAGGGAAACTAAGTGAAGAGTTCATTCAGAGGGTGTGGGGATTCAAGAGACCGATGGATGGAGTGTTACGCCAATGCAGCTGGCATGTATGAAGCTGAAAAAAAATGACAGGCCATGGAGACTGATATAATCCTTGTTGCTTGTGCTTAATGCACAAATGGCTGTGCACCATCAGATTTTGTTGAAGGGCCACAAAGGTACACAACAGTGTATGCTCAAGATGGAGTATCAAAGGTCTTAGTAATTTTCAAGTGCATGTAATCGGAAGAATGGGTCCAGAGCAACGTAGAAGTTTTGGAATAGGTTATTGAGATCCATCAATACGAAGAGGGTGCGCCATTGAGAAAATCAAAAGAACAAATGAATGGTAAAAGAAAATTCTTTAGAAGCTCCAAAAAATGCAATCAATAGGGTTATGCACGGCATGGAACAAGATATATGCATCCATCAAAGCATTGAACACAAGGGCGCTGTGCCAAGATGGAGGAACTCGCGTAGTGAGGGAAAACCAGACAGTAAAGTGCGCGACCAGTAGGAAGATTGAGATACTTGAGCACACTACAAAGAGTAGAGGGAGGCTTGCACAACATGTGGGAGAGCATGACCTGTTGCAGGGGTAGGCGTAAGCCAGCGATGGAGGTTGCCATTTCTTGAGCAGTGTAGAGGAGGGCCCCCGACCAATAGGGAAGCTCGAACTAGGCATCGGTGCAGGGTGCAGCCTGCAGTAATGACCCCTCTGCCTACAATAGAAGGCCAGTGAGAAGGTGGCCACCATGAAGCAAGAAGTAGAGGCCCGTGCCAGTCAAGAAAGAGCCTGCGCAGAGAGGAGAAGAGTAGATGGAGGGGTGCGAATAGTTGTAGGAAAGACTTTGTAAGAGGCTCGTAGCAAGAGTGGAGAGGTGGGAGACCATGTAAGAATTGTCGTGCGGTCTGGTTGAATGGGGAGCCCACACAAACATAGAGGGAGGAGCTGCGACCAATAGTTGCATGAAGAGGGATTGATAAATACAGGGGGCCACACTTCCAAGGAATGGTGTGGAGGAGATCAGAAAGAGCGCGGCAACTAGGGAGCAAGTGGAGAGCTCGATCCATTGGGGAGCCTGTGAGAAGGGAGCCGCCATTGCGAGGAATGACCAGACAAAAAATGCAAAAAGATTAGGGCATTGTCAGCCCAACCTCACGGACCTCGTGAGGATAATGTTGACGAAGGAAAAAACCCCACGAGGTGTGCGAGAATGCACGGCGGGGAGATTTTAATTAAAAATTTAAAAGGGGTTACATAGTTTGAAAGTAGGGTGGGCCCACGGAAAATTAAAATTTTGCTCGAGAATAAAAGCATTGGGGATTTTCCATTATGAAAGTAAATAATGGAATGGAGATAATTCTTATTTACCTCTTTTTATTTTCACCATTTGCGTGCAAGGCTTTGGGTGAAGTAAAGTAAAAATGTAGGAGGATATGATTTGAAAGAATGAATAAAATATTCATAAAGTGTCGTCCTTGCTAGGAATAAATATAGTGTGTGGGTATTTTATAAAGTGAATCAGATATGTGGTAGGAATTAAACCATAGCAAATGAAGAGCAAAAAATAGAAATGAAAAACAAAAACAAAATTTGCATAGGAAGGGAGATATTTTGCAGCTGGGGAAAATGATGAGAATGTCCACATGGGCTGATTTTCTGTTGCTAAGCAATGATGGGAAAAAGGCAATTTTGAGAGGTAAAGTTTGTTGCAGGAAGAGAGAGGAGGAGATATTCTTTGCAGATTTGTTGATCAACGGTGAATGGAGATTCCAAATGGCAATTGCTGATCAGTTCTAGGGCTGCTCTTGTTTCCTTCTATTCTCTATATCTTCTTTTCTCTTCTCATTGTAAAGGGTTCCAATTTCTGAAAGCTCTGCAAGGCAGGCAGAAGCTATGGGTAGATTGTAGGGCTAGGGGAAATATGACTGTTAGTCAGTTTTAATCTAAAAGTGTATGTTCTGAATTGTTCTGTTGTGTTTATTTTAGCTAATAATTGTCTCCATGGATGAATTGTAATGCTATTTTGGATTCAATAATAAGATTGTTTGAATCTGTTCATGCACATTTTCTGCATTTGAGCTACATTTATTGTTGCCTTCTATTCTATGAATGGTGTAATTGCTTTAATAAAGCACAAGCTACTTGTACTACTACCTATTGTTCAGGGATAGTATAATTGCTTTAAAAAATGTGACAAGAGTGTTATGTTTCAGGTGGATTTATAAGTAGAATTATCAGAGAAAAATTCAGTGGTCTGGTTGTCATAATGTGACAAAATTTGCAAGACCTTCAGAGCATGTTCAACACTGGAAGAGGAATGCTAGTTATATGACTCCATAGCCCATCTTTATGGAACTAGTCCATTATCATGTTTCTGGTGTTTTCAACTTGGTCCCAACTCTCTAAATCAAAAAACCATTTCAAATCTATTTTGATGAGTTGTGTTTGTCATGTTCTCCATGCTGGTTGATAAAATTCATTCAATATCTTGCCAATGTTAAGTGATATTTTAGGTTTCTCGGCAATTCTGTGAGAACATAATTTGTTAAGCAATATCCTGTTACTTGTGTGTCTTGATTGTTTGATGTTGCTAAAGGGTTACCCCCCTAGGTCTTACACATGCCTGAAGTGCAGGGGAAATGTGTGTCCATTCCATTTCCTATCAGTTGGCCACTATTTTTTGTTGTTCTTCAATATAGAGGTTTGCTACCTCTTGGAGAATTGCAAATCCTAGCTGGGTTGCATTTTTAAACAGCAACAACACCTATGCCCTAGATTATTTTCATTTTATTAGCTTCACATTACTTTTGAAGCTGTATATGCTTTGTTTCAACAGTTAAAAAGAGTTGAAATAGGGCATATTCAAGGATTATTCTACTGCTATCTTACTCCTACAATCAGTTGAATGACTAGGTTATTATTACTATCATAGATGGAGTCATTACCAACCTTTAGGAGACCATTTTATTTTTATATCTTTATTTTTGTATCTCTCTGGAGCTCAACTAAATTGTTTTGGATTCTAGTATGCAAATAACTAATTTACTATAGACAATAAGTAGATCTAGTGGAGGGTAGCATTAAGAGGGGAGTGTAGTTACTGCAATGAATTACTAGAGTACAACATATTTCAAAGTAGAATCTCCTTATAGATAGAAATTTATCCAGCAATATAAATCAACATTAGTGATAATAGGTGCAATTGCAATATCTATTTATATGGGGGTATTAATGAGAAAAATCTATCACTGGGAATTTAATATTTATAAATGAAATAAACTCCATACTCTACTATTTATTTGTATTGCATTTGTGTCCCCATGGTCTTCTTGACCTTTGGTTGTTCAATTCGCTCTCTTGCACTTGCGAGTTATTTTTGTATTTCTTAATGACCTTCACAATTTTCCTCATCAAAAGTTTAATGTCCTTTGTCTTTAAGGAAAATGGCTCGCATTGAAGTTAATTTATATTATAGGAGTAGCTATTTTCTAGCTAATGAATGGTAACAACAATTTTATCATTTTATCACCGCTGCATAATGAACTATAGTTAAATAGTATGAAAAAAGAAGAGAATGATGAGTCAAATTGTGTCCTTTGATGCAATCTTTTCAAATTTAGATTTGTTTGAAATGTGTTTACTTGCAGTGTCAACAAATAATTTTAGATATAGTTGATACTAGTTGATTGTCTTTGCAATTATGATTTTGTCTTATCTAAAATAGTAGGCCCCATGACAACACTAAAATTTATTTATTGTTTTAACATAATTACTTTACTTACATAAGCTAGGTTTGTAAAGACTGGAAAGTATCTTGTGCTTTGCAAAATATATGTTATATGGTATAGCTGCCATGATAAAGGAAATACTCTCAACAAAATAAAAGGAGTATGAGCCTTCTTATAAAAGCTTTATCATTTTTCAAGTAGTTTGAAGTTGACTTCCAAAACTATAAAAGTCAAACAAAAGACTGTAACAAATGGTAAACAGTTAAAGGTTGACTCACAAGGTTTAACACAACCCTCTTTTAGGCATTGGATCCTTTCCACTACATATGATTCTCTTTTTGATCGTATGTGAATTTGAGGCCATGTTAGAACTCAGTTTTTTAATGATTTGAAATATTTTTTCACCTGATTACAAAGGTGGTAGTGGATTAGTATTGGTAGTCAGGGTCCATATTTCTAGCAGGAGTAAGTAAATTAATAAAAAAGACAACAGGATAAGAGGATCTTTTATTGATACAATTTTAATAGATAAATCACAACTAATTAAGTAACAAAGTAACTGAGGAAAAATAGGAGAATTTTACAAGGAATATTTTCAATGAATACAAACAAAAACTAAGGTGAAATAGGAGAATACTACAGGGATGATGGTTCAAGGCATAATGCAAACGAAAGGGGTTTATTGTGAGAGTGGAATATTTTATCCTTGAATCTCTTCTGGCCAGGGTTGCTTGTTATGATGATTATCCTAAAGATGAAAATAACTAAGTAAAGGAGAAGAAAGAAGACAAATAATTTAAGAGTTACTTTTGCAAATTTGAGATTTCATATTGAGCTTTTCTTTGCAGTTGAACTTCTTATTCAATGTTCTTGCCTCTTTAGGCATGCAAGGAATGGGCATCCTTATCTATAAAGTGAACATGAATTAGTTTGTGGTAAAGTGTAAAGTGCTTAATTTGATTATTAATAGGCTATTCAGTATTGAGGATATTTTATAACCTATTACACCAAACAATTTTTATGCATATGATATTTTGGACACCCATGAGTTGAATAGTTTAGATTTATAGGATGCAATAGCTGATATTGGGAATAAGAGTTATTTATGCTAAGAACATGCTTGTATCCTTCAATTCCTGATTTTAAGTTCCAATATTAGAGCTTAAGTCTCTCATTATGTTTCAATGTTAGAGCTCAAACTCTCTTTTTATTGGCTTCATTTTAAGCTTACATAGTTTTGAAGGGCTTTGTTTATGTTATATTTAATTACAAGCATGGTTCATGTGGATAGGAAAAATATTAGTGATTACATACGAGAATTAATGGAATTAAACTTTTTATGAATGTAAAGCAATTTATTTATGTTTAATATGTTCATGGGTTACAACACACATGCCACTTTTTGCAACTGTTTGAACAACTAAAATTATTCTCTTAACTTTGGAACTAAAAAACTACATAACATTTTAAACTGATAATATATGCTCTGTTAAATGGGTTTCCTAAAGGTTGGTAATGACTCCATCAATGATAATAATAACATAATATTTTTTTTCTTCAACATGTTGACCAACAATATATGTTTCACAATTGATCACTTGCCCAAAATAGTTGGTCTAGCAAGTGCAAAATTATCTTCCAATCCATCCTTGAGAGAAAGTACCTCTTACAAAGAACCACTAGAAACAATGTAAATTTGATCTACCATATTTATTTGCTCCATTAATACTTCACCAGGAAGAAAAATTCCTTATGCAATCTTGTTACAATTTGACTTATAAATTTAGAGTTGCATCCTTTGAAAAGAGGCACCTACTCAACCTCTGACATGTATAATGATTGGGAGACCTTTGCATGGATACACATTGGAATATCTTGAAGAATAGTAGCTTCAATATAGCTACTCTCATACTGTAAACACATATGGCCCTTAATTTGTGCCCTTATGTCCCTCCCAAGCTTATATATATTCATTTACATCTAATGAGATCATTCATTTTATCCTTGAATCTTTTTGTCTTGGATCTCTTAACAATTAGTGTTTTCATGTTACCAATCAAATTGGTACCAAGAATCATGTCAAATGAAACAACTGTCATTTCCTTATCTATAAAGTTTCCATTATCAGGAAATGATGATGTTAACTCGAAAGTAGATGCTTTCAACACACTTACCATAGAACTATGATTTTTCCTCAATATGTAGGGGAATATTTGTCTTATCCTTAATACTTTTTGCCTATGCTTGTTCCTTTCTTTGTTGTACTAGTATTGGAACATCTATCAAGATTTACCTATCATAATTTTCATGATGAGTAGCTTACATATAATATCAGTAGATCAAGACAAAACAACACCTACAGCCAACCATTTTGACAAATGTTAACATTGATGAAACGAGGACCTAACATTTGGCTATAGATATGATGAAACAAAATTTTGTAAGGGTAGAAAATTTGGATAGGTCATTAAATAATACAATCGTTATAGAAAACTAAAGATTTTTAATTATTTGTAAATGTAATTCATAAATTTATTTCTTTGTCTTAGCCTTGAGCACACAGTGGTACCAGAACCATGACAAGAATAGAAGAAAAATAAATATTGATGAAATATGCTTATTGCATTGTATAAATTGGAAACATAAAAAAGAATGGAAATTTTATATTGATACAAATCAAGTGTGAGAAGATAGACTCGTACATATTTTTTTCATGTTAAATCTCGCTCATTTGTTTTCATTATAAATAATGTCACATGCTTGGTTTCTTAATGACTTCTCTAGACATTTGAAGATGGGAGAGACATATATTTTCTTTTTTATCATCAAAAGTCACACTCTGTTATGTATTGGTACTCTATTTCTTGTTAGAGATATGTCTAATCTCAACTAATTTAATGTGCCAGTTTTCATCCAGCTCACCTCCACCATTTTAGCATTTAATGCAACTTTTAAGGAGAACTTTTTGGAGAAGATTACGAGAGATTTGATTTGATACGCATTAACTAGTTATTTACTATCACACACTTTGTGGGTAGTAAATTTAGTAATATTTTATTTATCTTTTGTTCTCCTCCGTAAAGTTTAGTTTTAATTTTATTTTTGTGGTCATTTTTTTTATTATACAAAAAGGAAGAAAGAGCAATGCAGCTCTACAACTATAAGAAGAAAAACATAGAGGGCATCAAAGCTCTATTAAATGTTTTTTAGTTTAATACAAATATACAAATTTGATTGTCTCTATCAATTGCTGTGTTATTTTTGTGTGTTTGGAACAACACTTATTTGTTGTTATTTTGTCTTTGTTATTGTTGTTTATAATTTATGTATTTTCTACTTTTTTTATCATTTCAACTCCTTTTCGCCTATCCCTACATCTGGTATCAGAGCCATTGGTTCAATATTCTTTGTCTATCTTTTTTGGGTCTGCACTTATTTCTTGTTTAATAGCCATCAATGGCTTCCATAGCCTCAACGTCTGGTGCTTCCTTGTCTATCTTGCAAATCCCTCTTTTCATAGGAAAACATTATGAATATTGGTCATTGACCATGAAAACCTTTTTTAGGTCTCAGGATGTTTTGTAAATTGTTGAGAATGGTTATGCAGAACCAACAGACCAAGCAACTTACAATGCACTCACCCATGCAGAGAAAGATCTCTTGAAAGAGTAGAGAAAGAAGGATGGAAAATCCCTCTTCTACATACATCAAGAAATGCATGAAAGCATGTTTCCAATATTTGTAGTAGCAACGCAAGCATAGGAGGCGCGAGATACACTACAGATAGGTTATCAAGGTAAGGACAAAGCTAAAGCTTCACTCCAATTATTTAGAGGAGAATTTTAAAATATAAGTATGAAAGATTTAGAGTGTGTGGAGTTATTTTTTACTCGTGTTGTTGGGCTAGTAAATCAGATAAAATCTCATGGGGAAACATTAGAAGAGACCAAAATAGTTTAGAAAATGCTAAGGGTTCTGCCTACTAAGTTTGATCCTTTAGTTGTTGCCATAGAGGAAACTAAGGATTTAACCCAGCTAATAATGGATGAATTGCATGCATCCTTCATAAATCATGAATATAGACTGAACAGATCACACACCTCCATTGATAATTCCTTTTCATCTCAAGCTTCAATAAGCCATGGGAGAGGTAGAGGTAGATTCACTCCTAGGGGTAGAGGAAGAAATACATTTAGAGGATGTAGCAACAGTCCTACAAATCAAGATGGAAGAGGACATAACAATGAACCTTCTCATAATCATTCAACTGGTCAAAGACAAGATAAGTCAAATATTCAATGTCATTACTGCAAGAAATATGGCCATTATTCTTCTGAGTGTAGGAAGAAACAACATGATCAAGGAAGGCAAAATCAAAATCCCTCAGAAAATTCTACAAAAAATTATATGTTTATTGCATGTGCAAAGATTGCTGAAGAAATTTCTACAAAATCACCAGTTGAATGCAATATGGTTCAAGAGAGTCCAAATGATATTTGATATTTAGATTCTGGCTGTAGCAATCACATGTTTAGGAATTTAGAGTTATTTTCTAGCTTGGACAAATCAGTCACTTTAAATGTCACTCTTGGGAACAAAAATCAAGTGAATGTTATGGGAAAAGGGACTCTTGATATTCTAACCAAAAAGGGGGAGACCAAAAAGTCATTCATGATGTTTTATTTGTTGCAGGTCTGAAACATAATTTGATGAGTATTGGTCAATTAGTGCAAAAAGGATATAGAGTTTATATGAAAAATAATGCATGTGTAATTCTTGAAAAGCTCAAAGTACACAGCTGCGAGAAGAGGTACAAATGACAAAAAAATGAATGTTCCCATTAAGGTTGAGACCTGAAATCAAAAGAAATGTAGCTGAAGCTTATCATATGGAAGAAAATACACAATTTGGAGCAAAATTTAAGACTGAAAATTCTCAAGATGCCTCTCAGAGTTGCTCCAGAAAAGAACAAAGTTGCAAAGTTGCTTCGGAAGGTTGCTGCAGAAAAAGAAAAAGGCTGCTCTAGAATAGAACAAGGTAGCTCCAGAAAGGCAGAAACTGAAACTAAAGAAGAAAAAAAATATAATGTAATTGTTCAAACAACTTTTCAATCAGTTGTGAAGAATGAATCTTGGTTATGGCATTTGATATTTGGCCATTTAAACTTTGGAGGTCTTAACTTGTTGCATAGGAAGAATATGCTTAAGGGGCTGCCATTGATTAAGAAACCGGAAAGAGTATGTGAAGCGTGCATCTTGGGTAAATAGTATATATATTCTTAAGGGGCTGCTATTGATTAAGAAATTAGAAAGAGCATGTAAACCACTTGAGATTGTTCATTGTGATATATGTGGACCGATGCAAATACTGTCCATTGGAGGATGCACATATTTTCTAAATTTTATTGATGATTATATAAGGAAGACATGGGTTTACTTTTTGAGGCATAAAGATGATGCATTTGGAGTATTTTAGCAGTTCAAGGCTCTTGTAGAGAAGCAAAGTGGTTACCACATCAAGATATTAAGAACTGATAGAGGTAGTGAATATAGTTCTAATCATTTTCTGAATTATTGCAGCCAACGTGGTAATCACAAAAAATTTATAGCCCGTTACACACCTCAACAAAATGGTGTGGCCAAAAGAAGAAATCAAACTATTATGGATATGGCAAGGAAATGCTAAAATCAAAGCATTTACCAAAAAAATACTAGGCTGAAGTAGTAGCAACTATTGTTTATATTTTGAATAGATGTCTAGGGTATGTGTAGGATCATGATGGGCCAAAAAGTGGTGATGTGTAAGTGATATGATGGCCCATGTGGCTGTCAACTTTTTTTTAACCGAAAATTGATGAAACGAAAAGGGTTTTTAAAGGAGATTTTTAGCTTTCCACCAATATAAATTATTCTTTACTTTGAGTTTAATAAATAATTATTATTCATTTTCTATTTAAATTATGACTAAAGTCATGATTGAAAAAAATCTATAGCTTTCAAAGGGTATCACATTTTTTGAATCTAAAACATGTGTCACATTCTATGCTTCACATACTATAGGATTAAAAAGAATTGAATTTCATGAAGTTTTGACCAGGTTAAGGTGGTCAGACGTACGAGTTTTTATATTTTTTAAAAGTTGTAATAAAAAAATCATAATTAATTATTTACTTAGAAACAAATTAAAAAAAAATATGCATCACATCGGGACATGAGTCTTCTAATTATATCTAAAATATTATAAAAAAATATTATCATTTTATTGTGGTTAGGACGGTCAGACAGACACCTACTTCTTATTTTTTCCTTGAAATTTAAGTAATACTGCATTGAAATTTCAAATTTTCACCAAAATATTTAAAAATAAAAATAAAATAAACCTAGTAGTTTAGAAACTACATTCAAATTTAATCAGATTCTATTCTTACATATTTTTGAAATAATATAGTTAACTTATTCAACTTTTTACGTCAAGTTGCCTAACTCTGATTTTTCTTAATTTTATTGCCACTTAAGGGCCTATTTTTTCCATGATGATCCTGCACATACCCTCCAACTACAAGTGTGAGGAATGTGATTCCTCAATTGGGTAGGAGTGGTAGAAAGCACAATGTTTCTCACTTCAAAATCTTTGGATGCATTGCATATGCTCATGTACTTGAAGAGCTAAGAAGAAAATTGGATAATAGAAGTGAGAAATGTATTTTTGTTGGGTATTCAGAAGATGCAAAAGCGTACAAGTTATTTAATCCAATTACAAGAAAAGTTATAATCAACAAAGATGTGCAATTTGTGGAGAACGAAGCATGGGATGGAACTGTAGAGAAAATAATAAGAGTAGCAACAACTGATCCACATGATGAAATGATTGATGAAATGATAGAACATTAAGGTATTCCTCGAGCAATACCTCCTTCCACTCCTGGAAATGAAACACAAGTTGTAGCACAAGCTACATCTCATTCTACAACAAGACTTTCAAGAAATCAGATTTTTTCTTCCACACAACAAAATCCACAAAGAACACCATCCATAACATCATCTGGAAGTCCTTTGAATTAAGCTAATAGAAGCATCTCATCCGATCCTACATTGGAAGGCTTATTGCAGAGAAAAACAGGGAGTTTAAGAGACATATATGAAGTTGATTTTAGTGTTGAAACACCAAATTCATTTTATGTTTTTGCTTTATTTTCAGAAGTTGTTGATCCAATGTTCTTTGATGAAGAAATTAAGGATGAAGCGTGGGCTGAAGCTATGGATGAAGAGATTGAAGCTATTGAGAAGAAAAATACTTGGGATTTGGTGGATTGCCCTCAAAGAAAGGATGTGATAAACGTAAAGTGGATTTATAAAACTAAGTATGGCATGGATGGAAATGTGTTGAAGCATAAGGCAAGGTTGGCTACTAGAGGTTTCACTCAGCAACTTGGTATTGACTACAATGAAACATTTTCTCCAGTAGCTCGATTAGATACGGTAAGAAGTGTTTTGGCCATTGCAGCCCAAAAGAAGTGGCAAGTTTTTCAAACGGATGTAAAATCTTCTTTTCTAAATGGTTTTATTGAAGAAGAAGTTTATGTTGAGAAGACAGAAGGATATGAGATTGTAGGTCATGAAGACAAAGTATACAAGCTGAAAAAGGTGCTCTATGGACTCAAGCAAGCTCCTAGAGCATGGTACAGATGAATTGATTCTTATTTAATTAAGAATGGTTTTAGTAGGTGCAACAATGAGCCTACTTTATATATCAAGATGGATGAAAAAGGTAAAATGTTGATAGTATGTCTTTATGTAGATGATTTGATCTTTATGGGAGACCTTTCTATAAGTTCATTTAAGGCTGCCATGATGAAAGAGTTTGAGATGACTGATCTTGGTCTCATGAAATATTTTTTGGGAATAGAAGTTAAGCAATCAGCAGATGGTATTTTTATTTGTCAATCAAAGTATGGAAATGATGTATTGAAAATATTTAATATGCTTAATTGCAAACCAACCCATACTCCAGTTGTGATAGGACTAAAGTTAAGCAAGGATGATGATAGTTCATTAGTTGATCCTAGATTGTTCAAAAGGTTGGTTGGTAGTCTCATGTACTTGACTGCCACAAGACCTAACATCATGTATGGTGTGAGCCTTATCTCAAGATTCATGGAGTCTCCAAAAGATTCTCATTGACAAGCTAGAAAAAGGATATTGAGGTACGTATGTGGAACTAAGAACTATGGAATTTTATATTCAATTGTAGATGACTTTAAACTCATTGGATACATAGACAATGATTGTGCTGGTAACATAGATGATAGAAAAAGTACTTTAGGTTATGCCTTTCATTTTGGATCTGGTTTTGTTTCTTGGGCTTCAAAGAAGCAACCCATTGTCACACTTTCTTCAGCAGAAGCAGAGTATGTGGTAGCCACTATAGTAGCATGTCAAGTCGTATGGATGAGAAGAATGTTGGTTGAGTTGATTCATAAACAAGAAGAACCAAAAAAATATTTAATGTGGTAATAACTCAACCATTGCATTGTCTAAAAATCATATTTTTCATAAAAGAAGAAAGCATATAGACTCTAGATATCATTTTATAAGAGAGTTAGTGAATAACAAAGAAATATGTTTAGAATTTTGTAGATTAGAAGATCAATTTTCTGATATTTTTACTAAACCGTTGGAAAAAGATGTATTTGAATACTTGAGAAGTTGTTTGGGTGTATCTGCTGAAAATGAATGCTCCAAATTTTTTTGTGCAAGTGTGGATGCACCGGAAAATTTTGAACTGAATGTAGAAGGAAGATTCTCTGGAACCTTTCAAATAGAAGGAAGATGCTCCAAAACTTTTTCGATAGAAGGCATAAGATAGAAGGTAGATGCATCAAAAAATTTCAAAAAGAAGATGGTTGCGTCGAAACCTTTTTGAAAAGCATGTTAGGCATGAAGATGGATGCTTTGAAAGTTTTTGAGCAGAATGTCAGCTAGTTGAGATTAAGGGGGAGTGTTAGAAATATGTCTAATATCAACTAATTTAATGCGCCATTTTTCATCCAGCTCACCTCCACCATTTCATCATTTAATGCAAATTTTAAGGAGAACTTCTTGGAGAAGATTATGGGAGATTTGATTTGATACACATTAACTAGTTATTTACTATCACACTCTTTGTGGGTTGTAAATTTAGTAATTTTTTATTTATCCTTTGCTATCCTCCATAAATTTTAATTTTAATTCCATTTTTGTGGTCATTTTTGGATTATGCAAGGAAGAAAGAGCAATGCAAATCTGCAACTGTAAGAAGAAAAAAATAGAGGGCATCGAAGCTTTGTTAAATTTGTTTCAGTTTAATACTGTAAATATACAAATCTGATTGTCTCTATCTACTGCTGTGTTATTTTTGTGTGTTTGGAACAACACTTATTTGTTGTTCTTTTGTCTTTGTTATTTATATTTATAATTTATGTAGTTGTTGCTCTATTTATCATTTCAATTCCTCTGCCCCTATCCCCACATTTCTTAATTTTCATAGTAAAAATGTAATAGTGTTATCAAGAAATCTATAGAGAAGAAATCCAAATCAAAGAAAGGAATAAAAATGGTGTACACCTTTGTCAAAATGAAGTGGGCATATAGTTGAAAGGAGAAGTCCAAAAAAAGACATAAAAATGTTCAATGAGTCCCACATATATTTGCATCTGCTATGTTTTGTTGATGAAATTTATATATGGTGAATGGTGTGATTTCATGCAATGCGAGTTTTGTTTGAATGCATTGTGTAATAACATCCTGATTATTTCAACTAAAAAAACTAACCTTTGTTTGTGTTCCTGAATATGGGAAGGAAAGAGAATTGTATTTGTTTCAAGCACCATGTACCATTTAATAGGGAATTCTAAATATCATGCCTCTATGATAAACCTAGTACAATTGGGCACACACATATAATTTTCTTTTTTTTTTTATTGTGTGAAACCATGTACCATTTTACTATTTAAATTTTACATTCTCGAAGAATTCTTGACCGAATCTTCAAAAACTCTAAGTGAATCATATGGTAAATGGTGAACACATGACCATTGTGTATTTCTGGAGCTATTTTCCTAGCACATAAAATTGAGTATCGGAAATAACTTGTTTTGATGATTTTCTAAAGCTTTTTGGAGTTATCATTTTATCAATATGACATCTCTGCAGGATAGATTTAGGAGGAATTGCAACCTTACTATATCTTAAAGAAATATTGGTAATTTATTCCTATGGATTTTGATTGGTAGGATTTCATTTCTTCTAAAAATCATTGTTTTGCAAGTATCGAGAGTTGAACTTTTAGATGAAGTTTAGGTACATGCTATTAATTAAGCAAATGGAAAGGACCTACACGAAGCACCCACATCAATGTTTAAGTTTATTGGAACTGGTGAGTGGTAACCTTATTTGTTTACTATTTCTTTGATATCGTAAGTGAATGGGACTTTTCTATACTAGATAAATCATGCAACTATGTGCACGAGCTCTCATTTATTATTTTTTGATTCTAAATTGAAAGGAAGAGGAGATGCAAATGGAAATATTTTAAAGGTCACAATTGTGAAGGTGAATATCATAACATAAAATATTTTGTTCAAATTTTTTTCAAAGTCGTTTGTAAAGGACATTTTTTATGGAAAGCCCTCGAACTAGGGCACAACAAAAATAGTTAGGGCATGAACAAGGAAGGTTTTTGCATACTGTGATAGGTTGGAATATGGAAATGATAGTTTGGTAAGAATGTGAGATAGGAAGGAAGAGTGTTGAGAGTCCACAAATAGGTTTTTTCCTTTCATACTGCAAGTTTTGTTTCTTGAAAAATAAAAGAAGGCATTTTCAGTTATGGTTTTAGTTTGAGTTATCTTTTGTTAAGTGTATTATCTTTGATTAAGAAAAACTGAATTTTTTTCTGAAAGTTTGTAAAGTTTCTTTTTGTTGGGTTTATGCCTTTGTGCTTCGTGTTACTAATCCTATGCTCGAAGTCTTGAAAAGAGAAAAAGTATGTTTTTAAGAGTTTATTATTTTTGTTAAGATAAAACCCTTGTTCAGGTTGTATGACTAATGTACCTCTTGTACCCAAACTATAGTTTGTGTTGTAGTTAAAATTATTTATGTTTATGCGCTTTTCATTAAGGGTGATTGTTTTGTAATATGTTATTTTTATGTACTCGAGTTTTTGAAAACCCTAGTCAAGGGTTGATGTATCATTCTTTTCTTTATTCTTTGTCAATAAGGGTTTGATGTATAAATTTATTCTTGTGTTGTAACCCTAGTTGTTGGGTGTCAAGTTAAAGAAGAGACAAGTTCATTATACTTCTATAATACTATGTATAGTTTCTTAACTCCATCTCAGTGACATTATGTGGGTTATAGTTGTGTAAATCTATGTTGGGTCTATGTTCAGTTGTATATGTAACCCATGTATACTTGGTGTGTAAACCAATATTGATTTTCTCTATTCGGGTCAGTATATGTTAGTTTCTTAACCCCTATGAGTTTGCATAACACATCATGTCAAGTTTTTGTAAAGTGGAATCCAGTTTTCAGTTACATTCAAATTTCATGATGAGGATTGTTATGATAGAAAATCAAGGCATTATATTGTTAAGGTTTTGAACATTACTTGTTAAAAGGATATCAAATTGTAACTACTACTTATTAAGGAATAGTTAGAGATGGAAGTTATGTTTTAGTTTGAAAATACAAAACACTATATATACTTTCTTGAACTCATTCTTCATTGCATTGAGCATAAATGGAATATTATTCATAGATTTTACAAGGCATTTTATTGATTCATATTCTATAAATAAGGGTTGTATTGATAGCACACTCAATGCTTTGTAAAGTTGATCAATTTTAGAAGTATCTCATAGTGTTGTATATACAAGCATATATATATGCATCATTATGTTGTACTTGAACTTTTGCCTCTGAATCTTAAGTGATGCGAGATCAGAGGTTGTTATAGAGAGAAAAAGTGATGATACTCTGTGTATGAAATTCAAATGGTGTTTGTGAAAAATGCAGTATAGCTAGTGAGGCATTGAAAAATCTATCAGTGAGATAGTATTGCTAGTGAGGCATTGTAAACAACAATTTTTATTAGATTAAGTGAGTGAGGAATTTCGACTGGTTTTTATTCCTTAAGAGGTTTTTCCACTCAGGAAAATTCTCTGTGTCATTCTTATGTGATTCCTTGTTTTACATTGTCTATTCATTTTAGTTATGCTTCATCTTGTTTAAACATGCAAATCAGAAAAGTTATTTTTTAAATTTATGTGAATTTGTATGAACACTTATCACCCCCCTCTCAGTGTTCATTGTACTCCAACAATAAATTCATTTCTTTTTTTACATCATTAATGATTTAAGTATCTATAATGAAAAATATCATAGATACGTTGAAATAGGTAAAGGATGCCATATTCTAAAAATCTAAATGTGCTCATTATTAGATCTTGGCTTTATTTTCATTTTAATAGCTGCATTTTCATTTTAATAAACATATTCTAAAACCCTCATTGAAATATTAGTTTTAGGTTGCAGCTCGTCAAACTGGAGAGATGAACATGCACTCTTTACTTTCATCCGATCATGACCAATGAGATTTCTAGATAGGAAGTTTCCATCCTTCTAATTGTCTCTCAAGGGTTGTTTGACTAGAATGGGAGGGCAAGGTTGCCCTGAACCGGGTAATATATGCACCACAAATAATATAACTATTGGCATATGGCTGGGGAGATTGTTGGCATATGGCTTGTAAGTGTTGTCATTGATGGCAACCCAAGTCATGCAACCTAAGTCTTGCATCCGAATGTAGAGTATAGTTTTGGAAAAATAGAGTAAAGAACAGGGCATTCAGTTAAAGGCATAAAAGTTGATTTAAACACCTTACTGGATAGATATTCTGAGTTGAGGATCTTTGAGGAAGGTCTGTTGATGTTTGTAATACCTTGGTGAAGGATTTATTTCACGCGCCTCACTGGCACATGATCTAGAAGATCCTGTGCACTAATTTGTTGATCATCTATGCTAGAAGGTCGACTCGACAAGTATGGTAATCATGGATGTATAAGATATAATTAATTAAAAGTCTTTGTGCTCGATTAAGTTTTTTTTGGGTCCTCTCTTTGTCTTAACCGAATTTGGAGGAAGCACATAAATATTTAGTGGTGGATCTGGCCAACAAGATGAAAATAACTTAATACTTTATTAAGTTGACTGATGGTTGAATAAATCCTTGTTAGTGGATATATATGAGATTGGTTCTATCATTTTTGTATGGGATGTGGAGAAGTGTGTAAAGGTTGCGAATATATAAAGCATGAATATGGTGCAAAATTCAATAGAGTGGTAGTGTGAATTTGCATCTACGTGATGCGAAGAGCAGAGCGAAGTGAAGAGTCAGAAAATAGATCCAAAATTAAATCTATGAGCTTCACCGGAACTGTAACTTGGCATAAGAAAATGCTACTATCCTAGTTCACCCTTCAGATGGTATTAATCTGAATTTTGTAAGGTAGTGTGCCTGAATGCAAGTGCATTCTCTTTTGTAAACAATTATAATTGAGTACTCAAATTGTGGATTAACCTCCACCATGGTTTTTCCCCTAACAGGGCTTCCACGCAAAAATTTGTGTTATGGAGTTATGAATGTTTCCTTTGAATGATTGCATCTTTCTTTTAATGTAATGACATAATGGTATAAGTGTTAGAGTAATGAAAGTTAAGATCTATTGAACACTGATTCACCCCCCTCTTAGTGTTCCCTTGAGTCCAAAAATTGGTATCATAGCATAGTTCCTCTGAAGAATTTTTTCATCTTGAGGTGGATCTTGGAATGTGATGGACTCTAGTAGTCTTCAACAACAACTTCTAGTAGAACTTGATGACCTTGATCAGTCTAAAGTAGAAGTTCAAGAATTGAAAGCAAATCTTAGAGATGTTGAGAAATTCATCCAGTCATTGAAGGATCAGATAGTTAAATCAAGGGTGAAGAGGAAATATCTTTGTGATTAGATTAAACAAAAAGAGAGTGAAAACATGGATGATGCTCACTTGAATCAAACCTTGAAGGAAATAACCGAAGAATGTGAAAATCTTGCTACAGACAATACAAATCTAAAACACAAGATGAAATCTATGATGATGAAGATGAATAAAGAAATTGAAGAAAAGAAGAGAAATGAGGAAAATATCGCTCAGACCTTGAAAGAGAAATATGATGAATGCAGTAGAATAAAAGGGGAATTTGCTCAGTTGGAAAGTGAACTACAAATAACCAGAAATAATGAAGAAGAACTTGATAAGTAGATTGTTACTCTCAGGAATGATCTTGTCACTACAAATGAATACAAAGAAAAGTTTAAGATAATTTCATTAAAACTTGATGAGCTGACTCAAGGACAAAAGAGAGGAAATGATAAGAGAGACCGTCTTGGATATGAAAAGGGAGAAAGTTCCAGATTAGGTCAAAATAATTTCAGAGAGAACAAAAATAGAAGATATCTGGTAAGACAACCTAATGCACAAAAGTTTAATGGGTATTGTTTTTCTTATAATAAATTTGGTCATATGGTTTCTCAGTGTAGAAGTAATATGAATTCAAGAGTTTCATCATTCTCTGGTCAATGTTTCAATTGCATAAATTTTGGTGATAAATCAATTGAGTGTAGAAATGTGTCAAGTTACTCTATTGATAGAAAAAATGTTGAATGTTATACATGTGGGAAACTTGGGCATATTTATAATCAATGCAGATCTAGAAGAATCCATTGGAATGATTGGTCAGGATAAGAAAGCATTGTGTGTTACAACTGCAACAAGTATGGTCACATTGCAAGATTCTTTAGAAATAAAAATGTAGATAGAAGATGTACGGTATACAAAGGAAAAAATATAGAGAAAAATGATAAAGGAAAAAAAAAGTGACTATGGATGAAATCAAAGACTAGATGAAGAAGACATGGGTGAAGAAAAATGATTCTGATGTTGGAAATGGTTCCATATCGGAACTTGCCTCCTGTAACTCTTCTAGTAATTGATTTCAGGCCACTGGCCTAGGGGGAGTCTTTGAAGAAAACCCTTCCTCCCCTGTCTATGGATGGTACCAAAAAAAAAAAATAGTCGAGATAATGTATTTATGATGTACAAAAGTTTTGGATAACCTTGGCAAAGAAAATTTAGTCAATTCATAGGTTCGCAAAAGATTTTTCTGTTGCTTCTTGGGAAAACTGAGTCTCCAGAAAAGTTAGGGAAAATGCATTTATTGCACATGTGTGAGCAATAAAATTCAATTCAGAACCATCATTTGTCACTTTGCATCAAAGGAGAAAAGAAGGAAAGCACTCGGTGATCAGATTTCGAAGCAGTGAAATTGATTCATCGACAAATCTCAAAATTTATCAAGTATTTCAAAGTATTCTCCAAATCTTCATACAATTTAGTGAGTGGTTGCGAACCCTAAACACAAAAAAGAAAAATGGAACAAATCAAAATTTTGATCACTCTAGATGAATATAACAGTGCAAAGATTAGGTCTATGAGGAATTTGTTACTGCGTGCTGAATTAAAGCAATTGAGAGAAGCTAAGCATGGAAATTTGGATATGTGGAGTGAGTTTTTATACTTTGAGAATGTAGATTTCATAAAATTCATATTGAGCAGATTACATGATGATGTTTTAACTTTGGACAAACCTTACATTATTTCAAAAGAGGCAATTGAGAACTTAATTGGATTTTGCAAAGTCGGAGATGTTCCCAAGAAGAAATCTATCTAGAACAAAGAGGTCAAAACCCTAACCGGAATAATCAGAGATCAAAGAGCCTTGACGATTGCAACAATCAAGAATCCTATTATGAAGTACATTTCACACAAAATAACATATAAAATCATCTATAGAAATCAAGAAGGAGCTACATCGGCTGGTGCACTTTACATTGCTCACAAAATGATAATTGAAGGTTGAGACTTTGACCTATGCGGGTTATTAAAGGATAAAATCATGGAGAATGTACAACTGATAAAGGAATCAGGTTACCCATTCAAATTTGGCACTTTGATTATATGTTTGATAAAGTATTTCTTAAATTGCTTGCCGAAAATCAATAATGTAGTATGGAAATCAAACAAACTGGTATGCAACTAGATATACTCTTATTCTGAGAGCTTGGCTAACTAGGATTTGGAATTTGAAAATTTCTTTAAGAATGTGCTTGAAAAGTGTGGTTCAGTCAATATTTCCCTTCTAGTAAGATCAGTTGAAATTGGTTCCTCTTTCGGTGGCATTGATAAAGGACAAAAAAGAGGAAAGGAAATTATTGAATACACCCCTCCAGAAAGAAAAGTTCCCAGAATTGAGGGAAAAGGAAAATAAAAGGAAATTGTGGACATTCCAGATGAAGAATCTGAATCTGATGAAGAAACTAAGAATCCACTATAAAATGAATTTAAACTAGAAAAAGGTAGTGAGGAAGAATATCTGACAAAAGAAAAGCTACAATAGCTTATTCAAGGTGAAGGTGGCATGCAAAAAATTGCAAAGTTATGGTCAATCAGACCATCATACGATTAGGACTTGATTCTAGAAGTTCTAAATGCTCATGTTGAGCATTGTAAGATAAGATTAGAAATCTTGCTGAATATTTTTCCCAATGAAATGATTGTGTGTCATTAGAAAATGTGTAGATTAAACAAACAGTAAACTAACACAGTGAGGATACATTAGATTGAAAGAAAACTAAACTAGAAAGCATAAATGCAAACTCTAATGACAACAACTTCTTTAAATTCATCGCATCGTCCTCTATCTCCAAGGATTTGATAAAAGATGTTGTCTCTCAGTTGTGTAAGCAGTAGCTTGTTGAAATGGCAACTTAGGAGAATGAGATTGATTAAAAATGCATATTCATGACTATATTATTTAAGTTATGAAATTGAAATGCTTATTGATACTAGAATGTTGATAATACTGAAATGCAACTATAATAACTATGTATGAAATTTAGAATTCGAGGTCCTCTTTTCAACTCGCAAGAGGGTTGTATTTATAGATTTTTGGAGGCAAGAATTCAGTTGGCAAGGATCAACGGTTGAGTTCAAAACCTGTTAAGATGAATGGTGAGAGATTGAGAACTTGAAAAAAAAGTGGAAGTTTAAGAGACAGATGGAAGATTAAGAGACAGATAGAAGATGTTTCCATAATTTTAAAAAATAAGTATTTAATTATGTGTGAGAGATGATAAAAGGCATTTTAATTAAATATATAAAATACTTAATTAAATATGAAAAGACGAAAGTTCTAATTAAATAATATAGAATATTTAATTATGGAGAAGGCTTTTAATTAAATATTGGAAATATTTAATTAAATGTGAAATGAAGAATATCATTTAAATTTAGAATTTAAACTTGTGATAATTAATATAAATAAATTGTGAAATCTATTTAATTAATTAAGAGGAAGATAGCATTAATTAAATAAACTTATTTACTTAATTAAACTAGAAGAATTGGAAAAATGAACAATATAAATAAATAATTAAATTTATTTATATGTAGATGACTTAAGAATATTAATTAAATAATTCATATTTAATTAATTAACAGGTTTGGTTAACTGTGACCATTTTTAGATGTGTACAAATTGAATGCAGCAAAGAATCATTGAATTCTAAAGCTCGAGAAAAGGAAGCTAGTGAATTTATCTCACTTGAAGGAGAAATTCAGAATATCTCTTTCCAAACTGAAAAATAAAAGGAATGAGTTAAAGAAATGCATAAATTCATCCATAGGCATCTACAACTATTGCATCTATTGGCCCCACGTAGTCAACAATTACAAAGAGAAGTTGGATCAGATTAAAGAAAAAATGAATGACATTGGTAAAAGATTTGACATATCTTAGGATCCAGATGGCATCATTTGGAAAAGAATCTGGGAGCTACAGTTAGAACACACAACAAATCAACTCTCCAAGAATTTTCTTGTGGATAATTTTTGGAAGGTAAAGGATCTAATTGAATGCAGGCTGGAGTAGATGGTGGAAATATTGAGGAATGGTGAAAAAGTAGAAGAAGCAATTACAATTCCTGAATCTCTCATTGAGATTATAAACAAGACTTCCAAGAACAATAGCTTGATCATTACTATTGGAATTACAATAGATGGTTGGAAGAAGTTCCTTCCGGAAGTAAAGAAAAACCATAAGATAATATTCTAAAGATAGCAGTTAATTATTTTAAAGTTTTTGAAATTTTGATCAGAGGAGGAGATCCGTAGGCATATATGTGTTAAAGTTTTGAAGCCTTGAGGATTTTGAACACATTTTTTTGTCTTTATCTTGTCAATATCTCCTTTTTATCTTTTTTGGCATATGGCATCCATGCTTTGTCATTGATGTCAAAGGAGGAGAGAATGCAATGAAAAATGTCCCATAGAGGGAGAAAAGAAGGTAGTATAGGAGGAGAGAATGCATTATAAATCTCAGGGGGAGAAAGTGCAGTAAAGTTTCTGGTAGTGTACCTATAATGATTCTGACAGTCATTTTTCACTAAGTATTGCCATCAATTCCAAAGTGGGAGATTATTGACATATGGGTGGGGAGATTTCTGGCATATGGCTTGTAAGTGTTTTCATTGACGGCAACCCAAGTCATGCAACTAATTCTTGCATCCAAATGTATAGTATATTTTTGGAAAAACAGAGTAAAGAACAAGGCATCCAGTTACATGCATAAAAGCTCATCTAAACACCTTATCAGACAAATATTTTGAGTTGAGGATCTCTGAGGAAGGTATTTTGATGTTTTTAATACCTTGGTGAAGGATTTCTTTGATGTCCACTCACTGGTATGTGATCTAGAAGATCTAGTGCACTAATTTGTTGATCATATGTGCTAGAAGGTCGACCCAACATGTATGGTAATCGCGAATGTATAAGATATAATTATTTAAAAGTCTCCATGCTCAATTAAGTTTTGTTTGGGTCCCATTTTTTTCTTAACCAACTTTGGAGGATGCACATAAAGATTTAGTGGTGGATCTGGCCGACAAGATGAAAATAACTTAATACTTTATGAAGCCGATTGATGGTTGAAGAAATCCTTGTTAGTGGATATATATATGAGATTGGTTCTATCATTTTAGTGTGTACGGGATGTGGAGAAGTGTGCAAAGGTTTCAAATATATGAAGCATGAATATGGTGAAAAATTCAGCAGAGTGCTAGTGCAAATTTGTCTCTAAGTGATACAAAGAGAAAAATAGAGTAGAGCATAGCAGAACGAAGTGCAGAGTCAGAAAACAAATCCAGAATCAAATCTATGAGCTTCACCGGAACTGTAACTTGGCATAATAATATGCTACTGTCCTAGTTCACCCTTTAGATTGTTTTAATTTGAATTTTGTAAGGCAGTGAGCCTTTCTCTTTTGAGCAATAAGCTCTAGGAAATGTGCTTGAATGCAAGTGCATTCTATTTTGTAAACAATTATATTTGAGTACACTCAAATTGTGGATTAACCTCCACCGTGGTTTTTCCCCTAACAGGGTTTCCACATAAAAAATTGTGTGTTATGGAGTTATGAATGTTTCCTTTGAATTCTTCCATCTTTCTTTTAATGTAATGACAAAATGGTATAAGTTTTAGAGTAATGAAAGTTAACATTTGTTGAACACTGATTCACCCCCCCTCTCATTGTTCCTTTGAGTCCAACAATAACTACATTTACTATATATTTTCATGTCTTTTCTCCCTTCAATGTTTGTAGCATTTGTATCATTCCTTGGATTTGTCTTCATTGGCAACCAAGAGTATAGTGAAGGATGTATTTCTTGGATCTTTGTTTTTGCAACTGTATGTTGTTTGTAATTCCTTTGGTTATGTAGTTATTTTCTATTTGTATATTCATTTTTTTCATGCAATAGAAGAAAAACATTTGAATATCTATGATATTTGAGATTTATATGCCTAAAGTTGTTTGTTGATTGTACATTTAAAAACATTTGAATATCTATGATATTTGAAGTTTATATGCATAAATTTGTGAGAACTAATTAAGTTAGATTTGATTTATAACTTGAATCATTGATTCACTCAAATAAATAACTAAACCAGGACTAAATAAATGACTACTATGACTAAAATAAATGAATATAATGACCAAATATATGACTACAATGACTAAATATATGACTACCATGACTAAAAGAATGACTAAATATATGAATAAAGTAAAGACTAAATTAATAACTAAATATATGACTAAATAGATGACTAAATATATGACTACCATGACTAAATAAATGACAAGTTAACAAAAATCAATGACTAAATTATTGACTCCATATATGACTAAATAAATCACTACAATGACTAAATAAATGACTAGTTAACAACAATCAATGACTAAATTAACGACTAAATCAATGACTGTATCAATGACCAAATCAATGAGTAGATAAATGACTAAAATATTTTAGTCATAAATTTGGTCACGTTATAAATGATCGGCAATAAACTACTAATGGTCACATGACCAAAATTAGTCATTTATATGCAATTTTTAGTAGTTTATTTAGTCATATGTTTTTTTTGTACTAGTGATCCCAATGATAAGCTCCAATGATGTAGTGATTCCAATTACCTAAGATGATGAAACAAGCTCCAAATGTGATGAAAATGTTGAATCCTATAAGTGAAAATGCCTATAGTAAGAATGCTTCAACTTGTGGATCCATATTGTGTAGAGAAAGCCTTATTTATAGAAATAAATGGTTGAAGAATGAGAGAAATTGGTGAATGTGGGATAAAAAAAGGATCCAATAGGAATTTGAAACTTGTCACAATTCCATTGGATGACGATGAAGCACATTTTAGGGAATGTGAAGAGTAAAGGAGATGTAAGAGGAGTTAATGAGAATGGTTGAGGATTTGAAAGGTTGTAAGAAGAAGTAAACGGATATGGTTGAGGATATGAGAGGATGTAAGAAAAAGTAAATGATTTGTAAGAGACAAGATGGTATGTAAGAGAAATTAAATGCCTTTTTAAGAGGTATTTAAAGCCTTTTTTGGGGGGAAATTGAATAAAGGGTGGTTGAGAGGAATATTCCTTGGAATATACCATTCTGATGATAAATAGAAGAATTTGATAATTAGGATAAATGAGTTTCTTGTGCAACCTAGTTAGTTGAAAATGGGTTGACTCAACCAATGTAGAGTTAAAAGCTAGAGGATTTTTTAATGATGATTAGAAAGTGGTTTAGGATTAAATAATTCGGAATCAATTAATTTGGATAGGTTAGGGGATTGTGACTTTT
Source organism: Sequoiadendron giganteum (assembly GCA_007115665.2). NCBI lineage: Eukaryota > Viridiplantae > Streptophyta > Pinopsida > Cupressales > Cupressaceae > Sequoiadendron > Sequoiadendron giganteum. The sequence continues at coordinate 660,421,004 of CM021105.1, read as the reverse complement.
GATTTAAATAGTTTGATTTATTTAATCAAATTAGAGGAGTTGGGGGGATTTAATTAAATTATTTGATTTGATTAAATATGATGAACATTAGTTAGAAGAAAGGTAAATTCATCTAATAAATTTAATTATTTGATTGATTGTAGAATTTGATGAATTTAACTAAATATTGTTGATTATTTAATTAATTGGTTAGTCTGAAGTGATTTAGAAAGAAATGGTGTTAATTAATCAGAATCATATGCATAATGTCAATCAAGTTTACTTAAGTGTCTAAATTTTTCCCCTTTGAAGCGAGGTACCTGCTGCATTGGTTAAAAGAATAATACTGTTAATATAAAATTTCAAAAAAAATCTAATTTTTTGGATGCCCCATTCTGCCCTGATGGAAGGAATTACATTGCTACATTGCCCCCTCGAGAGATCAGGCAAAAGTTGCAAAATTTAGTTCAAGCTCACGAAAAGGGTTCAACAAGGATTCAAGCGCAAAAAATAGCCTATAGAATGTGAAAACGGGATCACGACAACAAAAATGGGTCAAAATGGGCTTCGTTAGGAAAAAGCAAAATAATTAGCTCAAAAATGCTAAAAACACCCCAAAAAACCCTAAACATTTAGCATAAATATGATGAAGGGGTCATTTTCAAATCATTTGTGCACTTGACCTTCTAGATTTCTTGCAAAATTGCTCTGAGGTGTTGATTGAATGGTGGCTTGTGTGCTTCCCAAACATTAGATGAAGCAGGTTTGAGAGTTCCAGCGGCCTCGGGATGCAGTACCCTCGATACACCTTTCAAAACTTTTCTCAATTTTCATGGCTTTTTTGCATTTATTATGGTCTCATTAGGTTGGCCAAAAGAGTGGGAAATTTATGTAGTCATTATTATTTTTAATCCTTTCAAGCCCTTGATTCAGGGTATTTTCCAAGTAGCATGTGTAGTTGAATGACCTAGCATCCTTTCTTTGTATATCCACAACTATAACCATCAGTGCAATGGCCATAAGGGATGGGACCTCTATTCCCAAGACTTGACTAGTTGAGTAATAGGTATACTGAAATTATTCTTCAAACAAATCTACATGAAAAGGAGGGTTTTCATTGCTTGAAAACCCTTTGAGTTGTCCCTGCTCATTTTTATGTCTATGTAGAGGTAACTTCCATCTTTTGTAGCTAGTATCCATGGAGCGATATTTTTTCAAGTGATATCTAATTGTGAATGGAAAATTCATGAGACATTGTAGCTAAAATATAGTGGAGATCAGGTCTTAGGAGATAACAAGCATATCGGCCCCATTCGGTGAATGGATGGTTCTCTTCTTGGGGTTATACCGACTAGCAAGAGCTTTCATTAATTTTACATTGATAAAAACATTCAACACCACAAGTCTTGCTAAGTTCAGTCTCCATGGGTTAGATACTGGTTGGAATCTGAATTGATTTCTGTAGTGATACATGAAAAGCTCGTACCCTCGATGTGGTGTCTAGACTTCCCCTAGACCTTTATGTTTTTCTAACAATTTACTTGTTTGAAAAATTATTTTGGGCCTTGGTCCCAACCCCGGGCACTGGTCAATCAAATATTTGTTGAAATTGCTTTTTTTAGTTTTTTTGCTTCTTGGCCTTAGGTTCTTTCACATTTTCTTCCATTAAAACCTTTTGAAAAACACAATTTTCTAGCCAAGTGCGATGTACTTACTTGAATTTCCGCTTCCCCTATTTTTGTTGTGTAAGAGCTCCAAGTTTCTCCTTTTTTTCTATTGCCCTTAGCATAATTCTTCTGGTTTCTACAATTGTATGATAAATCTGTGGTGCAATTTACTTTTTCTCTGGCTCATTAATATGTTACTTGTATCAGTCTTGTCATCGGGGGAAGCATTTATGTTAAATATCTCGATGGTGCACTTAGATGTCACATCATCTTGTAGTAATCACTCATCACCATATCACTGGGGCCTCAGTTTATTATCCACTGATGGCTAACTTCTTCACTGATGAATGTCTTTCTTTTGGCCAATCGGTGGGACATAAACCAATGTTACCACGATGCACCCCAGCTTCACCGATGAGTATAATACTTTTGATAATTTTTGGTTTTATCGGGCCATTGGCGGACCACAATCATTCATTCCACTGATGCATTAGAGCTATAGCGATGTGATCACTTTCAATCAGTCTATCGGGGAGACTAGCTTGGAATTTGGCCTGATGGAATGAAGTTACATTGATGTAAAGTTACAATCTATCCTCATCAAGATATTGGTAGGGTGGTGATGGGAGCTCCACCGATAAGGTATTGTTAGACCGATGGTTTCAAAGGGACCTCAAATTTCTTTGTGGATGTGATTGTTTGGGTATGCTAGCTACAAAATGGATTTTGTCACACAAATGAAAATAAAATATGGTGAACCTTCGTAAGGATGGGGAGGTAAGTAGATAAATGCCAATGAAATCATGTAGGATTTTCCAGTCCTAACACACCCAAGTTGGCGTATGAGTCCCACCCTAGCTTTTCTGGGTGAGGAAATGTCGGGGTGTTAGAAAATTAAATGTATTTGTTGATTTTATTATGATTTCAACTAAAATAAGCCTCGAGATCTGAAATAAAGGGTCTTAGGGGCCTATTAATTATGATTTGAAGGGTCATGAGTGCAAGGGTACTAAAATAGGTCTAAAGTAAGTGTGAAATTGTACTATCTCCAAGAAGGGAGTATAATTTTCTACACTATAGTTAGAGACATAATTAAATAATTAATATTTATTTAATTAATTGGGAGGAATAAAATTAAATCAGGTGATGACATAGTGAATTAATTAAACAATTCAAGATTATTTAACTAATAGAGAAAAATAGGGTTAATGATGCAAATTATGTTAAAAGGGGGATTAATGATGTTAAGGAAGCGAAATGAAATAATGATAATGAAAGTGATGTTGATAATGGAAAAATTCCATTTAGGATGTGTGATATGTGTTTAACCTATTTTTACATGTCTACAATTATATGTGTATTTCATAAAAAAATGAAGATTTGAGGTAACTCCCTTCATGCCATGAATCCATGGTATTCCTAACAAAATAGTATATGAGAGATCATTCAATATGACATGAATAATAAAAGGTAACACAACAAGACCCACTTTAACAAGTAATGCGATTATTCCCAATGGTTTTCTACCCATGTTATCAAAACCACAAGTAGCTAGAGAATAAAGTTGAATAAGAGACTTAAGTACTCCTAACTTATTTGAAAGATCAATGATACAAATGTTAATTCCAAAACCAGTATCAATAAGGGTACATCTATGCAAGTTTTATTAATAGAAACCATTATAATTAAGTCATAATTTTGATTTTGTATCTCAAGAGGGGGTAATTCATTTTCGTAAAACATAATATCCAAGTTTATGGAATTCATACCTCATATAAAGTTGCTACATGATTTAGTTTAGGAATAGAAGGCACAACTTTTTACAATGCATCTTGAAGCATGTTAATTTAAATTGGTGAATTTTGAACCAAATACCATATTGAAATATTAGTAGGAGTAGCATGAAGTTGCTCCATAATATCGTACTCCTTACCATTATGTTGATTCAAACAAGGTGTAGTAAGAGAATTGGTTGTGGAAAAGGAATTGATGAAGGGATGGTTTGTGCTTTCTTTGATCACTTGTTATTTCATGTGTTGTATGTATTATCTACACCATGATACTATTATTACTATAATAGATCTTGTTACATATGGTTGTGTTGAATCAATTGTCATGCAAATTTTAGGATATGAGTAGGGGTTGGTTTGTTTGATGGTGGTCCTATAATAAGCATTAGTTTTTTTGTGGTTGAGGTAGATTTGAAGGTTGGTAGTGTAGATAAGGGGGATTCACTACTCATGAGACTCTTTATTCTCAAAGATAATCCCAAGGGATGAACTACCCTAAACTACCTCAAGGAACATAGCGAGAGTTTAGAATCATAAAGAGTAGGTCACATCAATTTTTTGGAAAAAACTAGTGAGTTCTTAATCAAAGGATGACAATGCAAAACAAGGACGACACTGCACCATGCTCAAGTCCTAGAGGCACACTGGAATCTTGTATAAAATAGAAACTGAGAATGTCATAGGAAAAGATAAAATGACTACTTCTACTCTAATTGCTAAGAAATCTTGGAATGTTAGAAAGTAAAAAAATATAACATAACTGAAATAAAAGTGAAGTAGATAATAAGACTAAAGAGGATAAGAGATAGAAACTTCTCACAAGAACCCAAGTAATGAAGCCTCCAACACGTGAATATCTTCAATGCCTGGATATGTAAGATCGAGAGATAATTTTGGGGCTGTATAGGGGTTTGCCTAAATCAAATCCCTATTTTGGTGTTCCCACCTCCACAAACTGCCAGATAGATAGAGAGAGTGAGCAAAGTAAGCAAATATGAAGTGATAAAAGAAATCCCCACTCAAGGAGGAGAATCTATATCACTAGATAGAGATGCAATTGATAGGGGATGCGAGAAATCCCAAGATGCTCACAAGCACAAGGTAAGAGAGATATCATCTACAAGGTTTAAGGAAGCCAAGAAAAGGAAAAGATAGCTGCAAGAGCCAACAGAGCTACAAAGAGTGTTGTAAGGATGTGAGAGTGTTTGAGGCTACTATACCAAGTGAGATATTTGTGCAAGCAAGAGAGTAAAGAGGGAAAATAGAGTGTATCCAAGAGAGAAATCTCCAGAGAGACAAATGAATTTGAATAATGGATTAAAAGAGAGAATAGGAGGGAAAAGAAGCTTCTTGAGCCATTACAAGGAATCCCAAGCTATTACCACTAACAAAAGGAGTTGACATGTGGAAAAAATGCTCAGAAATAGTTGTTTGAACATTGAAATGTCACAAGATGGTAGCATGGTGCATGGGCATCTGTGGAATGTGCTAGTGTTCAGACACATCATGCTACAAAATGACGAGAATGGGGAAGTCACAATGTTTGACGCAAAGTTGACGTGAAAAGGTACTACTAAAAATGGGTCCTGAGCATCTTGAGAGGGAACAATGCTGATGCAAGGGATAAAATGAGCCTTCACAAATTCTAAGGGAGTGGAAACTAAAGCGTATGCAAGAATGTATGTGAAATTGCAAGGGGTACAATTTTATGATATTATAGGTAGATTACTAGCTAAGGTGTGATTGTTTTTATTTTCTTTGACATGTTGAAACCTTACAAGTCTTAGTGAAAAATTTAGGAGAGATGAAATACTCAAGGGAATCATCTAACATATCAAGATCATCATGACTAAAAGAATTTTTATATGTATAAGAAAATTATAAAAAAGAGATATGACATGATTAGATTGCTACACTTTCTCCAAGATGTGAATTACAATATTAATGATGTATTCCAATTTAGGTTTATTCTTCTCAATGTTAACTACAACCAAATACAACCTTATTGATTTGTTACAATAATAGACTTGAGAAAAAAAAGTCCAAATTTGTAGAGGGAATACAAATATTTGCTTGTGTTTGAAATCAAAGAAAAAATGAGTAGGTCTAGGGTACAATTCACCCCAAATTGACTTGATTTTTTTTTTCTCCCAAGGTTCAAAAATGGCGCCTATTATTAAACATTTTATCTGTTATAATCTTATCTCAATAAAAAACATTTTTATAATTTCACATAAAGAGAAACCATCCAATCTCACAATTTATCCAAAAAATACATTATTCAACCTAAATTCCTTCACATAAGTATACTAGACCAATCCATAAAAATATGTGCAGTAATATGCACACATTAGAAATCATGAAATCATCACTTAAGAGTCCTAATAGTGACAAAATAACATAGATTCAAATGGTCACTAAAGGAGAGGCCTCACAAACCCTAACTTTAACCCTCCCCTAACCCTATATCTATCTCTAATTTTAACCCTAACCCTAACCTTACCCTAGACATAATTCTATATCTTACCCTAATCCTAATCCTAATCCTAACTCTAACCTTAACTCTAACCTTATCCCCAAACCAAACTTTAATTCTATCCCTTATCCTAACCCTAACCCTAATTTCATTTATAATCCTAACCCTAACCCAAATGTTAACCCAAACCCTAATTCCATCTCTAATAGTGACCATAATCATAATCCTAACCCTAACCTATCCCCAACCCTAAATATAATTGTAATCCTAACACCAACCCTAACTCTAATCTTAATCCTACCCCAAACCCTAATTCTATCTTTAACCGTGATTGTAACTCTAACCATAATTCATTTAATGTCTTGCATGTTCCACCATGAATGCTACTAACTTATACATATTTACTAATATATATAAAATATGTTGAGAGATATCATTCTCAAAATGCCTTTTGTACTTTTATGTGAAAAAATGATTAGAAATAAACATATCAAAAATAATATTTCTCAATATATCTTATATATATAATTATAATACATAAAAAATATTAAGCCACAACCTTTTATCAAAAATAAATTAATCTATACTTATATATATTTTATTAACTTAACCTATATTTTCCTTTTAAAATTACTTTCATTCATACTTGTATTCCAAGAATATATAACTTTAGCCTATATTGACAACATTGTTTCCGAGATAATGAACATATGTCATAAGTTGTAGCATATCTAATAAACATTTATTAAGACTAGCAACCACACCTTGGTGTGCAATGGGTATGCCGAAGAGATGTGGAAGGTCAATTAAGAGAAAATATTGGTTTATTTTATGTATACATTTGTGTAATACATGAGATCAATTGATAGGTCATTTAAAAAATTATTTTTTGATATATTATGATTTTTTTGAGAGGGTTAAACACTTTTAAGCAAGAGCTATGAGCCAGTGAGATCACAAATGGGGAACCTCATCCCCACTATAAATTATCAACAATTACACCCCAATGGGGTTTGAACCTTGATTGAAAGAATAATAACACAACTTAACCATCACGCCATGCCACTATTGGCTATTGATATATTATGATTATTATTATTATAAATTTTTATTAAATATAGTAATATGATTATATAAAAAATACATTAAACAAGTAAGATAATAAATATACAATAATAATAAATATTTGTGTGGAGCATTCAATATAATTAGAAATACAGCATAAACAAATTGTAGAGAACATGAAGTCATAACATGATGCTCTAGTAAAGCATGTAAAATATTAGAAAACAACTTGATGCTTTGGAAATAAAACATTGAACATAGCAAAAGAGGCCATTTTGTTTGTGACATATATATAGAAATATGTACTTTAAAAGTTCTCGATATTTGCATATATTAAAATATGCAAATAGATATTAGATTATACATGTTGATAGTTAATTAAAATAGGTAACCACACATAATAGTTGTAGTAACAATTCTCTATGTTTCACATCCAATAAATTGATTTGACTGAGTTTTAAAAGAAAGTACAAACTAGAAGTTGATAGCATTGCCTATAATGTTAGTAGCAACATTATTATCTACTAGTGGGAGTTGAAAATATTTTGTATAAAAACCTAACAATGTAGTTGTTGGTTCTTCAAATGCAGTTACATTAAGAAGTTGACCTGTAGCATCTTGTAAGTCCATCTTCAACATATAGCTAAAATCATATTCTAAATTTTCTGAAGAACACTTAGGACATTTAAACGAATTGGGGGAAATTTGGATAAGTTTTTTCTTACATTTTTTGTTTAACACCAAAAGAGGGAAAGAAAGGTAGTAGAAGTTGTCTAAGTGTATCTTTGTGGTAGTGGCCTTTACATAGATATTGTTTTTTTCAACAAAGCTTTTCTTTGAAATACTTGAAATAGGAATTGGATTTTCAAATTTGTTGGTGAGAAAATGGGTTTTTGAGAGGGAAAGGTAGGGTTTTGTAATTCCTCTAGTTTCATACCATGTTTGTAATATTGTGGCTTCTATCGAGTTTGGATTAATTACAATGATAGTTGGGAAAATAGTATCTATTTATTTTCTAGACCAAGATGTTACACATCCACTTTTTACCAAAATAATTGGGTTTGGCCATAAAGAAAGGTCAGATATTATTTTTCCTTGCAATTTTATAATGGTAACCCCAAAGTGTAATTTTAGTCATATGAATTGACATGTCTCTAATGTAGTTGTACACTTTACTGTTTCCATACCATGTTTTTTACGCATGGTTGACGTAGAGGAGATATATAGGAGAATTCCAATGGCATCTACAAGGGTATTAAAAGGAAATTGAATTAATGATTCTATGATTTTGATATAAAAGTTGTGGCTGGGTATACTAGAGTCTGCATAGGTGGATGGAGTTATGGTCGAAGAGCTATGGAGGAATAAATTGTAAGGGTTTATGTTACTGCTATAATTTTTGTTAGCAAGTTTGATGTGACCATTAGATATTACATAAAGACTATTAGGCTTTATAATATGGTAGAATGTGTCTAAAAGTTCATTAAAGCAAGTGATATGTATTTCAATCCCTTATTTATCTATGAAATCAAATCCAAATACTTTTCCATCATGACCAACATTTTTGTACTCATGAATTGGGAATTTACTCAATGCACAAACCTGAATGGACCAATACTTATGGTATGGGGTTAATGCTTCAATTTTAATTGGTTCAGATGGGCCCATATTTTGTTGTCCCATTAATGTTTTGGATTCTTTGTGAAAGGTAGAGAATAGTATCTCTATTTTTAGGAGATAGAATAACTAATTTCCTACATGTTTCATTCAAGGAAACCTTAGAGATCTCAATCCAAGGATAGAATGAGGGAAATAGATCTACAATAAGGTCTCCTATCATATGAATAAAGACTAAAGAGAGGTTCACCACCAAGCTAGGGCTTGGAAAGAATAGTAACATGTAAAACCTAATGATATGCAAAACATAAATAAATGACATAGAAATGAGTTCAAATCAAAATAGTAAATCGAGAAAGAATGGAGGCGCATCTAGAAATCTGAAGAGGCTTGGATGAAGATTTCAAATCCTGATGAACCACAAAGAAAAAAGACACAAGAAGGGAAAGAGGATTCCCCAATGAGCTTCTAGGGTTTTTCACCTTAGAAGATAACTTTTGGATGAATGTAGTTCTCTTTCACCTAGTGGTTTAGGTGTTTTTGGGTATTCATTCAAAGAAAGGGGGTTGAATTGAGGGTTTGTGTGTCTAACTATTGTAAAAGAATGAATCTAATTAAATATGAAACATGAAGCAAATGTAAATCTAACTATATACTATGTAAATAAACTAACCTAAATGCTTGTAAACAAAAAGGAAACGGGAAAGATAAGAACTTTTGCACCTGGAAATGAGATGTTACAGATGAAAGGACTCGAAATCCTTTGGAAAATGTCTGAAATCTTCATAGGGACATTCCCACCAAGCTAGGCGACCTATTCCTCTTGTCGAGAAGCCTTGTCGGAACAGGTTTCTGCCAAATGGGTGTCCAGAGTTGTAAAAATCACAAAATGGTCTATCTAGAGGGAATAGGTCACCATTCTTGGAAGCTTAGTCCTCTTCAGGATTTTTGGAGTTTTTGAAGAGGAAACGAAAGCCCTAGGTTTGCACCCTGGTTCTTCATAGTTTCCTGCTTCTAAAACTTTGATATTTGGGCCTGAGAATTATTTTTGGTGGATGATTTGACTTTGCATGCAAGGGTTGCTCTTCAGCAATTCTTTGATTCATTTAATGATCTTCAAAGTACCCGAACCTACAATCACACAAGACAAGACAAAGAAAAATGTTGATTGTTAGGGATTAGAGGTTTTCCTTAGTCAAACCCCTTTTAGGTAACTAGACCAAAATGAAATAGAAATGTAAAGCATGAATATGAACAATGGAATAATGGAGTAGATTACCTTGTCTTGATGAGAGATCTTGGGTTGCATCAATGGTTCAACCCTTGAATGCTCAACAAAGATGTTTGGTTTACTTGGAAGGATCAAATCCTAGCTTTCTTGAGAAGAAGTCCTGGGAGAGAGAGGTGAGAAGAATGAGGCTACCTAATGAGAAATTAGGTTTTTGGACGTTATTTATACAAGTTATTCCCTAACATGCCCAAAATAACTTCATACTAACTAACCTTAGGGTTTTAGAGACCAAAATCCCAAAAAATATTCAATTTAATTCAAATTTTATGCCACATGGGACTAGGTCACCCAAGGTGGCGACCTAGTCCACTTGGGCATTTTTCATTGTTTTTCGGTAATTAAAATGTGATTAATAATGTGTTTTGGGATTGTCTCATGAAAACTCACTAAGATAAGATATGTATGAGGATAAAGGGGTCATTTTGGCATAATAATGTATTGATTAAGTGATGAAAAGCCTAGGAGAGTGTGAAAATGTTTTGCAACACTTTACAACACTATTGCACAAGGCTTGGAAATGGGTGAAAATAGGCTGAAAATGCTCCAAAATCCATCTAGGAAAAGGTCCAAATGAGCGAAAACTATCAAATTCCTCACTTTTTGGCAACACATTTAGCCCCCACTTTGGTGAGAGGATGAACTTGCTTCAAGCTCACACTAAAGTAGCCACATGATTTGAATGGTTAAGGATGACAAAGAAGAAGAACGGGAAAGAAGGAGGTGGTCAAGACCTCAAGGATTTGAGATTCTAAGTCAACTTGACATCAATGCAAAAGACATTCAAGTGTGAATGCATTACAAGAAAACGAGATACATGATCATGCAATGAAAAGGAGTAGTGTGAAGAGAATAAGGAGATATTTTCTCACTCCAGGGCCACAAAACATCAGGTCATCTACGAGGTGAGAAGTCCTAAAGAAGGTGATAAACATACACACGGTTGGTATGTACTCACAAAGGTGGCTGTGGGGAAATTTTTTCCGCTTTTGGGACTTCCCGCTTAAACCATACGAAATTTATACCTCGTGATAACTTTGATAAGGCACCACAAGAGAAAGTGATGTTTGATGTGATTTTTTTCTAAGGTATTTTTCTTGTTTGTGCAATGTCTCATCCTAAAGATCATTATACGTAATTTCACCAAGAGAGGAAAAGTGAAAATGTACTCATCTTGTATGCAAGAGAGGCAAGGGCTCATCTTGTATGAAAAAGAGGAAAAATGCAAATGTCTCAATCCTGAACAACATTGTGTGTAATGTTTTCAAGAGAAGGAATCACAAGAAAAAGGAAGATCACACAATGAAATGTGAGTGGTGATGTATGCCCCCACTTTAAAGGAATTGCGAATCACCATACTATGAAAAAATGCTTTAAAGTAGAGAAGAAGTGGACATGAGAGCTTTTTCAGAAAGCCCTATGCCGAGTCATATTTTTCTGAAGGAAGTTGCATAATGAGAAGGGGTGTATGTCACATGCGATTCAGCTTAAGACATGTCGTCCACATCCCAAGCTTGCTCTTATATGTTCATGAAAGGTTAATGACAAGTTACATAAGAGGGAAAAGGGTAATGAACCTCTTTCCCCCACTTAGTGTAGAACAAGAGTGAGCCAAAAGGGCTTGAAGGGATGAAAGGGAAAGTGAATTTGTATCAATTAGAGGAGTGAGGTGCCCCCTCATGAGGGAGAGAACCAAACTCCTTAAGATGTTGGATTGTGGTACTCAAGGCCTTATACTCGTTAGTGTGATGACCATGAACTCAATGGTAAGCACACAAGGAATTTTTATTGAAAAATTTATTTCGAGTGCAAGAACAGAGGGAGATCAAGTGATCTTGGAGGAGTCTCGAGAAGATACCCTCTTGATCGAGGGAAGAAGGGGATCCTTTGGTTTGAAAAAAGGAATGGGTGTGCTTAGTAGAGGATGGCATACCTATGCAAGGCTCTATGGATTGTGAGATTGTATACACTCTCATAGAGGAGTGTGTAACATCTAAATCTAGAGGAGGATGCAAGATGACATTGGCATTAAGAATAGAGTCCTTTGTTGGCATCGAAGGATCACTTTGGAAGGTTGGGTTAGAAGGGTGATGAGGGATAGGTTTTGTGTTGGAAGAAGGTTTGACTATTTTGATGAAAGGACATAATCCAAGACCATGATGTGTTGATTTCATGTTAGGCTCTATACGGTTGCGGAGTCCTTGTTCGTTAGCACCACAACCATTTCCAAAATAGCCAAGTTGCTTCATGATCTCATAACCTTTTCCATAAAGTTTTTTCAGCTTCTTTGGATCGAGTGAGGAGTCATTGTTTGCATTTGTGGCTAAAGGAGTTGAGGTGGATGCTATCAAAGGATTGACCGAGTCTTGTGTTAACAAGACTGCCTACCCCTTTGGGGAGTCTTTGGTCTTAGTCTTGGTTTCTCCTAGTAAAGGAGGGGAGAAGTCTAAGGAACCCAAAACATCATCTAAGGACTTTGGTTGTACGAGTTCCACTGGTTTGGTTGGTGTAGTGGTGAAGGGTTTGGATTTGTTTTTCTCAATGTGTAAGATGTTGTAAGGCTCAGGATCAGTGTCAACTGCATACAATTTATTGTTATAGATGTATTTCATCTTTCGATGAAGTGTTGAAGGCACACCATTCATTGCATGAATCCATGGCCTACCCAAAATGAGGTTATATGAAACATCATTGGGAACAACATGGATCTATGTGTTTAATGTGGCCACTCAAATTGTAAGAGGTAAAGTGATCACAACAAAAGGCTTTTGTCAAATACTGTCAAATCTAGTGAGGGACATGGAGGAAGGTTGGATGGTCGATCTATCAATATGGATCCTATCCAAGAGATTGACACTACACACATTAACAGAGGAGCCATTGTCAACAAGGGTTCGCTTGATCCCTATGATTTTCTATTGAGATATGATCTTGAAGGATTCAACTTTGTTTTTCACTTCCAAAGGAGGTAGCTCACTTTGGTGGAAAGCAATGTCAGCATGTAAGCCTTGGATCATAGCTACAATGCCATTTATTTGCACATGAGAATGGACATGAATTTTTTGTAAGGCATCCTGTATCATGTGATGACAGTGAGGGGAGGCTTGGATAAGGTCCCATAAATATATTTTTGTGGGAATATTCCTTAGTTGATCAACAAGGTCATAATCCCTAAGGAATTGAAGCAAGGGGTAGCAGGAAGAATAGGAGGGGATGAAGGTAAATGTCTTGATATTGATGGTTGGGATCGCGGATTGTTTCTAGTGTAATGTGTATGAGCAATTGTATTGGGACTCAATTGCTGAAACACATTAGACTTAGGTGGAGAGAGAATGAATTTAGGTTGAGAAGGTGGGGAAAGGATGAGTTGAGGTTGGATAATATTAACATCTCCCTTGGGAGGAGAGTCAATTTTTTTGATTGAGGAAAAAATAGGTTTTACAGGGACTCAAAACCACAAAGTTTACAGACCAATAAAAGATATATCAAAATAAAGTCCAGGAAAAGACAGGCTGCACACCATAGATAAACAAGAAAGAATAGAAGCCACTAGAAAAACCCAACAAAAGGATAGCAAAAAACCTTACGACAACAAAAACACAACCAAACCTAACCCAAAGACTTTAAGGTCTCTACCAATTCTGTTTCTAGGATGTCCAAATCCCGAGCCACCATCTTCAGATCCTGCGTCTCTAGAGGCGTCGAATCCATTCTTCTCTTCATGTTGACTCTTGTTCTCTTTGAAGGGCCCAATTCCTCCACCTTGTTTCTATTCTTCTCATCATCTAAATCCACAATCAGAAGACCTTGTTGAGTGGTATCCATTTTTTCCACCAAAGCTCTCAAGACAGTAGAGTAGTTTTTAACAATTTTGTGGTTGTGTTCAATAATGGCTTTAAGGGCTTCCTTAATCTTATCAATCTCTTTTCCAAGGTTCTCACCATCTTTCTTAAGGTTTTTAGTGAATTCTACCTCTTTCTGGAGGTAATCAACCATGACCATCTTCTCTTCCATAGTCCATAACACCTCAATCGAGTTCTGCTCCACCACTTTAGCTTCCAAGATTTCCATTTTACTAGTAATAGCTCTGTTTTTAAGATTTAGGTCCTTAAATTCATGAAAGGACCACTTCAGAATTTTAAAATTATCAATCGCTCCCTTTCTAGTCATAGAAAGCATATCACCATTAAAGTCCCTATCAAGTTTAAAAGTAGGGTCATCAGGATACAAATCCACATGAGATTTTGGCCCATCATCTTTATCAACAGAGTGGAAAGAGGTAGAGGAGACCTCCTTCCTAAAAGGTTCCACAATTTCATCATCTGGAGAATCCTCTGAGTAGGCCACCGATTTTTCCATAGGGGCGTCATTGCTTATCTCTTCCTTTAACATAGATGCTTCATGAGTAATTTTCCGAGGATAATCTTTTTTATTTGAGGGCTTAGCAAAAGGGGCATTCTTCCATTTTTTACTAGGAGGAGTAATCTCATCCACCCTATCTGGGTTTGAGCCCTTGATTTCCTTTAGTGATCTGGATTATGTGTCATAGCCCTCTGAGGCTGAGGTAGTAATTAGGTTAGAGAAAAATGACATATTTTTGAAGTGCTCATAATTAAACCAAATAAGTCCAACACACAGGACTAGATTCTTTTCAGGATTTTTCCTAAACTCCTCAACACTATTGTTCAAAGAGCACAATAGGTAGTAGGGGAAAGAAACCCTAACCTTATATCTGAAGTGGTTGAGTAACATGAAATGATACCCATATACTCTGGTAAATCTCCCATCCAGCATAATATATTACACTAAGACTCTGAGCACCTCCCTCCAAAGTTTCTTGATCCTGCTTGACTCGAAATAGCTATTAGAGACTTTAACAAGTCTCTTTCTCTCCACCTTCGACTTTGGGAAACTGATAACAACTTCGTCTGAATATTTCGTGTCATGATAAAAATTCACTCCATCAATAGAGAGACCAGTAACTTCTCCAATAAGTGCATCATCCACCAGCACCTTCCTCCCAAAGATGATAATCTCTCCTTTGTTCCAATGTTTGGCAAAAAAATCAGTAGCTCCGTGGTCTAGACCATGAAGTCTTTCAATGACCGGTTGAAGCCCTCCCTTCTCAATTTTCTTCCAAAACTTGGAATTATCTTTATTCTTTGTACACGCAGTAGGCTCAACACTTTCCCTGCTTCCTCCCATTTTTGTCAATCTCTTGTTTTGATAGCCCACACCATGAAAATACAAACTTATGAGTTCAGAGAAAAACCAAAGCACCCACAAAACGTGCAATCTCAACCCAACTGTCATATTCATTACAATTTTTCCATCAACTCTTATGAAATCATAGTACTTGGCACCTTTCTCTTTAATCATCTTTAAATGTGGCTTCTCTCCCATTAGTGCAATCATATTTGATTAGGTCTCTGATGTTAGCAAGAATATCTTTGTAATTCTACCATGTCACCTTTCTATTTTGTCTTATTCCCTCATTGGCAAAGAAGTTCGCCACTCCATTCCATTCCCTATAGATATGGGAAATTTTAACTTTCTTGAACTTGGATAACGTGGCCCTAGATTCATCAATCCAGTATTTAATAGTCCAAGATGGGGGGGAAAATCCAAGGAGGCAATCAATGATACTTTTGGAGTTGCGCTCTATCCAAATATTTTTAAAGTTCATAATATTAGCCAAAATAATGACTTGGTAGGATCCTATAGCTTCAGCTAGATGATTACTTTGTTTTTCCAAAGAGATAGCTACTGCAACAAATAACATGCCTTTATCATCATGTAACACACCTCCACTCCCTCATAATCCTAGATTCCCTTTCGGCTCCCCATCAAAATTGGCTTTAATCCAACCCATAGGAGGGTGACACTATACGACACTATCACAATTCTTTTTGGATGGTTTAGAAGAAAAGGAAACATCTCCTTTAATCTCCCAAACTTTAGCCATTTCAAAGTCATAAGCCAAACAGACCACAAATTCCATCAACACCTCGTGATAAGGAGTAGAATTCAAGTTTTCCCCAATGAGCCTAATTTCTTTATCAAACACAAGTTTCTCCATAGTTTCCTTATTCCTAAAAACTCTATTGTTCCTCTCCTTCCAAACTTCCCAGGAAATATAAAGGAAAGTTAAGACCACAACTTGTGAATATGTGGGTTAAACGAGGGCACTACCCACATTTAAATTGATCTTTAATACTACCAAGTGACACCCAGGAGAAACTCCACAGAGAGTAGAACCTATCCCATATAGAATTAACAAAAGGATAATAAATAAATAAATGCTTAGTCGTTTACGTTCCACACTTACAGAGGTAGCAACGGTTGGGGATCTGAAAACCCCTCTTGCAGAGATTATCCACCGTAAGCACCTTGTTCTGAAGAAGAATCTAGTATAAAATATTAACCTTAGGAGAGTCAATGTTATCCTTGGTTTGCATCATGATATCCTCCCTAGGAGGAGAGAGTTTAGAAGAACTACAAGCTTCATGTGCTTGACATTGAAGGAGTGGTTCTTCTAAAATATTTGTATCACTAGTAGGGGAAGGATCAATGATGGGATAGGGAAGAGAGGGATGGTTAAGAGGGGAGTCTATTTTATTTTCAAAGGTCTCATTCACTTGTTCCATACCATCTACCCTAGTAGGAGAGAATGGAAGAGTTTCATCACATGATTCATCAGAAGGGAGGGAGGCATCAAGAGAAGATCCACTATGATTGTAAAATAGATTACTCCAAAGAGTAGGAACATGAGGGAGCAGGGGGTCAATAGTCTCATTACCCTTGGGAAAGGTATCTTCTAACACAAAACTATCCTCTTTGCATCGAGGATAGGTATTACAAGAGGGGAAAGATTGATCATCATAGTTAAGGAGACTAGGTAAGGTAATTTTTAGAAATATGTTTATAATGTCATGTTCTTGTGTTAAACTATCTTCCCAAAGGGGATGAGGAGAAGAATAAGCAAGACCATCATGATGCTCTACGATTTTCCCTTCCTTTAACAAGATACCTTCATCACTAGAACGAGAGGTATCAAGAGAGAAACAATAATGATCATCATGATTATCTATGTTTGTATTTAATTCTAACACATCATCCTCACAGACAGGAGAGATAGTGGGGTGTTTATGTTTAGGACTGTTATAAACATGTGTATTCGCTACACTCTCATAACTAGGGAATGTATTGAAAGAATCGTTAAAATGTTTAAAGATTTTATAAACAATATAAAGAAAAAAGGAATATATGAATATATGAACATGTTTAAAGAATTTACAATGCAAGATAAAGGAAATTTCATTTTTAGATTGCAAAACAAGGCAATTTTTTTATTACACTATCAATGATCTGAAATGAAAGTATGTAAATGCAAAATTGAAAATTTATAATGCATAAAATGAGCTAATTTATGCTAATTCTAATAAAATAAATGTAATAAAAACACAGCCTATTGATACAGGTATGTAGTGGCACAATATAGAAGCTCAAAAATAGGGTTTTCAATTGTGTAAAGGGTAGTTTCAGAACCCTGAAGGGACTAGGTCTCCCAGAATGGTGACCTAGTCCTCCTGATGATTTTTTTGAGATTTTTTCAGGAGTTTTGGGTTGGTACAGGTGGTTTATGTGTTGTATAGTGCAGGTCTAAGGATAAAAAGCAAAAATTTCAGACAGATTTAATGTTTTAACATGCAAAAATGCAGCCTAAATGCACTTT
Source organism: Sequoiadendron giganteum (assembly GCA_007115665.2). NCBI lineage: Eukaryota > Viridiplantae > Streptophyta > Pinopsida > Cupressales > Cupressaceae > Sequoiadendron > Sequoiadendron giganteum. The sequence continues at coordinate 660,403,387 of CM021105.1, read as the reverse complement.
TCACTAATGCAATGTTTGAAACCCTAGGATGCACTTTCACCAATGCAATATGCAATGCAATCTAATCCTAGGACAATGATGGAGTGTAAACTAGAAAGGAAGGGTGTAAGGACATCAGGTTCACCAAAATGAACCACCAAAAATAAAGACACAAGAAGGGAAAGAGGATTCCCCAATGAGCTTCTAGGGTTTTTTTACCTTAGAAGCTAACTTTTGGATGAATGTAGCTCTCTTTCACTTAGTGCTTTTGGTGTTTTTGGGTGTTCATTAAAAGAAAGGGGGTTGAATTGGGGGTTTGTGTGTCTAAGTTTTGTAAAAGAATGAATTTAATTAACTATGAAACATGAATCAAATGTAAATCTAACTATATACAATGTAAAGAAACTAACCTAAATGATTGCAAATTGAAAGGAAATGAGAAAGATAAGAACTTGTGTACCTGGAAATGAGATGTTGCAAATGAAAGGCCTTGAAATCCTCTAGAAAATGTCTGAAATATTCACAGGGACAGTCCTGCCAAGCTGGGCGACCTAGTCCTTTTGTCGAGAAACTTTGCCGGAACAGGTTTTTGCCAAATGGGTGTCCATAAATGTAAAAATCACAAAATTGCCTATCCAGAGGGACTAGGTTGCCATTCTTGGCAACCTAGTCCTCTTCAGGATTTTTGGAGTTTCTGAAGAGGAAATGAAAGCCCTAGGTTTGCACCTTGGTTCTTCACAGTTTCCTACTTCTGAAACTTTGATATTCGAGTCTGAGATTGATTTTTGGTGGATGATTTGACTTTGCATGCAAGGGTTGGTCTTCAACAAGTCTTCAATGCCTTTAGTAATCTTTAAAGTACCTGAACTTGCAATCACACAAGACAAGAAAGAGAAAAATGTTGATTGTTAGGGATTATGGGTTTGCCTTAGTCAAACCCCTTTTAGGTAACTAAACCAAAATGAAATAGAAATGTAAAGCATGAATATGAACAATGGAATAATGGAGTAGATTACCTTGTCTTGATGAGAGATATTGTGTTGCAACAATGGTTCAACCCTTGAATGCTTCAACAAAGATTTCTGGTTGACTTGGAAGGATCAAAACCTAGCTTTCTTGAGAAGAAGAAGTGGTGAGAGAGAGAGGTGAGAAGAATGAGGGTACCTAATGATAAATTAGGGTTTTGGAGGTTATTTATACAAGTTATGCCCTAACTTGCCCGGAATAACTTCATACTGACCAACCTTAGGGTTTTAGAGACCAAAATCTCAAAATAAATTAAGTTTAATTCAAATTTTATGCCACATGGGACTAGGTCACCCAAGGTGGCGACCTAGTCCACCTGGGCATTTTTCATTATTTTTTGGTAATTAAAATGTGATTAATAATGTTTGTCAGGATTTTCTCATGAAAACTCACTAAGATAAGATATGCATGAGGATAAAGGGGTCATTTTGGCATAATAATGTATTGATTAAGTGATGACAAGCCTAGGAGAGTGTGAAATTGTTTTGCAACACTTTAGAAAACTTTTGCACAAGGCTTAAAAATGGGTGAAAATAGGCTGAAAATGGTCCGAATGAGAGAAATGTGTCAAATTCCTCACTTTTTGGTGACACACTTGAAAATGTTGATTTTAAGGAAGACTAGGACTCATATGCTAGTAGGGGAAATTTAGTCCCAAACCAAGGTTTCTATGCCAAAACAAGAATCTATCAGTAACTAATCTGAATCTCCTAAAATATAGAAAAATGATGTACTAGGACTCATATGCCACAAGTGGTGATTTAGTCCCAGTATTAGGGTTTGGTTGAAATTATGGTATTATTTGGTGATTTCTTGTAGCTTCCTTCCTACGAAATCTGAGTCGGGAACCTTGAATTTTGGCCTATAGGTGACTTTCCATAATCTTGCAAGTAAGGAGACAACTCCAACAACTTTCTTCAATATTGCCACTTGGTCTTTAAAGATCCTTCAAGCTCTAAAGCACCTAGATCTACAATGACACATGTAGAGAGAGAGAGAAAAACTTGTTGATTATTAGGAAATAGGGGTTTTCCTTGGTCAAACCCCATCTAGGTAATTAAACCTTGTGATCAAATAATGAAATATGAATATTGAACATGAAATATGAAACATGAACAATGATACCTTGAATGATGTCTTGAGATATAAATCACCAATCTAACATGAAGTGGCCATGTAGAATGTAGATCTTGATCTTGAATTAGATGTAGAATAATGCTTATATTGGATCTTGAATGCTACATCACAACACTAGCTCAACAACATGCTTGATGCTTGATGCCCTTGACATGATAATGGATCTTGAATTTACATAATAAATGATGAAGAAATCTTTCATTAAATACCCTAGAAATGCTCTTGTCAACACTCTTAATGCTCTTGTGAAGTCTTAGGATACTTGAATCTTGGTTTCTTAGTTTATATTATGTTATCTTAGGTTAAATAATGATTTCAAACCTTGTTTATATAGGAATTCCATCAAACTTGTCGTTTATTAGATTCCAAATGCTGAGATTCATGAAATTTGAATTCAAAACCTTGATTTCTCACTAAAAAACCTAAAAAGGGTCCAAATGGGATTGATAAATCACTTGGGGTATATAGATCCCATCTGGGTGGGACTCATACACCCAAGGTGGTGTATAGGTCCCACTAGGCCTTTTTGGGTAGAGGAAATGTTGGGGAGTTCAGATATTAAGTGTATTTGTTGATTATGTCGGGACCTCAGTTGAAATAAACCTCAAAATGCATAATAAATGGTCTTAGGGGCCTATTAATGATGATATGAAGTTCATAAATGCAAGAGGGCCCAAAAATTAATGTGAGGGTGTAAATAAATACACTTTACAACACTAAATTAAGGCAAAATTAGGTCTATTTAGCTTAAAAGGGCCCTAAACCTAATGTGAATATGAAAAACACATTACAACACTAGATGAAGGTGACATTAGGTTCATTTTAATGCTAATCCTTCCCAAATTAAGTGTAAAAATGTAAAGGACGGTATTTTTGTACACTAAATTTAGCCCCCACCTTAGTGAGAGGAGAAACTTGCTTCCAAATCACACTAAAGTAGACATTGAAGAGGGGTCCAAGTGTACCAATGTGGATGGTATAGAATGAAAAAGATCAAGGGGTTGGTCAAGCCCCGAGGATCCAAGATCCTACATCAAACCAAAATAAGCACAAAGAGAAACACACAAGGTGTATGATATGCAACAAAAGAAGATACACAACCATGAAATGTCAAAGACATAAAGACAAAAGAAAAAGAAAGAAAAGGTGGATCAAGCTTCAACCATCTGTCACACACATTGTGGGTCAGATTTAAGCTTGTTTTTTAAAAATGCATGCTCACTCTAAGGCAACAGAACTCCAGGCTATCCGTTGGGTGAGTATCCAAAAAGGGTGGCTTACAATTGGAACACGATGTCCACTATCCAAACCAAATGCACACTCACAAGGGCTAGTGGAACCTCAAGTTGTCCACTAGGTGAGCCTCTAGAGAGGTGAGACACATGTGCATGCAGCTAGTATGCGCTCACACACATAAGCAAGTGGCTATGGGAAAGTCATGCCTAAATTTGACTCCCATATATACAACAATACCAAAGCTATACCTCCTGATAACTTTGATAAGACACTAAACAACAATGAAATTTGAGCTTCATGAGGCAAGAAAAGCTTCGTATGCTTGATACTCATGAACAAAAAATATGGCTTCATAGATAAGAAAAGTGTGTTATACAAGGTGGCCATATAACAAATGTTGTAAATGTGAAATAGTGTAAGGTACATTCAAAGGGATTTTTATTAGTTCTTGTAAGGTGTCTTCTTACGGAACATTGTGCCTAATGTCTCCAAGAGAGGACAAGTTAAATAAATATCATTCTCTCAAAGGAAATGAAACCCAATGACACAACCAAGAAAAGACCACATCACAAGAATAACAACAATTGCATAGTTAAACATGAGTGTCGATGTATGCCCCCACTTTGCTAACACCATTGTTATGAGAAATTTCTTTAAATTAGAAGAAGACATGATAGGTTATTTGGAAATCCCTATTCCAAGTCATATGTTCCCAAATCATGGATAAGTATGTCACATGTGATCCAACTTAATGCATGTCGTCCATATCCAAAGCTTCCTCTTATATATACATGGAAGGTGGTCAACTAGCCACAAGAGACAATGAAAAGTACCATATGAGGACAAGGCTACCTAACACCTTGTCCCCACTTGGTGCAAGATAAGGATGACCTGAGGTGGTTGATGAGAAACATGCTAGAGTGAAAATTACTATCAATTAGAGGAATTAGGTGATTTGACATAAGGAAGAGCACTACACTCCTTAAGATGTTAAATTTTATTACTTAAAGCCTTACATTCATTAGTAGAATGACCATGAAATCTATGATACACACAAAATGAATTCTTTTAGTTAAATTTATTTCATGCTCATGGAGGGGGAGATGTCAAATGATCTTGGAGGAGTCTCAACAAGATACCCTCTTGATCAATAGTAGAATATTTTCCTTTATTGCATGAAAAATATATCTATTGGTTAGTACAAGGTGTCATACTTTTTGACAATGATTTAACTCGCACCAATAGTGTCGAATAAAAAACTCCACAGAAAAACTATGAAGAAGCCTATTCTTCTTGAAAGATATGGAACAAGATAATCTCAAAGGGGAAATCTTCCTAAACAAAACAAAAAGATTGACTCAGTTCAATCCCAAGTCTTCGGTAATCAGGTCATGATCATACTAGGTTCACTTTAGGGTATGATGTGAATTTGTTTTTAATCTCAAAGGGAATATGTTTGTTTCTTTTGATTCTATCAAAGATCATAAGATTTTTTCAAAAATATTTCCAATTCATTCATAAAAATGACATCATGAAATCAAAAGATTTGAAATAATATTTCATGAACATCAACAATTTCATTTGCTATCACTTAAGTAGATTTAGCTTTAAGCATTCAACAATTCTATATAAAATGAAATATTTTCAATAAATTTCCATCCATTCATCTATTTTTTGGAACATTTTCAAACAATTTAAGCATCTATTCTAAACTAAAGCATAAAAAATACTGAAAATTAAAATTTCTCTTGGTTATTCTCCATGCATGCCCCAAAGAATTAATTAAATCAAAGAAAACCATTTTATACTTCACCAAATTGCTTCACAACTACATACAAAATAGTGCGAGCTTTTAAATAGAGGGTTTTAGTTTAGACATCGAGTAGTTTTTGTATACACCCTTAAACGACGTAGTATATAGGCTTGTTCAACCAAGCTAACAAAACTAGATTCATGAGATAGGTAGCTATAAAATTGGATCTAATATTAATCAATGTCTATGTGTGTACAAGTTTTGAGACCGAAATGATCCAAAAATTAGGAAAAAATAACAAAACTTAAAGAAGTTTTGGCTCTTTCGACATCCACAAATTCTGAACTTAAATGAAAATAAAGCAACAAATGGCGTTTTATAGAGACAAGGACCCAAAATTTTAAACTTAAAGTCCTTCAGAGAATCAGAAACAAAAAATCAAAAGGAAGCACGTGGCAAACACCAACTGTCATTTAGAACATTCCAGATGAAGTCAGAGATTTGACTTCGTCAGCAACAACACTCTTCACTCCTTACTTCGGTACTTAATACTTCACATAAACCAAGGCTATCGGCATTCTCCAGAATATTGGATACAATACATCCACAGGGACTGGGATCAACCTACAAAATTACAAAACACATGTTATCATAACACCTCTGGTATCCGGTAACTTTTATCATTTAAGACTTGGGATTGAACTCTTTTCTATGTCTTTCTTTTCTCGATACTCTCAGAAAGCTCCCAATACTTGACGCATATGGTCTTTTGAAACTCACTATATAGCTTTCCAAGTGAGCTTAAGCCTGGTATATTCTTCTGATACCCGAAGTATTATATCATTTCTATGCACTCTATCTGTTGCATATTTTTCTATAGTGTTCCTCCATTGTATGATCTCATCAATAACTTCCTGAGTTAATAACTGAATAGGGTCTTTGTTTATTCTTTCGATCCATTCCTTGAAATCTTTAGCTTCCTTACCCTCTTATCCTAATACTTATCAATCAATCCTTTACTTTCCACGGGGTGCTGGCAAGAAGTTGAGTCCACTTTTTGGCCAAAAAGTCGAAGTGTTTTCCCTCATTTTCAAAGTTTGACACATTTGACCTTAAAATTTGAAACACTTAGAGATGAAATCTTCAAACAAGTCACTAATCATAAAATGTATTACGCGGAGTCTAGTTTCCAAATATGTAATTTATTTCAATACCCACATTGTACAAATTGAGTTTCAATAGGCTTTTGTAAAAACCACTATTTAAAAGTCATTTTTTTTTACCATACCATGCACGTGTACGACATCCATATTTTGACTTAAATTATCATATTTTTCTAAATCCTTTTGGGAAAATACTTGTGACTCACTGAAGCATGCCCTAGATATTTTTTTGTAATTTTTTATTGAATATTTTTTTTTTGTTAATTTTTTATCAGGCATATTTGTTGTTTAGAAAAATCGTCATGTATGACATGCATAAGATGACCTAAAGTTATCATTTTTTGTTTTTTTTTTTTTGAAATTGAAAATAATTGTCTGAAGTTTTCCCTTGTGCAATTCATTCGTCAAAATGTTATGTTGATCAAAAGTTATTAAAATAGTAAAAAACACTGATATTTAAAGTTTATGGACCAATTTCATCATAAATTAATTGAAAAATAGAAAAAATAATCCAATTGTAAAGAAAAATACATATTTGGAATCTACATTGTCTCATCTAAAATGGGTTTTACTTTCGTTGAAAAATTATGCAAAAAAAGGCGTCAGCCATATGCCCAATCTCAGTATTTTTTTGTGACATTACTAGGACCTTCAACTTGCAGGTCAAACTAGGTCCAAAGCTTAGGTTCGGGTCCCCAACCCTTTTCCTGAACCGAAAAACAAAGCAAAAACCCGACCAAAAATAAAATTTTTAAAAAACGGGATTCGGTTTCATAAAAAAAAAAGCGGGATCCCGTATTTTAAAAAGCGGGATCCCGTTTCTTAATTTTTATGAATTTAAGAAACGGGATCTCGTTTCAAAATAGGATCCCACTTTTTAAAATATGGGATCCCATTTTAGAACGGGATCCCGTTTTTGGCTCGAGGTCCCGAACCTTAACGGGATCTTGTTTATTAAAAACGGGATCCTGTTTTTTGCAAGCCGATTTTGCTTTTTTGCCTTAGGCAAAAACTTCCATGTTTCTTGGACTCATCTTTGTGCTTCTACCCCACGATGACCTTTTCAAATCCTTCAACACATTGTATCAACATGTCACCTTCCCATTTTAATTGTTTCTTCCATTTTTTCTAGAAATAGAGCTTCTTGCTCTGACATCACATTTCCTTGTATTAAACCTTGGATAGCCATGTGTATGAGAATTTCAATATATTTTTCTTTTCAATATTAATCTATTCTTGATGAACGTGCATTCATTTTCAAATATTTTATATTTTTCAGACCAATGATATGCTTCCTTATATTTCCCTATTGCATCTATGATGAACTCTTCCCCCTCTTTCACCCAGTACTCAATCCATTCTTCAAATACATTCATTTTATGGTGAACTGTTCTAATTGCATCCACCTTCTCTTGTGACATTAATACTAGATGTTGGGAAAATTCTCTTTGTGCTTGACCAGATAGGGTTATAGACTTTATAAAATGTTCTAAGGTAGCAACCCTTTCTTTCAATTCTCTTTTCTTATTTTTGTATTTTTGTATTCTAGCAATAGTGGCATCCAAATTCACTTTTATTTCATCCAACTCTTACTTCCAGTATGAGTGCCCAAGATTAATTCTTATTATCTTATACTCCTTAGGCATTATTTCATGTTTGTCTTTGTTAGCTATTTGAGTAGCTATATGGACGGTTCTATTACCATCTGCATTCTTTTGTATGACATGCTTTGGTTTAGCTCTATGCCTAGGCTTTGGAGTATCTATTTCCTATAGAAAATTGTTAACATCCACAGGCAATATTTCTACTTCCATTAGGGAAGCTCTAATTCCCTAATCAAGCAATCAAGTGCATCATTGTCTAACTCTACCTCTATAGCATTCCTTTGTTCCCGATATTCACTGGATTTAGGAATTTCTTTTCTTATTTCTTCAACTTTATCTACTATTTCCTCTGAAATAAGAACTTCTTTAGCAATTTCTGGCATGGAGTCAAGATTGTTAAAATGTGCACTATCTCCTCTATTTGGAGACTTGCATTATCCTATCTACCCAAATGTTCAATATTAATTTCTTGAGAATTACCTTCTTCATTCTTTGCTACACCAGGGTTTTCTTCATTTTGAACTTCTTCACCTTGAATTTGAGTAGTTTCTTTTTCAACTTCAGTTTAAACCAAGTCTTCTTACAATTTCCTAAAGACCTATGATTTTTCATTATCACTTAATACATTCCCAAGCAAAGTTTGGGAATCAAAATTATATTCAACAATTGTTTCATCAATAGGATCCTGCTCTATAGTTTCGTATGTTTCCATCTCAATAATATCAAGATTCCCCACTTATGAGGTGAGTGTTTCTTGTATGAATTCTTCTTCTTCAATATTTATAGGGGTGGACCCTATATCAATAATTTCTTCCACCACTAGTTGTACCATGTGTTTATCTTTGGACTTCTTTTCTTGCACTTTCTCCCACATGGCACCCCATTTATCCATTTGTTCTTTAATTCTAGCCTCATCTATCTCAAAAATTTCTTCCAAGGCCATAGGAGTTCCTCCCAATGCTTGTTTCACTTAGCCATGTTAACTGATGGAGGAGAAGTAAATAGTGTTGCATCTCTTTGAGATTCAGACCTTGTCTATGTACCAACATTTTTTGTTACTCATGTTTCTTCTTCAATAACCAAATTATTTCTTGGTTTTGCTGTAGAGGAGGATGCACCTTTAGTTCTTACTTTTTTTTTATCTTTATTTGATTTTGCATCCCTTCATTTATTAGATGGTTTCATTGGAATCTTAGGTTTTAAAACCTCAGGGGTTTTCTCTTCAATTCTTATACCAGGAGCCACTTTACTAGTTCTCATTTTCTTTTTAGCAGATTACCCACTCTCAAATACAGTTTCATTTCTTTTTTTTCTCTTCTTATCTTCTGAGAATGTGGGTTCAATTCCTCTTTCTCTCAGAGATTTACAAAATTAATTTATCGAATGTTGAGTATGTAACAAAACTGATACAACTCATCAATTGACATCATATCTTCACCCTCATAATTTCGGTTTGGAATAGGTTCATCATACACCCTATTTTCATTATAGGCTTTATTTAACACTTCTCCATCATCTTTTTCAAGCTGATCTAGAATATCATGAAACATTAGAATCTAAGCAGATTCTAAAGACAATATTTCATATTTTCTTAACCTTACTCTATGCTCATCTTCACAATTAAGCTAATAGTCTTCTAAATACTAGAAATGAGCATGATAACCAACAATAGTCTTGGAAATGTTCCCTTCAGGATCATAGTATATTCTTTGAACTGGAAAAAACTCAAAATTATATGTTTTTTATTCTTCCTCACACAAGTCAGACAACCCTATTGCATTGCATTTGTAATTCCCTAGTACTATAGGAAATTTGAAAGAGGCCTTGTTGCGGGCTTTGTTATAGAGGGCTTGAGATGGCTTCAACTATCTCACAAATTCTAATAAAATAATATTAGCTGTCGAATACTTGGGCAGCATAAATGGATGTCTCTCAAATCCTTCCATCTTGATGTAGGAGAATGTAGGGAACTAAATATACCAGCCTCCCATTGGTCTAATAACACTTTTTATTTCCAAGGACAATATTTTGGCTTTATCACCTTCCATCATTCTAACTAGCTTCATGGAGAACACATCATTAACTCTCCTATAATTCTCTTTATACCCATGGATAGTGATATGGGGTAAATGAGCATATATCAAACTATTTCCAACCTCCTTGTCTAGAGTACCAACCCTTTTCAACCTTTGTTTGTTTGCTCTCATGGTGCAGTAATAAATCACATATGAAGACAAATAAAAACATCTGGTTTTAGAAAATTCCTTTATCTTTTCACATAATCTATCACTAATTAACTTTCCCCAGTGCATCTGCATGGGACTCCATCAATTTGGATATTATTACAAACATCCATGGTTTAAATTTACCGACACCTCTTAAACCAACCATCTTTCTTATCAGAGTAATAATGTCTTGAATGTTTTGGTTGAATATTGACCTTTGAAGTACTTTAACCTATGTTGTAATTTTCTCATGGCACCATTGGGTACTCATAATTTCTCTATTGTGATCTTCAACACTTTGATATGTTATGGCTTTCACCTTTATATCAATGTTATACATCTGAGTGAAAGTAGGAAGCCCAAATGTCTATGTAATTCCTTTCAGTGTGAGATTAGCATAAATTATTCCTTCTTTCTCAACAACTCTTTTCTTAGGGTCATAATAATGCATACATTGTGTAACCAATTCAATGGCCTCCATTGCGAGTGGAAACCTTGTTGCAGAGAATAACCCACTTTATATAACATTTCCAATACATTGAGAAGCATTTTCTTGTCGTACCTGAGTGTTGATTTCAACATAAAAAAACCACCCCATATGAGTTTCTATCACTACCATATTAATTGGTATGGCCCTTGAATTGCAATACTTGAACTCATCTTTTCAATTGCAATACTTAAACATTTTAAGGGAAAAACATCTTTTGAGATCTTTGAACATGAAAACAACTAGCATAAATCAATTATTTAACACATAACTGGTTTTGGCTGATAATGATAATATTTTGAAATGGATCTCCAAAACCTTTGGTAGCTGTGTTTTTTGGTTTCTTGAAATTTACCTTTCCTTGCATGCTAGAATTATTTTGTTCTTTCAATGTCCTTGGCAATTTTTCTGCATGATGTGAAGTAGGGTGTTACAAAAGCAACTCTATGCTTAAGATGATGCCAAGTACATGAGTAGTTCGCCACATTCATTATAACTTGTTACAATGCATTAATTTATCGAATAAAGGTGCAATCATTATGGCTTAGGGTTCAAATTACAAACACCTAGATTTATGTATGGGCTCACTAATAGAGGGAAAATATGGTGCGGTGATTATACGTGGCACTCTGGTGTCACTTCGATCACTACCTAGGAATGGATAATCAAAGATATGTGATCAATTTGTGATCACCAAGATTAACACTTTCTAGTATCAAATTTTGAAAGAAATGTCGGTATCTGAGAAAATACTTCCTAGCTTCAGAGAGAATACATACCAGAATGAAAGAAAAGATTGAAATTTGGGCTCAAGAAAAGTAAAAACATTTCAAAATAGACCCTCTGATTTTTTAGTTACAAAGAAAATTATCGAACTCTGATAAAAGAATAAAAAATATCACTGAGATTAACACTTTCAGTAGGTGACTTATCAGGCGGAGTTAAAATCAATTGAAGATACAATCACTTTGATACAATTGTAGGACTCTGAGATTTTGGTTTTTGGTAAAATATCAAACTTCATAAAAAGGACTGAAAATCGAATCCAAGAAAGAAAACATAGGGCAAAAATAAAAGGCCAAACAAGATCAAAAGGAAGAGCCGGAACCAACCAAACTGCATAACAATGCCAAAGAAAGCAAAAGAAAAAAGGAACAAGAGGAAAAGAAAGAAAAAAAGGGGGTACACATTTTTCCAAAGAGAAAAATGGGGCATGTTGTGAAACTACACAACAACTAGCAACCAACAAAACTAAAAAAAAAAATAGAAAGTCAATTTTGGATCTTGTTGATGGGCATTTTTTCACTTCTCAACATGGGTAATGCATAGGTGCATCACCTCTCTTGAAAGGTAGAAATTTGCAAACAAGTTACAAGTTACTACCCCAAGGTCTCTTGGGTGTCAGGTCATGACTTGCTTGGAATGTATCAATTGATTTTATGTGATTTTGTCGTAATCACAGGGCAGCGTTACGTATGATAAGTTGGAGAGAGATTGGTGCTTTGAATGGATTTTTCAAGAGTTGAAATTGATGTGCAGTTATTGTAAGTTCAAAACAACAATCTAAACTGCACCTTTTATCATCATATTTGGCTTTACAATTATGCTTGAACTTTGCCTAAATTACCATTTCAAAGAAAGGTCAAAGGAAAGGGAAAAGAGGAAGTTCCTAGACCTGAAACTACCAATGAATAGTGACAATGGAGAGCACTACAGTGGACAGCCTTCCTGAAACTAAGTTCCACTTAACCAAATCAGCTAACAATATCATGAAACCAGTGCTATCTTCTAAGGTCTACAAATTTTCAACCATTCATTCACAATACAACATGAATAAAAGATGAAGTTTAAGTGCATAAATCATTTTATGTTCAGACTAGATTTACACTACTATTTATCATCAACAAACAACACAAATTATGAACAAGGAAGGGCATCAACACAGTAGAATTCTTCAGCATCAATGAACAACATTGACTAATCTACTAAAGCATGTTAAAACACATAGAACAACAAAGTAAATCTACTCAAAATCTATCAACTATGAGGAGAAGAATCATGAAACATGAGTGAAACTCAATAATCCACCAAAATCAATGAATTTCTATTAAAATTTCAGCATCATGTCTTTACAACAACTCAAATCTCTCTTGAAAATGAGAGGATACCCCCTATTTATAGTGCTCAAAAAGAAAAATGAGTGGCCAAAATTTAATCTCATTTTGTGGCCAAGATTCACTACAAACTTGGGTTTCACCTACCCCAATATTTTACAATTTTAAAATATATTGCTTGTCTTTTAGCCTATTTTGTCTTCTAGTGCCCAACATTGTAGCACTTCAAGTCTTTTAGTTGATTGCTCTTTGTTGCAACTACACAATGAGGAACTCATCATCGATGACAAGCTTTACAGCCTCCTTTTGCAATGTGGCATATTCCACAAACTTTCCAATCAACGTCTGGAGCTTGTCCCACTCCATTATATCAGATTGGATCAATTGAAAAGACAATTTCTTTCATCGGCTTGTGATCAATTCCCAATTCTTCATGCATTTAGGCATAGCCTTTGCCATTTTTTCAGATTGGATGGAGGCATTGGTGGCGAAGTCCATAAAGTCTGGTGTTAACAAATCTACTGTCCCTTGCTCCATTTTCCTATGAAAGTGTGACATGATTTTCCCCGGATCAAGCTCGAGGGATGGCATCTCATAGTTAGTTATTAGCTTGAGGCAGTCCTCAAAATTTTCCCTGTGTTCCTTGGCCCATTCCAAATCTAGCTCTACCTATTGGAGCACTCACTCGAAGACCTTTTTTCTGTGGTCCAGGCTCATTTTCCATGTCTCAACCAGCCATTGATCATTCTTTGGTAGAGCTAGCTCATTTTCCCATAATTTTTTAGGAATCTTGAGGATGACTTCAAGCTTGGGATAATTGATCCTATATAGCTTGATGAAGTGATGACAGGTCTTCTTGGTGGCCTCTAATTGTTTTTACACATCCCAAAAAAAATTTATTGTTCGAACGGCATGGTTGATGCCCATATCACCATTATAAATTATCCACTCGAACCAATCCTCAGTGGCATTGGACCAATTCTTTCTTTTTTCCATGTTTTCCTTTAATAGTAGCAACGGTGGGGCTGACGATGTTTTTCGCAATTCCTCGGTAGAAGACCATTTTTGTATGTAGGCAGTGAGATCTGCCACCCGTGCTTTCAATTCCTCCTTGGAGGACTAGTCTTTATTCATTTGATGAACGACCGTGGCCACAAAACCTTGAAGCTAATCAATCTTTTGCTCCCTTGTAGTTATACCCAGGTCAATAGTGGGGATGTTATAAGTTACCCCCTCTTTTTTGTCTAGCACTGGGGTGTCAATTTGTAATGTCTAGGATCCTAATGCGTCCATTGTGATATGTGATCTGACCTTCAACTTCTTTTCTTTCTAGGCTCCTATTTGAGCCCGTGCTAGGATAGCATCTAGCCTTGCCTTGGGATCCATAGGGGTAGGTGTCTTCCTCTATATTTTCCTTTCTAGCCATTCAGGAATTTGGGATTCCTCCTTTGGTGATTAATGACCACCTTCTTCTCTTTAAATATGCTGGATCTCTCTTTCTTCATGATCTAAGTCTTCTTTCTCTATTTTCTCTTCATCTTCCTCATTTGAATCATGGATAAATATAGCCTTTTCTTTTTCTTTGGGGCTATCTTCCCCTTCAGACACCTTTTCTTCTTCTTGCCTGAGCTCTATATGTTGCTTTGTCTACGGACTTTTCTTTGTTTCAACCTCTTCTTCAAACTTATCTTCTTCTTTAGTTTCATCTTCTTTCTTTTTTTCCTCTTCCCTCTCAGGAGGTACTTTTTCTTGCTACCCAAGGTCAGTATCTTGTTCTTTTGATGGAGGATCGGAAAATATTTCCATGTCTTTGTCATTTTTTTTATCTTCCTCGGAAGACTGCCTCTTGACCTCCTCCCGAACATCCCTGAGTTGTTTGGACAACTCTTCTTTGAGCTCTTAGTCGGAGGATTCTATTACATATTTGGCATTGGGGTCCTCAACATCTTCTTTTGACTATCACGTCTCTAATCTTGGTGATGCCTACTTTTACTTTATGTGTTTTTTTTCTCCATGATTACATGTATGTCTATGGTATATTAAATGATAATAAATATGGTGTTAAATTTCATGGAAATTTGGAATGAATGAAACATTGTCTTATTTGGAAATGATGCAAAATGGAAAAATGATATTTAGAATTAATATATTATGATCTTATGGGGTATGTTGATTTGATTCTATCTAGATATTAATCTCATGTTGGTTGCTTGAGTGTACTTGAATGGCAGGTCCTCAAATACCAAGGGTGTGGCTAAGGTAGGGGAGATTAGCTTCTTGGCAAGGTAAAGCAGGAATGATACTCTCGATCACACACAAACACTTAATGTCATATAGATTCATTTAGCATATGATTTGGATGATTGTTTTATCATTAGTAAATTTTAAATAGTTATTTTCTTTTATATCCATATATGCATGTAATTAAAAGAATGGAAAATCAATTCTAGATTAATTAAATATTTACATATGCAATTGAACATTGAGTGGTGTTGTTTAAATAATTGTTTGATTTCAATTAATGTGAATTTCATGCTCATGTTTTAATATTTGAATGCAAATAAATAGTTTATTTAGATTTTTGTATTTGAAAAAAATGTTGAAAAATAAATTAAATAAGAATAATTATTAATTTGGAAATAAAAGTTGAAAAGAAATAAATTTATTTCAATTCCCCAATTTCAAGATTAGGTCTCGGGGGAAATGAAGGGAAATATTTAAAATCAAAAACTCAGGTAATGGGAATATAACTATTTCTTTTACAATATTTTTGGTTGCCCTGCAAAAATGGGGGAAAAATTTGGTGCAAGAAATGGGGGTTTTCTTTAATCTATAGCTTGCAAAATAAAATGTAGAAAGAAAAAGGAAGGATGATTCAGGAAGAATCTAGGAGCGAAGGAGAAACAACAGCTGGAGGATTAGCAATCAAATACAAGGGAAAACGGTCACCAGGTTTTAATCTATTCCAAAGTATTTAAATTTCTAAATGTGAAAGAATAAAAGAATTTCCTGCTATTTATTTGTTCATATTGATTGGAATTTGAGAGTTTTTTGTTTGAAACTCTTTGCCCCAGTTGTGCAATTTGTTCTTTTTTCTCTTTCAGCTGTATAAAATTTCATATATTTTTATACTTTATAAATATAAAAATATATCAAATTTATTATCTTTGTGTATCCATCTTCTCCATATTGTTGTTCTGGAAATGAAAACCAAACTTTGTGAATGAAATTAATATATATATATATATCCACATATATTTAATTCAAGATATATATGTATATATATCAATACAATTAAAATTATTAGCTGTTATTGTGAAATCCCCAGACGGAATGAAAGACTGCAAGCAGGCATATGAATTATGTTCTTGTTTTGTTTCGTGTGGGAGAGGGAGAGAGGAGATGACTGCCTACAACTGTGCCCCCCATTGCGAGGTAGCGTTGTGGAGGCAGCGCCTCCCACACACACACACGGTAACTGCCCCCACAGGCTACGACCCATGGGGATGGCCGCAGACCGTCCAAGCCTGCCCTCTCCCCAAGCCCCTTTGCGTATGGAGAAAAACCTTTGTATAAAGCATTTGGTGCGTAGCTTTTGTGTTTTTAGCAATTCGTATTTATTATTAAGGTCTGAAAATATATATATAAGAATAGATATATATGTATCTATATCCTAGGGTTGTGTATATCTTATAAGAATGTATAGGCTTTCTTTATCGTTTAATCTGATATATATATATATAGATAAATTAATATATATAATGTATATATATATAAATCAATATTAAATCAATATTTTTAAAATTGCAAGCAAAAATAATTATTTCTGGAAATAAATAAATATATATTTTTGTGCTCATTTTGCAGTAGGTTGCCAATGCTTATTTCAGAATAGAAAATATATTTTTCTTTTATATGTGTTAATATATGTAAATCCTATATATATATATTGTTAGGAATTAGTATTCACATGGTTAGTTAATATTTATGGTGTGGTAAATTATATTGTGAGTAATTAGAGCTATGTAACTAAGTTGTTTAATAAACAACTTAGATTAATAATAGCAGATGAGTTGTGTGAGTTACAACAACTCACGTAGAATAGGGTTGTAGGAGATCTTCATGGAGATTAGTTCTTCTTGAATACAGGAACTACCTATCCTATATATGTGTATGTAATCATGTTATGAAATACAAGAGAGACAGTATTATTTGAGTGTATAATTTGCTCATCAAATCTTTGCCCATATTTTATAATATGGTATCAAAGCCAATAGTAATAATTTGTGAAGGGAAAATTGCAATTCCTTGCTTGTCCCGAGCTATGATATTCTATGATAATCTTATTAAATAGTGATTAGTATTGTGCTTGAGGTTGTAGGTTCAAATATCGATCGCTACACTGGTGTTGCAATGTAAGAAGGGTCTTTAATTTTATGGAGCCGGTCACCTAGATCTTCTTGGAATCTATTTTGAGGTCATTAATTTAAGGAAAGAAGATCTCCATCTCCGTGTATCTTTCCTTGGCTGTGGGAGTCTACATTGA
Source organism: Sequoiadendron giganteum (assembly GCA_007115665.2). Lineage (NCBI taxonomy): Eukaryota > Viridiplantae > Streptophyta > Pinopsida > Cupressales > Cupressaceae > Sequoiadendron > Sequoiadendron giganteum. Next base: position 660,386,117 of record CM021105.1, on the reverse strand, counting down.
GCCCCTTATTTGAAACTTTATATTGGCTTGGTCAACATCTACTGATTGTATTTTTTTATCATTGACCGACAGATCTATATGGTGGTTGTGCCCGTGATCATTAGATCACTTTGTTCATTGCTTTGGTGGATCTGTTTATAGCTATTGGTCTGTGTTTTGTCCATACCTGGCGGTTCCTTGTTGTTTGCAGGCCCTCCAATTTGGAGGATCGGATTTCATTGTTATTGTTTGATCAGCCCATCTAATTTCTCTCTCTTTTTTTATGGTCAGATTGGTCGATTCTTTCATCAGTGATTTTGATTCAAGTCATTGTCACGGCTTGTAAGCCTGTTCTTAGTTCTCGGCTATTCATTTTAATCTGCTCTTGTATTTTGTGGCTTCCTCCATTTGTAGGCCACGGTATATATATTTTGTAGCTATTGTATACTTCTTTGGCCCACATTGAGTTTGGCGAGATTTTTTCCATTGATTAGTGCGTGTTGTTGAATTTGGTGCATCATTGGCCTCTTACCGCTATAGATCTATGGAAGATCGATTATTTTTGTTGATGTGTTGCAGATCGGGTTGAAGATAAGCCCGATTCGTGTGGCCCTTAGTTTGGCAGGGCAAGTACACGGTTTTCTTATTTGTCCTAGCGCCTTGAGACACTTTTGGCACATGCACACCATTGGCAGTTCGTAGTGTTGGAGATGGTCCTTGATCGATTTGGATCCGTGCCAGGAATTATGGGTTTGCAGGTGATCATAATGAAGCCGGTAATATTTTTGCAGCATTGTCTACTACTCGAAGTCAAAAGTGTTGAATGATAGTTTTTAGATTGAAGTTAAGTTTTAATAGTTTCATATTGATCGGTTGTAATTATAAATTATTGTCTAGTATTTCAAAATGTATTATTAGTTCATATAGAGAGTTTTTTATGTTATAGTCTAGAAGTCAAATAAAAAAAAAGTGTCAAAAAAATAAATAAAAATTGTTTCAATTGTAATTGGATGCATTATCGCTTGTACACGACATCCATCTTGAGGGGAGCATTATAAAATTGAGCCTCAAACCTTAATTTTATAAGTAAAGTAGAAAATCAATTTGGAGGCAGGAGACATCGGAGGTTGGAGGTCAATCAATGACCTCTCATCAATCACCAATGATTGGGTCACACGCATGATATGGTGACAAATTTATAATATGTAGTGTGTTTTTTTAAGCTTTTCAGTTTGGTGTACGAATGCTAAAAAATAATTGTATGGAAAGCAGATGACTGCAGAGATCCTCTGATTGTGGTGATCCTCTGAGTGTCGTACTTCATTAGAAGATGATCGATTAATGAATACGTTCATTGGCAATGGTGATCATGTGCAACAAGATCTAGGTAGCAAGATCCAAATAGTAGTATGTAGCTTGATATGATTTATTCTTTCAGTGTTTTTGGTTGTGTGAATAAATGGACATTTCACATTTTGGGGGGAATAATAACCAATGTTCCATTCCAATTTCACGCCAAAATGACTAAATTCAAGGGTAGCTTCTAGTGGCAATGGCGGTTGTCTATATTGTTCGAGATCGAGTAGCAACGATCGATAACAGTGACTACAATTAAGAACATTGGGTTCTTATGGAATGTAATGTGAAACCTTTTCTAGTATGAGATTTTTTAGATTTGTGATATGTATGTTGATTTCCATATAACTTCCCTAATGTACAAGCATAGTGGCAAACAAAAGAACCAGTGTAATGCAGTTCATGGATCTTGAAAGGGTTTGTAGGAGGATCAAGAAAACCACAAGAGGTGAACATTTCATGAGTTCCTGTCACGTCAAGGTTTGTGGTAAGCCTGTTTAAAACCATGGAAGGAGATAGCCTTTCTTTTGGATCAAGTCATGAGTCACCTAGTTGGCAATGCCATAGGGGTGAGCATACTGCAGAAGAGTGTGTGAATGTTTTTCTACCATGTTCACACTAAGGGGGATGTTAGGAATTAGTGTTCACACGGTTAGCTAATATTTATGGTGTGCTAAATTATATTGTGAGTAATTAGAGCTATGTAACTAAGTTGTTTAATAAATAACTTAGATTAATAATAGTAGATGAGTTGTGTGAGTTACAACTCATGTAGAATAGGTTTGTAGGAGATCTTCATGGAGATTAGTTCTCCTTGAATATAGGAACTACCTATCCTATATATGTGTATGTAATCCTGTTATGAAATACAAGAGAGATAGTATTATTTGAGTGTATAATTTGCTCATCAAATCTTTGCCCATATTTTATAATATATATATACATATGTTCTCTTGAGAAATAAGAATACAATCAACCTTTGTTTAACACTGATCAGAATGTAGAAAACCAGTTGAATGTGAAGTATTAGTTGCATGATGTGGTTTTCATTTCTTTCCTTTCAATAACAAACGTTTACAACTATTTTGTTTTAAAAACGAGAGTAAGAATAAATTGGATGTATAGAAATATGAATTGAAAGATCAATTTTTTGTTTTTAAATGATAAACCCATGTATTCCATTGTTCATTTCTTTAAATAATTAAAAAGATATGCCACCATTATACTCCTCTTAAATCGGTTACATTTCTACTTGGCTGAAAACCTTTTGGTGATAAAATCATGTTATCTTGGGAATGTAGAAGTGAATTTATGATACTATTAAAAAAAATAGCAAGTCACACGTTTGAATTGGAATATTGTCTTTCTATGTAATGAGATTTAAATGGATAGAATTAGAAAATACAAATTGTGAAATTGAATGTGGAAGATCTTCTTGTAGGATGTTATCATGAAGTTAGACTATATCATGGGTTTTCCTATGAAATGTATGAAACCGAGTTAATTTCCACTATATGTGACACATAAGAAACTATGCTTATTTTATTTACAATGTGAGAAAATTTTGGGACATGATGCCAAATGTGGGTTCACAGAGACGGTGGTTTAGCCTTTTTCCTAAACTACCATTTATGTTTATTTTATGTTTGGCCAAGAAATGTACCAATGAAATAGATGGATTAAAAGCCTAGATTTTTATGTATTATCTCTCTGCCACATCCTGCTTACAAGAAATATGTTTTCTAGTTAGGAATGCATATAGGAAAATAGGCATGCATCATGAGTTTCGTCTTGCTTTATTGTTCCAGGTTGCTAGGCTCCTCGTGGAGGGTCGGGGATTTCTTCGAGCTAAGAAGAAACTAAGGGAAGTCATGTACTTCATGGTTGGGTAGAAAAGGTGCCTAACCACACTCTTGGCCTCAACAGAAGAATACCTATGGTGTCAAGGCGGATGAGGTTTAGAGATTCTATTACTATGGATATGCTTCATATATTGTGCTTTGTATGGCTTGTTAGCCAATTTGTAAAATGAAACTCTATTTCATGAATGTATTTATTGATGTATACTTGATGACGTATCATTGAAACAAATGATTGGTAACACCCCTATGTGGTGTATGTAAACTCAAATTTGAAAATTCATTAAATTGATGTTGTTTTGGAACACTTGTGGATGTTAATTTTATCCTTGCTTTCACTAAATCTCATTTGTAATGTTCAATGAACATGGGAATGAATAATTTGAAATGTGTTAGATTTTTGAGCTTTACATTTTTGTATCAGAGTGTCTAGGTCAAACTCTAGGACCTACTCCTAATTACACTTGGTGTTGTGTGTTCTAGAATAACTCCATGGATTTTAGAACCTATCAATGTAAGAATCATGTGGGTGGGTCTCGTGGTGATACAAATGATAGGTTGGATCTGATTCTAGCCCTGTTGAATCGATAGGAGGCTAGGATTGATAGCCTTGAGCAAGATTGGTCACAAGGGTCTGCATGAGTCAAACTCTAGTGGGAATGAGGAGAATACAAACACTGAACAACCAGAGAATGAAGGAAACCCAAGGTGGTTCAGAAATTGGGTAAGGACCTCAAAAAGGTCACCCACCCAAATTTGATTGTAAGACAATTGGAGATGGAGCAGAAGCTTGGATAATTGAAATGGAGAAGTATTTTTCTCTGTGGGATTTGTCTAATGAAACTAAGCCTAAAAGGGGTTGAATACTAACTCACCAGTGAAGCTGCCACTTAGTGGGAGAATGAAAAAGCAGAAATATAATTTTTGCATGGTAAGGTGAATTGGGAGAAATTTATGTAATTGTTTAAAAAAAGGTGGCTATCACAGTCCTATTTCAACAAAAAAGATGACTAAATTCAAGAATCTCACTCAGGGAGGAATGGCAGTGATACAATACTAGGAAATATTCTCTCATTTGCTCAAATATGTACCCCAATACCAGCTTGATGAGAGGTTTCAGGTTCATAAGTTTATTCTGGGGGTTAGGCCTGAAATAGAAGTTGAGGTGGATATGCATAACTCTTCCACCATGGATGAGGCTTTTGAGAAAGCCACTAAATAGGAAAAAAAGCTTCGTTAGGTTGCAAACTACAAGAAAAATATGGATGCTAAGAGAAAGTAACAAGGGAACCATCAGAATAACAATAATCAAAATCAACATAATCAGGGCAACAACAACAGGTAGATTGGGAATCTAAAAACAGGTAACAATTCTCAGGATCGCCATGATGGGAACCAGAACAATAATAAGAGGACCAATTACAATAATAATAACAATAAGAGATGGTTTTGAAAGGCCTAGAGAACCTCACGGAGGTTGCTACACATGAGGTGGGGAGCATTATGCCAGTGTGCTCCCTCAGAGAAATAATCAAAAGAACAAGAATCAACATCATATTCATGCAAAATTTGACAATCGCCAAGCTGACTATCAGGCTATGCCTATCCAGATGTCAAGTAAGATTTTTGGATGTTCGGTTTATATTTTGATTGATACATGAGCTACTGGTAGTTTTGTTGATCCTGATATCATTTCTAAATTATCTGTTAAACCGGGTTATGTGGCTAATACATGGAAAGTTCAGTACAGTAACTGAGTAGAGAAAAAGATAGAGCAATGCCTAGCCTGCAGTGAACTCAAACTTCCTGGTTTCATGACGCAGGTCAATTTATATGTAGCACCTTTGGGGTCGTCTCATGTGATTTTGGGGATAAATTGCCTTATGAAACATAAGGCCCTTGTAGACTGTGAATATAAAATTGTAACTTGTTTAGATGATCTAGGAAACTAGGTGGATATCTATGGTGTTAAACGACCCTTAAAACTTAGGCAAATTTCTTCCATGCAGTTGAAAAGGGAGTGAAAGAGAGGTTGTGTAATCTATGCAATTAAGGCCACCGATCTTGATAATCCAGAAATGATAGCTAATGATCATGCCATCTTGAAGGAATTCCAAGATTTATTCCCTAATGAGTTGACTGAATTTCCTCCTAAACGATTATTTGAATTTTCCATTGAATTTCTACCTGGAACTGAGCCTCAGTCTAAGGCTCCATACAGAATGAATACCACCAAATTGTTTGAAATGAAGGCCCAATTACAAGAATTGCTTAATCAGGAATTTATAAGGCCGAGTGTGTCTCCATTGGGAGCACCGGTCATATTCATGAAAAAGAAGGTTGGGACCTTGAGATTATGTATTGATTACAGAATGCTAAATAAGGTAACCATAAAGAACAAGTATCTTCTCCCTAGGATAGACTATTTTTTCGATAAATTAAAGGGGACAAAGGTATTCTCAAAGATAGATTTGAGATCGGGTTACCACCAATTCAGAATTAAAGATGAGGATATCTCCAAGACTGCATTTAGAAGAAGATAGGAGAATTACAAATTCATAGTGTTATCGTTTGGGTTAACTAATGCCCCGGCAACCTTCATGAATTTGATGAATAGAATTTTTTGGGATTGTTTGGATGATTTTGTGTTGGTTTTCTTAGATGATATATTGATCTACTCCAAGTCATAGGAGGATCATGACAAACATCTAAGGATAATGTTGCAATGTCTGAGAGACCATAAGCTCAATGGAAAAATGTGCAAATGCACTTTCTATCAAACCAAGGTGCATTATCTAGGACACGTGATATTTGGTGATGGGATAGCTATGGATCTAGAAAATATTAAGGAAATTATGGACTGGCTAGCTCTGCAAATTTTTTTTGAAGTCCGAAGCTTTATGGGGCTTGCAAGTTATTACAAGAAGTTTGTATAGGGGTTCTCAACCATCACAACACCCATCACTGCACTTCAAAAGAAAGGGAAGAAAATTGAATGGAGTGACAGATGTGAGTAGGATTTTCAGTTGTTGAAAAAGAAACTTACTTCTGTACCCATCTTGATTGTGCCAGATCTAAATGGGCACTTCACGGTGATAACTGATGCATCAGGTGAGGGTGTGGGAGAAGTTCTTATGTAGGATGGTCAAGTGGTTGCATATGAATCCCGAAAGTTGAAACAACATGAACTAAAATATGCACCACATGACTTGGAATTGGTTGCCATAGTGCATGCTCTTCAGATGTGGAGGCATCATCTCCTAGGAAATCCTTTTGATTTGAAAACTGATCATGCAGGATTGCAGTATATTTTCACTCAACCCAACCTGAACGCTCATCAGAGACGATGGTTGGAATTCTTGAGTGAGTATGACTTTGGAATTGAATATATTAAGGGAAAGGAAAATAGGTTAGCTGATGCCTTGAGCAAGAGAAGGCATCTAGCCACAATGGTCACCATAAAAGCTACCTTTAGACAAGTAATTTTTGCATTGGTAAGAGGTGAGCATTATGAAAGGGTTAAACAAGCCCTAGAGGAAAACCCTTCAGATCGAAGATATGATGGTTATGTGTTTAAGGTCGATGGAATTTTGAGGTACCAGAGGTGAATGTATGTACCAAATTTAGCTAGTTTGAGGGAATTGGTGCTGGAGGAATTCCATAATGCACCATATTCAAGGCACCTTAGTGTGAAGAAAATGGTTGAGGGACTCAAACCCTTATACTTTTGGCTATGACTTAAGAAATATGCAATATCATTTGTATCCTAATGTTTGGAGTGCTAGGGAGTTAAGGCTGAGCATGTACATCCAGTAGGACTTTTGTACCCACATAGAGTGCCATAATATAAATGGCAAGTGATTACAATGGACTTTATTCAAGGTTTTCCTTTGACCAAGGATAGACATGATGTTATTTTGGTTGTAGTTGATAAATTGACCAAGGTGGCACATTTCATTCCTAGAAACCTTAGGGATGGTTCTTTGGTGTTATAAAATAAATTTGTTCAAGATATCTTCTGGTTACATGGAGTGCTCAAGATGATCATTTCTGATCGTGACACTCATATGACTTCCAAATTTTGCACCACATTAAATTCTTCCTTGGGGACTAAACTGAATTTCAGTTTGGCATATCACCCTCAGACTAACGGTCAGATTGAGAGAGTGAATCAGGTGGTGGAAGATCTTCTCAGAATGTATTGCATGGAACAACAACATAATTTGGAAGAGTATTTGCCTCTAGTTGAGTTTTCCTATAACAATTCCTATCATGCCTCACTAGGTATGGCACCTTTTGAGGCATTGTACAACCATAAATGTCGCACACCTGTCAGTTGGGATAGTTTGGAGGACAAAATCTTCATAGGACCCAAGATGGTTAAGGAAATGGAAGATCAGATGAGATTGATTAAAGAGAAGCTGAAATAGGCTTCAGACCGTCAAAAGAGCTTTGCCTATTGAAACAAAACTTTTAGAAAATTTTCAATGGGCGAAAAGGTGTTCTTGAGAGTTCGTCCACAGAAGAGTTCAATTTATTTTGGCAAGAACTCGAAGCTTGCTCCTCGCTTTTTTGGGCCCTTCTAAATCTTGGAAGTTGTGAATCCAGTTTTTTATAGGCTTGCTCTACCACCAGCTCTATCCCACATTCATAATGTTTTCCATGTTTTTGTACTCAAGCCATATCACCTAGATATTACTCATGTGCTCGATTGGCATGCTTTGCAGGTTTTGGATATAGGGATGATGCTAGTGGAGCCCGTCAGGATTTTGGAAAATCACAACGTTAAGTTGCGAAGTCGAGAGATACTGCAGTACAAGATCTAGTGTGATCAGTATTCTGAGGACTTGACACAACATGGTACGATGTTGATGATATTGATAGATCTTTTCCACACCTCGGATTCTAGCTTGATATTTTCTTTCATGCACTTTTATGACTATTGATATATGGATGATATAGATTTTATAGTGTGTATGTTTGCACTTAGACATTGAGATGATGTCTCTTCCTTGTGGGGAAGGATGTCACGTCTCTAATTTTGGTGATGCCTAATTTTTATTTATGTTTTTTTCTTAGCTTCATGATTACATGTATGTGTGTGGTATATTAAATGATAATAAATGTGGTGTTAAATTTTGTGTAAATTTGTAATGAATGAAACATTGTCTTATTTGGAAATGATACAAAATGGAAAAATGATATTCAGAATTAATGTATTATGATCTTATGAGTTAAGTTGATTTGATTCTATCTAGATACTAATCTCATGTTGGTTGCTTGATTTTAATTTAGAGGCATGTCATCGAAGACCAAGGGTGTGGCTCAGGTAGGGGATATTAGCTTCTTGGCAAGGTAAAGAAGGAATGATACTATCAATCAACACAAACACTTAATTTTATATAGATGCATTTAGTATGTGATTTGGATGATTGTTTTATCATCAATAAATTTTAAATGGTTATTTTCTTTTATATCCATATATGCATGTAATCAAAAGAATGTAAAATCAATTCTAGATTAATTAAATATTTACATATGCAATTGAACATTGAGTGGTGTTGTTTAAATAATTGTTTGATTTCAATTAATGTGAATTTCATGCTCATGTTTTAATATTTCAATGCAAATAAATAGTTTATTTAGATTTTTCTATTTGAAAACAAATGTTGGAAAATAAATTAAATAGGAATAATTATTAATTCAGAAATAAAAGTTGGAAAGAAATAAATTTATTTTAATTCCCCAATTTCAAGATTAGGTCTTGGGGGAAATGAAGGGAAATCTTTAAAATGAAAAATTGAGGTAACGGGAATACAATTGTTTCTGTTACAATCTTTTTGGTTGCTCTACAAAAATGGGGGTTTTCTTTAATCTATAGCTTGCAAAATAAAATATAGAAAGAAAAGGGAAGAAGGGTTCAGGAAGAATCTGGGAGCAAAGGAGAAATAGTAGGTTGAGTATTCAACAATCAAATACAAGGGAAAGTGGTCACTACATTTTAATCTATTCCAAAGTATTTAAATTTCTCAATGTGAAAGAATAAAATAATTTCTTGGTATTTATCTATTCATATTGCCTGGAATTTGAGTGTTTGTTGTTTGAAACTCTTTGCCCCAATAGCGGAATTTGTTGTTTTTCCTCTTACAGTTGTATAAAATTTCATATATTTTTATATTTTACAAATATAAAAATATATCAAATTTATTACTTATGTGTATCCATCTTTTCCATATTGTTGTTCTAGAAATGAAAAGAAAACTTTTTGAATAAAATATATATATATATATACATATACATATATTTAATTGAAGACATATATGTATATATATATAAATATACATATATATATATCAATAAAATAAAAATTATTAATTGTTATTATGAAATCCCTAGATGAAATCAGTGAAAAAAAAGCATATGAATTATGTTATTGTTTTGTTTCCTATGGTAGAGGGAGAGAGGAGATGGCTACCTCCAACCGCACCCCCTACTGGGAGGCAACGCCCCCCACATAGGCTACAATCTATATGGGGGTTGTTGCCCCCACAGACTGCAACCCATGGGGATGGATGCATGTCATCCAAGCCTACCCTCCCCCCAAGCCCCTTTTTGTATGGAAAACAACCTCTGTATAAAGTATTCGGTGTGCAACTTTTGTGTTTTTATCAATTCGTATTTATTATTAAGCTCTGAATATGTATATATATCCTTTGGCTATGTGTATCTTATAAGAATGTATATTTTTTTTCTTATTTAATTTGGTATTTATATATATGTATATATACATATATATATATATTTATAAATATATATATATATAAAAATAAATATTGAATCAATATTCTTGAAATTGCAAGTAAAATTAATTATCTATGGAAACAAATAAATATATTTGTTTTCTCATTTTGCAGTAGGTTTCCAATGCTTATTTGAGAATAGGAAATACATTTTTCTTTTATATATGTTAATATATGTAAATACCTATATAAATTTATATGTATATATATACATATGTTCTCTTGAGAAATAAGAATACGATCAACCTTTGTTTAACACTGATGGAATGTAGAAAACCAGTTGAATGTGAAGTATTAGTTGCATGATGTGGTTTTCATTTCTTTCCTTTCAATAGAAAATGACTAAAACTATTTTGTTTTAAAAACGGGAGTAGGAATAAAATGGATGTATAGAAATATGAACTGAAAGATCAATTTTTTGTTTTTAAATGATAACACCATGTATTCCATTGCTCATTTCTTTAAATAATTAAATAGATATGCCACCATTATACTTTTCTTAAATCAGTTACATTTCTACTTGGCTGAAAACCTTTTGGTGATGAAATCATGTTATCTTCGGAATGTAGAAGTGAAATTATGATACTATGAAAACTAAAAGCAAGTCAAGCGTTTGAATTGGAATACTATGTTTCTATGTAATGAGATTTGAATGGATAGAATTAGACAATGCAAACTATGAAATTGAATGTGGAAGATCTTCTTGTAAGATATTATCATGAACTTAGACTATATCATGAGTTTTCTTATGAAATGTATGATACTAAGTTAATTTCCACTATATGTGACACATAAGAAACTATGCTTACTTTATTTACAATTTGAGAAACTTCTAGGATAGGATGCCAAACGTGGGTTCACACAGATGGTGGTTTAGCCTTTTTCCTACACTACCATTTATTTTTATTTTATGCTTGGCCAAGCAATGTACCATTGAAATAGATGGATTAAAATATTAGATTTTTATGTATTATGTCTCTTACACATCCTACTTGCAATAAATATGTTTTATAGTTAGGAATGCATATAGGAAAAGAGGCATGCATCGAGAGTTCCCTCTTGATTTATTTTTCCACATTGCTAGGCTCCTCGTGTAGGGTCGGGGATTTCTTTGAGTTAGGAAGAAACCCGGGGAAGTAATATACTTTGTGGTTTGGTGGAAGAGGTACCTTAACCACACTCTTGGCCTCATTGCAAGAAGACTGATGGTGTCAAGGCAGATAAGGTTCAAAGATTCTATTGCTATGGATATGCTTCATATATTGTGCTTTGTATGGCTTGTTATCCAATTTGTAAAATGAAACTCTATTTCATGAATGTATTTATTGATGTATACTTGATAATGTATCATTGAAACAAATGATTGGTAACACCCCTATGTGGTATATGTAAACTCAAATTTGCAAATTCATTTAATTTATTTTTTTTTGGAACACTTGTGGATGTTAATTTTATCCTTGCTTTTACTAAATCTCATTTGTAATGTTTAATGATCATTGGAATGAATTATTTTAAATGTGTTAGATTTTCGAGCTTTACAATGATTGTGACCCCTCTTCTTCTCCATATACCACTTCATCAATGCTCAAGTTTTGATGCTCTTGATGTGCATGGTAGTCATCTTTAAAGGGATCCTCAGGTTCAACATCCTTTTCCTTTTTAGTTGCCTCCCTCATTTTTGTTTCAAGCACCTCTGAGATTTGCATTGTCATCTCCATTTCAGGTGATTCTATTGGAGGAGGAATAGGGAGACCGGTAATGGCCTGAGCTAAATTCACTTGCATCACAGGGTTCATCAACACTCCAGAGAGCTCATAAGAATATTTTGCATATGTTTAGAAAATGCTTCTGGAAGAGTGAGGGTGGGCACATTTGTTGAGGCTAGCAGAATTTCCACTGATGGAGACATTGAAGAGGAAGAAAGCAGGGAAGTTGTGGCAGAGAATCTCTTACCATGATGGGTGCAACAGGCAAGGTGGAGGCAAGGTGAACCGAGATGTCCATTGAGGGCAGGGAGGAGGTGGTTAGCACCTGAGATGTGGGAGGAGGAGTAACAATAGTGGAATTGGTAGTAGAAGCAAGGATAGAGGTAGCAGGTGGTGATTTGGGTTGCTTGGCCTCTTCCTCCTCTTCTCCTTCATGCATTAGATCTTCTTGAATAGTGGGCTCTCAAAGAACCCACTCGATTTATTCCCTTTCTTCGAGGTCTCAACCTCTGATGACTTCCTTCAATATACCTTATGCTTCAACTGAAGCTCTCATACTTCCTTTCTCTTTTGTGACCCGGTGGTTGGAGGAGACTTGGGAGCTTCATTAGTTTCAGTGGCGGTCCCACTATGAATCTCTCTCTTGATCTCATCTTCGAGCTCTCCATAGGTTAGATCAGCCCCTTGTAGCTTCAGCTGAGCAACTTGTGCATCAATCCACTGTTTGGTCCTGTGCTCAATTGGCTTCATTAGAATATCGAGGTCATTGACCTGTTCCTCATTCTAGTCTATGAGGGACAAGGGTAGGTTAGCATCAACATCGAACCTCAGATCTATAATAGTGTTTTCTTCCTCAATGATTTGATCAAGTACTAGGAACAATTTGACTATCTTAACAAAGTACACCATCATACGCATATAATGCCTCATGCGCACCTCCTTATCATCTCGAAAGTTAGCCCATAAATCTTCAATGTTATGCAAGTGGGCATACTCCTTCCCCACAAATCTCTTCAATTTTTCATATGGGTTCATCCTTGGATGAGGAGTGTACTGGTTCAGATTGTACTCAACAAGCTCCTTTTCAGAATGCTCAACACTTTGGGTAGCTGAGAGAGTGTACATAACTTGCCTGAAGGTGAGGGGATAAGGCACTGCTGCCTAGTGATTTCTAGTGAGGAGAGTATGGTCATTTTGTAGTGACCTTGACACTTTTGATAAAATCATCCGATCATTTAGATACCATGGTAGCTTGATTGGTTTGTCACTAAAGCCCTCGACTCAGATATAGGTAAATTTGGGAAACTGGATAAACAAAAATCTGAACCTCTGGATGAAGGCACAGGTGTTGTGAGTGAATCTTCTCTCGAAGTCCCCTCTAAGAGGTCTAATTATGTGCTCGATGAATGCATCATTCACCTTGCAATAGTATCTTTTGAAGTTTGGGTATTGGAGTTGCGGATATTGGTCATACACTTTTAGCTCCCTCTTCGAAGTTGTGTTTTGTGCTACAAACAGACCTCTGTATGGATTGGCATCGGCTAGAAGGTAGACCAAATAGGAGGTCATGTAGAATTGGTGGGACTTATTCATCACCAAGAACTGCTCATGCAAGTTTTTTCTAATCATTCAAGTGCAGTCAAACTCGGTTGTTTCTCTGACAATCTATTCAATGAAGTAAAACATCCAATCAATAAAATATGTTGTAGTTAGGATGACCATGGCTCTACTCAAAAAAATCACCATATCATGATAATCTTCATAGAAATCACTTCTAACCAATTTTTGGGGCACCTTGTTTGCACTTCCCCTTTTGTCCTTTAACCAATGTTGGTTAATCAATTTCTTTCATTTTAAGGGGTCCACCTTCCACATTTTCTTTGCATATTCCTTTGTGGCTTGTTCCACGGGGTCAAAGGTGGGGATGTGGAATGTTTGTGCTATAGAATTGGTAGAGAGGTCAGCCAATACCTTGAAATCTCAGTCTAAAATCCTTCTACTTTTCTCTTGATAGGCTTCCTTTTAAGCCATTACCAATTCTGGGGCCACAAGATCCAGCGAGAAACTAGCTACCTTGGCCAATCCACTCTTCCTTATTCTCTTTGCATTCTCTGTAGTGGAGTTGACTATGACCCTCTGTCTAAATTCATCGATACCGATGTGGCCGAGGCTGGTATCTATCCTATTCTATGGTGACCAGGGAGGTGACCTCCACTCCTTGAAATTGGTATTTCATCTGGTCCTTATCTTCTTTCCCTCTTCGGGCCTTAGCATATTTCTTCTCCTTTCTTGCTCTATGAATGTCCCCGATGGTCGTGCAACTGGTTCAATAAATCCTGCCGGAAAAGATGCAGTAAACCTACTCATATATAAATCAAGGGAAGCACTAATAAAAACCAACAAAATAAATATTAGATCAACCAATTTAACTTTTGAAGATCAAAACATCTCCTAAAAATCATCGTTTGCCTTTTTTTGGGGGAATATTAAGCAATGCGGGCCCAGGAATGGGGTTTCCCTAGGCTGGTAGTTTTTTTGGAGGAAGCAACATTTGGACATCAAAGGGGAAATGACAACTCATAGTCAGCCACCCACATCAGTATGTTTTATTGAAGAGTGGGACCCACTCGGCCTTAAGTCCCTTGGTTATGTGAGCTTGATTGTCCTTGATATTTTTCTAAGATGATAATATAATCATTTTGGCATGCGGATCTAGAGGCCGCAGAGGCAGGCAGTGTTAGAGTAATAAGTTATTGGGTAAAAGCACAAAGTTGTGTCACACTTTCAGCCAACATATCAGCACAACTGAATTTAAGTATTTCTAACTAAAAATCAATTTTGGTCAAACATATGACCTAGTAAGATTCATTCTAGCTAAGTTAGATACTTCCACAATTTATTCAACTAAAATTGTTGGCTAAAAATATATCGAGCACCACTTTGAGTCCAATTTACCAAAAAAATAAATTATTTGAAAAACTTGAAGTTTTAATAACTCCTCCTCATGTAAATAACATTTTTTTTAAAATGTAAAAATACCCTTTTGTAGATCCATAAGTGTAGTTTTCAAATATATATTTATTTTAATAGTTTAATTATTATTTATATTTTTATTTGTATTTATACTAAAATTAGGTTATCAGCAAACAATATTAGGTTGATTACCATGCCAAGGAAAAATACTAAAACTTATTAAAAAAAATTGAAAAAAATATGATGCACTAGATAAAACAATATACTTCAAGATGGTATAATTTTTTTTCCATTTTAGATAAATATTTACTATGAATGTTGACGTCTGATGGAAACAATTGTTTTTTATTCACGCACATTTTAATATTTATATAAAAATATATATTTATCAAAATTGGAAAAAAATATATCCATGCACTCAAGTTTCAAGTTATAAATACACACAAAAAAATTGAAAGAAAAAAAATAAAATTTACTATAAAAATTTTGACGTCCCGTGCAACTTCATTTTTCAGCATTTTATCAACAACTAAATTATAGTGTCAATTTATGAAAAACTAGTTTAAACTATTTTTTTAATTTCTTATAAAAAATAAAAACATAAAATATACTATAAAATACATATTTTACTAGTTTACATCATTTAAAAATTCAAAACATATATGCTACGTTTTAGTGATTCAAGTTTAAAAGTTGGATCAACAGTGGTTGTTTCCTTTATAAAGTGTGACACAACTTTGTGTTTTTACCCTATTACACTTAATTAATTATCTCATATTGGTTAATTAATTAAGTCACTTATTCCTTTAGTTACTTAAGCTAAACTTAGGCACATTAATAATTGACTAATTATTAAGTGTGCACACTAGGGTTTCCCTTTTAGATCAACAATAGGGTTGCATACTTTTCTTTTATAAAAAAAATAATCTCTTGTAATATCTGAATTCTAAATATATCAATTTGCACATCTTCATGCAAAGCTCTTGCTTTTTATTGTTTTTCTCTTCTATGGAAGGAATTTTGGTTTGCATGTCTGATCTTGGTTTCTAACATGGTATCAGAGCCTTGACATGCAACCCCTTCTCAAATTTTGGAAAAAATCATTGCAGAGTTTGTTCGGGGTTCCTCGAGGATTTTATGCCTTGAGTTCATCTATGTTGCATCTTGGATCAGATTGGGCTTCACCATTGGATTCAGAGCACTGGAAAAACTCAAGATTGGCTTTTATTTTGCAGATTTTGGTCATCATTTGCCAGATCTGTGAAGGTTTCAAGTTCGGTGAATTTTTGGAAGCTCTGGAGGTAGCCATTTTTAAGGAGCATTTTGAGCACAAACGGAGGTCACCATCGCGTTCGCAATGGCCAAAACCCCTAAGATCGCTCTTCGTTTCATCGATTTCTAAGAAGTTGGTTTTTGAGGCAAAAAAAAATTGCCAGGGAGGCCGTACGGCCTCCCTGACACGCTTCACGAGGCAAATATTTCATGAAAATTTAAAATTTAAAAAAAAAACACATAGGTTCTGCGTGGCTGGTTGAAAACCCCAGCACCACCCATCCGCTGCCAGGTGGCCACTAGCCACCGATTGACCGCCCCTGCGCCGCTCGCTTCAAGGGTTTTCCTTCTCTACCTCATTATTGCATTTGTAAATGGGTACCTGATCAGGCCTAGTTGTCGGGACCCATCTTTGCTTTCATGCATCTTTTTTCTAGTGTTTTAGCTACTTCCTAAGTTCATCTTAGGGGGGGGTGTTAGAGTAATAATTTATTACACTTAATTAATTATATCATATTAGTTAATTAATTAAGTCACTTATTCCTTTAGTTACTTAAGCTAAACTTAGGCACATTAATAATTGATTAACTATTAAGTGTGCACACTAGAGTTTCCCTTTTAGGTCAACATTAGGGTTGTATACTTTTCTTTTATAATGAAAATCATCTCTTGTAATATCTGAATTCTGAATATATCAATTTGCACATCTTCATGCAAAACTCTTTCTTTTTATTGTTTTTCTCTTTTATGGAAGGCCTTTTGGTTTGCATGTCTGATCTTGATTTCTAGCAGGCAGTGCCTCAACCGTTTGGAGGTTTGTCATTTGAAAATGACGCTGGCATGAAGGAAGCACGTGGACGAAGTCCCGCAAAGCGAGACCCACAGGCAAGAAGGATGACTGTCAAAACCCCCTTTTATGTGCAAGTTCTCCCAAGGATAGAGGAATCGGGCTCCACAGAGTAGGGGACAACCTAAGCACATCCTTTTGGAGATGAAAATCATGGAACAGTAGGGAAAGTGCGTCACCCCACACTACCAGGCCCGTAGGTGGGACTTGCTCCCAATCTTAACTTAATGATTTTGCGTGAAGGGATTAGAGGGAGATGAATAACACGGGGTCTGTGAAGCAGGTGGGTGAAGGGCATCAACTTTTTGGAAATGACGATCAACACGAGGTGGCCTGGAGACAGCGGCCCATAAAGGGCTCAACACATAACCAATTTTGAGGAACATGACTTTTTGTGCACTTTTCGTAAACACGCCCCAGTAAAAGTAGGAACCCTCTTTCTTGCTCTTTTGCTTTCGTTTTTGGTGTTTTGGCCCCTTTGGTTTTGAGGATTTGGTTGCCTTGGCATGTTCCCAAGTGGTTATCCTACTCATGCAAATTCCCCTTGAGGGAGGCACTTAGAAAAATCTGCATTTTTGGATCCATCTCAGGTTTCTGTCTATTTTCAAGAAAATTCCCTTGGGGCGGGATTCCCTGAACACCTTGGAAACCCGATGGAGGTTGCTTTGTATTGTTTTTGGAAATTTTGGGACTTTGCGGAATTTCGCTTGGATCGGATTTTCCTAAGATTCTATCGTGCCTTCGGATCCCCGTGTTCATTGTCTTGTCAATGCATTTAAGTGCCCCATATGGTCTTGCAGTTTGCCTTAATTGAGTTTATTTGCATTTTATGAGGAGGTTTATGTCATTTTCCTTATTGTGAGATTTGAGGAGTTTGATTTTAAATTGTTGCTGCTGGATTGTGCATTTGAGCTCATGGTCAAGGGTTGCAGTTGAGCTTTCTTGTGATCACTTGCATTCTGCCCCAACTTTCCAGGTCTCTTGTTGACTATCCCCACCTCAATTTCTTTGCCCTCATGGTATGGACATGCTACCCTCCCTTTTGATAAACGAATTGAATCTGATTTAAGTTTTGTGTGGGTGTATGCTTTGAGTCAGGATATCGGTGTGGTATGGTCTGGTAGCAGTGCTAGGGTTGTCGATTGTTATCTTGATGCCCTTCCTCGTGGCTCATGCCTCCTCTCATTCTGCATGATTGTAATTCGAGCGGGTTAACCATTGCTTTGTCTTCGTCTATTTACTTTTGAGCTTTCATATTCTGAGCTCTGGTTTAACCTGAAACTCCTCGACCTATGATGAAACCATGTCCAGGGCGAAGTGGGGCTTGTCTCTATCATCCAATTTGATAATCGCCCTATCATTAGTTGAGTCGTGCGAGGAATAGTGAAATGAAGACAAAAAATCCTCCCTCTTGTTGAGTAGATCTTATTTTGATTGATTTGAACCTAGATTGTTCATCTTGCATTATAATCGATCTTAATCTTGGGAGAAATCTCCAACTTCCTAATCGTTTGATTGATCTAGGCGAAATCTTGATGAAGTCAAATATTTCGGGTTTTCGAGCCCCTCATGGATTCCTTTACCTCACGATTTCCCCGATTTATCCATCACCTTATTGATTTCCTAAAAGTGGGCTCAAAGCATGAAAATTGCATTGACTTCACGAAATTTCGTGCCTTCGAGATTTTCCTAAAATTTCTTGGTTCCTTCATTTTCTCGGAATTTGTAAATTGTTGTCAGTTTCCCGGATTTTCGTCCTAGGCGGAATTCCCCGAAATCTTATTGAAAATGGAGAATTGAGAGAATGTATGAAAGTTTGGTTGATGATTATGCATCTCATGATTGATTTGACTTGTTCTAAGATGTATCATGTGGTTTCTTGGTTAATATGATTGATCAAATGATGGATTGGAGGTTTCTTTGTGATCATTTCGCCGGATTTTTCTTGGTCTAGAATTTCCCAGAATTCCTCTGCATCCCTAATTTCGTGAGAGGGCTAAAAACCCGAACTTTACAATAAGTGATTCTTATGGGGTATTTTGGGGGGTTTTGCTTATTACAGGATTTGTTTAAGGAATGGGTATATCATTTGTGATGGATTTAATTGAATTCTATGCTATGATGGATCTTTATTTTGGTGTCTTTGTTGTATGTAGGCAGAATCAAGTCAGGTTGTTGTTGGGTAGAGCAAGGGTAAGGTGATGGATCAAAATCATGAGGGCTCAGCTATCTCTGAAGTAGAGAGGGTTAAGATGGATTTTAAGAGCAGAGTCCCTGAGAACAAGCTGACCTCCATTTGGTCAGGGATCACTGATACAAATATTGGGCTATGGGATTATGAGGAATTTAAGGAAAGAATGGCAACACATAATCTCTCTCTATTGACCAAAATAATATTGGAGTCGGGGTTGGCACATGTGGCTGGATTTCCTCGTACATCCAATGTTACGATTTGGTACTTGAATGTGCTAGGCCCTATGACATGGGAACATAGAGGATAGTTGGTCCTCAAGGAAGAATTGTGGCAAATCTTAACCCTATTTCTATTGCTCAGACCTTTGACATGCCTGATAGGTCTCACGTTGTGGGCTTCGATATAGATGTAGAAAGAATTATTATGATGAGAATGTCATCAAATCCCAATAGGTCATCAATTATTGGTTAGAGAAACCAAAGTCCCACTTCTCCAAGTTACCCAAGCAACTGTTCAGACCTAAGGGCAGGAAGGAATACTATGATGTTATCACACTCCTCAGCGGGGTAGTGGGATTGAAAAGTGTGGGAATGTTTGAGAACTAGATGTTCCATGTCACTATGAGGATGGAGCATGGTATGGAATACCACTAGGTGGGCATTATAAGTGCAATGATACATGAGCATATGTGTAATGTTTCACACACAAATACATTCACAATGACCTCCTATTTTGTGTATGCACTTGCAAGGTATCACCCATACAAGGGACTAAGCATAAGGGGTGTGTTTGGGCAAGATGTAATTTATGAAGTGTACCCACAATTACACTTGGGAGGCACAAGCTATAGGAGGGTGAATGATTCTTTCACCATGTACATCACTAGGCTATTTTAGGGTGCAGAACATGTTCGGATCTCAAAAAATGCCAAGGAGTTAATTAAAAGGTTTTGAGCTTGGTTTATCCAGTTTCCCAACTTTTCATACATCAGATTTGATGGTTGTCAGAGGGCTCCATACAGACTCCCTAGGTAACTTATGGATCACGTTGCACTTCTAGAGGTCACAAGATAGATCTGTGACTTGTATGTAGTTGTGAAGAAGGAGAAGCACAAGACTGGATATTTTCCTTTGAGAATAGGCAATGGTGAGGCATGCCCTTCTATTAACTCAGAAAATGCTTCGAAAGAAGAGATGAGTACTCTTGGTCTTTCCTTCAATACCAAGAGATCTAGATTTGAAAAAGCTAGTGAAGCATAGAAGAAGGCTAGCAGAGAATACAATCACAAGGA
The DNA here is from genome assembly GCA_007115665.2 of Sequoiadendron giganteum. Classification (NCBI taxonomy): domain Eukaryota; kingdom Viridiplantae; phylum Streptophyta; class Pinopsida; order Cupressales; family Cupressaceae; genus Sequoiadendron; species Sequoiadendron giganteum. Next base: position 660,365,840 of record CM021105.1, on the reverse strand, counting down.
TAACAAAGAAGATTATTGGGCTAACAGTAGTGATGAGTTTGAATTCAGAAGGAAGAAGTTCTCTAGGCTACTAGTGAACTTGGTATGACTATGCAACATAAAGGTCGTTCCAGATCAAGTTGAAGAAGATGGAAATTTGATTCAAGGCCATAACTTTGAAGCTGTGAAGGATAGGCCAGTTGGAGAAGTGGATTGGCTGGAGGAAGAGAAGATAGAATTAGAACAAATCCAGGTTTATTTCTTGAATCGAGAGAGATGAGGGAAATAATAGATTGGTCCACATTGCTACTCCTTCTCCTGACAAGAATAAGGATAATGTGACTGGTAATGATTACAATGTGAAAACATTCAACCTAGGGCATGCTTCCATGGAATAGGATATTGAAGAATATGAGGGTTCTAGTCTTGTAATCCTTGGAAGATTAAGGAAGGAGGTGCAAACCAGGCAAGAATTGAAGAAGGAAAATACAAACTTAAAAGATATCTGCAAGAGTTGATGAAACCCTTTCAATTCAGTAGCTCCTCATCATTTATTGTAAGCTTCCTACCACAAGAAACAATTACTAAGTTAGAAAGGATGAAGTTCACTACCTATGTTAAAATGAGTTGGTTACAAGGAGTACAAAATCAGGGAAACAATGCCATCAAGGATATTCTTTCAACTGGTGGGGATGTTATGAGGTCAATAGACTGGTTAAAGAATGTATTGGCCTAGGATAGGGAGGATATGGATATTTTTCTACAAAATACTTGAATCATCATGGGCTACATCAAAGAGAAGCTGGTAGGGGATAGAATTCATCCTTCTTCCAAAGTAACAGAACCCTGGGAATGGTTTGAGGTTTTCGAAATAGGGAAAAGGGTTTTGAAGAAGGTGCATAAGGAGGGGAAGTAGATTGAGGATGCCTTGAATAAAATTTCCAACAAATGCATCTTCTTCTTCAAGGTTATGACATGGAGAAAAAGGTTTGTGCTGAAGCATCTGAGCCTCGAGCAGTTGAGGAAATGGTGGCGAGAGGTATATTCTCAAGTCAATGAGGACTAGCTCACCGAGCACCTGTTGGATGATGCAGCCACATACATTGTGGTAATTGATAAATACATGAACCTGAAGGTGGACTAGGATAGGGTGGTAAAGCAATCAAGGGATGATACTAATTCCATTGAAAGGAGAATGAAGGTGTTAGTTATGCCACCTATTGTCGACTTGGAGAAAATATTTTTGATGATACAAGATAGGGAAAATCAAGATAAAGACAAAGGGGAGGGAAGTTAATGCAACACCTCATCAGGATTTGTGCTTCCCTATTATTCCTCCTCTTCCTTTGCATGCATTGGACAGGGTTATGTTGGAGATCCCAGGCCGACTTGGATGAAATTGGTGCATTTAATGCACATTTAATTTTATTTTTGAATTCCTCTTGGCTGACCTATTTTTGGCCATTTGTTATTGTAAACCTAATTGGGCTGACATGTCTTAGGGGTTTTTCTATAAATTTGGCATTCTGCCTCATTTATAGAGAGTTAGACAATTTTTTATATTGGAGCAAATTGAGATAAGAGAAAGAGTTAGAGTTAGGATTTAGTTTTATCTTTCAAGCAAGTGTTGTAACAAAAGATTGGACTTTTTGCCACTTTGGATGATTTAATACAAGTAAAGAAATTGTGATTTTGTTCCTTCCTTGTGTTGAGTTTTATCTTGCATGGTTCTTGATATTCTATCTTTAAAATTGCTTATTTTTTATGATAAATTTGATGTTAGATGATTTGATGATGTTTTGGGTTTGATGCTTGAAGTGTTTGCAACAATCTCTAGTCCATACTTTTTTCTGTTAACTGATTGTTAGCTGCTAGTTAGCTTGGACTTAAAATTGTGCTTAGTTCGATTATGAATGCTTGTCCATTCCAATTGCAATAGGGTTGTTTTGAATGAATATGCATAATCTGAAAAAATTTAACTCCTTAGAAGATTGCACTATTTTTGTAAGATTGCAAACTTATTTGGGTCAAACAAGAATTAGTTTATGAGGGATTGGTCCATTTTGAGAATTTTATCATTTACATTGTTAATCTTAGGGTTAGAATCAGTCTTAAAACTCTCTTTAAAACCCTTATCTTTTGTTATTTCCTTGATTACTTGGGTTAGACTCAAGATCTGAAGTATCATTATATTGCTAGATCTTATAAATTCAAGTTCAACATTTTCTTTTAGTAAGGTCCCTTTGTGATTACCAACATTTTCACATTATCTTTGAGTTTTTTTATTTGCATTGTCAAGACTTGACATTAGAGACCTTAGGATTATCTCTTGAGGCTTGCTGATAGAGATTTAAATTTCAAGAGAGATAGGATATCATATTATGTTTGAGTTGTTGCTATGCAGAAAACACCATTATAGATTGGTGCTAGGAGGGCTAGAAGGAGGGCCTAAATAAGCAAGATGGATCAATTTTTGTCTGCCATTTCTCGTGAGAGGTTTAGAAGAAGAACCAGATCTACTCCAGGAGAAGAGGAATTTCAAGAATTCCAAGTTTCTACTAGGGAAAGAAGGACCAGGAGAAGGGGAGAATCATCATCCACCCAGCCACTCCCATCATCCCCATCATCCTCATCCTCATCAAAATCATCCTCATTAGATTTTGAAGCCATTCCTATTTCACAGCCCCAACCAACCGTAAATCAGCCATTACCGCCTCCACCTCCACCAATGGATTTCCTGGCCAATAACCCATCTCCCTTGATCTTCAATAATTACAATGTCATGGCCAAGAACCCTAAGCAATTTTTCTCTAAGTTCCACACCAATGATCCCAATAGGATGGCAGAGGAGCATATCAGGATTTTCCAGACCTATCTGAGGAATATAGGAATCAACCATGAGGATGTTGCATGCAGGATTTTCCCTTATTCCCTGGGGGAAGAAGCCTTTTATTGATATAATCACTTACATGCTACTTCTATCCATAATTGGACAGAACTAGAGACTGCATTTTTGCAAAAAATTAAAATTCTCATTAGTGCTAATGAGCTCTACATGCAATTTACCAAAGTTAAGAGGGAAATTAATGAGCCTATGAGGCCGTTCAATAATAGGTCTCACTAGGCATACACTAGACTTCAAAAACCTTATGTTTTAGATGACACCACCTCCCTAGAGATCTACTGTGAATCCCTTGACAGCCTTACATCCACCTTCCTTAAATGGGGGAATAATCCCCCAACTACCTTGATCACTGCATATACAGAAGCTGTTAAGGTCAACACAAATTTGAGGCAACATTTGTCGAGACCTTTTCCATTCTTAGGATTTGTTGCCCACCCTGGACAAGTCCAAGCTCTCAACTAGGCTTTGATTAATCATGCTCCCATTATAGATCTAGTACCACTATTACCTTTGATCCTATACCCAAGTCCTCCAATAAATCAAGCTCATCTAATGACCTTTAATCCTTAGCAAAGAGACAATCAACCCCTTTAGCCGCAACAACAGACTAGTTTTCCTATATATTTGCAGAATTCAGAAGTCTTGAATCATTATGTTGGTTCCGAAGGAACATCAGGATACTCACCCGGTAATGTGAATTTGGCATCATGCAATGGTCTAGATAAGGAATGGTTGGATGAGTTAACTAAGCAGGTGAAGAAACTGAATCTGGAGGTGACCTATCTAAGAAATCAGAACAACCAACTCCAGGCTGCGTAGAAGAACATGCAATCGAACTACAACAAAGAGAACAAATATGTTGCTAAAGGACAAAACTTTGATAGAGGGCAGCATTTTGAAAGAAATCAATATTTTGAAAGAAGACAAGGCCCTGGCCAAAAATTTGACAGGGGGAAACTAGGTGGATAGGGGTTCAATAGAATGCAACCACCTAGAGAAAATAGACCATGGAATACTAGACCTAATAATGGAGGAATTTCCACTCCATTGGATCAGCCTTCTACCTAGGAGAAGCCTCCAAGTGGTTTGTATCTAGTCGAAGCAACTTTGTTTGGATGGTGCAGGCTCCATAAGACAAGTCAACACTCTGAGTTAGATTGCCTTGAGTTTCAGACTACTACCTCCATCTTTCAATATGAAGTTGAAAAAAATTACAATAGTTAGGAAATTGTGCCCTCAAATCCTTATGATTCCCCAGTAATGGTACTTAACCATGCTCCATTCCCAAAAGGTGAGGAGAATGAACCGGAAGAAGAGTCCAATGACCAGGATAAAGAGATAGAGTCGATGCTAAATGAAGACGAAATCTCTAAGTTGTTTAATGAAGAGAATGAGTTGATAATGGCCCTTTGGATGAGAAGGAAGTTGGTGTTGAAGAAGTTCAAATGTTTCAGCAACCCATAAAGAAATATGATTTCAGGAACAGGCCTAACAGGAGTCCACAATCTGGAGGCCCTTTCACTACTACTATCCCTCCAAACAATTTCACTACTCCACCAGATCCATAAGCCAATAATAATCCATGTCACCCTCATGTGCTAGTACAGTACTTTGTGAAGAAAGGACAACCTGATATATCAAAGGGAAACAATGTTGAAGTATCAAAAGGAAAAGCATACTAGTTGCTGCAAGGAAGCTCATGCTGATATGAACATGGAGCAATTGGGCGAATATGTGACTGAGGAATTTAGAAAATTAAAGGTAACTCTTTCTAATTTTGAATTATTAAGAGTCTCTTCTATTAGGAATTCTTTCTTGGGTTATTTCAATTCCAACATAGCACCAGAGGGAGTAACTACCAATGAGGTAGTTTTTAGATCCTTTAATTCATAGGCACCCAAAGGCTAGGGCCAGGCTCCACCTATGGACAAGGGAAAAGATAAGGATAAGAGTCAAGTTGCACAAGCTTACGTCCAATTGAGTCTATTCTAAGGCAAGATGGAAACCCCTCCCTTTCTAATTTCTATTTGTATCTTAAGGAAGAATCTGCATAATTTTATGTTGGATTCGGGAGCATCTACAAATTTAATGCCTTTTGATGTTTGTAAATCATTGGGTATTACCCCTATAGCCTCTCAAAAGAAGGCCACTCAATTAGACAAGATGAAGGTGAGTGTAGTAGGAGAACTAAACATGATCCCCATGTAGGTTGCATCAGATCCTAGTGTGCAATAGGTGATCAACATTCAGGTTGCTGATATTCCTGACACCTATGGTTTGATTTTGGGTCAGGATTTCACTAAGGCATTAAATGGGTATACATCTATAGACCATTCTCACATGTGGCTACCATGGAAAGGAGTCCCAAATCAAATAAGGATTGAAAGAGAGCCTAGAATGAAGTATGTAATCACTGAGTACTAGAATACTTCAAATGAGATATTAGTATCAGAGGTCAGCATGGGGAACTATGTGTTGGTTGCATCAGTCTCAGATACAAAAGAGGTCTTTATGTTGTAGGGACCCTTTTATGAATCTGCATCAGAATCCAGTGGGTCTAAGGAAATATTTATGATTCAAGATGAATCCATCAGTTGTTCTAAAACACTAAGTGAGAAAATAGATGAAACTAATGACCAAAAGGATAGGCAAATCAGTTTGTTGGATAACTTCTAGGAGTTCATCTAGAGGTGTATGGAGAATTAGATCCAGCTTGGCAGGAATATGAATTTTGAAGAATTATTGCTTCCTAATTGGTGTCGAGTCCATGATGCTCCCCACTCTGAGTTGGAATGTCATGTATGTTAGACTGCTATGGAGAAGTTACAAAAGTGCATTAACCCAATCCCATTTATCAGGTCAAATATACAGAAAGAGTGAAATAATGACAAGGGTAAAAGCCCAATGCTTCCTAAAGAGCCTCCTAGCTACAGTAAAATGAAAGATGATTCGAAGCAATCAGGAACTAATGGATGTTGGATGTTAAGACTCAATGGATCCAAATCTAAGCAAGGAGCTAGAGCAGGGTTTGAATTGATCATTCCTAAATGAAAGAGATATTTTGCTGCTCATAGGCTTCAATTCCAATGTACTAATAATGTGGCTGAATATGGAGCTTTAATCCATGGGTTTTTAATGGCATCGAGGCAGAAAGTTAAGATATTACAAGTTTTTGGGGATTCTGAGTTGGTAGTTAGAAAGGTGAGGAAACAATATTCATGTTGTGACAGAAATATGACTAATTATAGATATAGAGTGTGGGATCTTATTGAGGGATTCAATGCTCTCAACATCTAGTTGATTCCTCAAAGTAAGAACCAAGTTGCAGATTCTCTAGCACAAGCGGCTAGTACATTGCAACCTTTATCACTTTTAGGATTGAAGAAGTTTACTATGGAGCTCACTTCAATACCTTCGGTACCTAACAACATTATCAATTTCCAGGTATTTGAAGATGATAAGCATATTCTTGATTTCATTACAAGTTGTGATGCATTTTCTTCTCAAGTAATTGATGAGGTGGAGCCTCAAGAGGCATAAATGGACTTGGTAGGGGTCATCAACCTAAATACCAATACTATCCCAAGAGGTATGGTGTAGTTAGAATGAATTTTTGATTTGGATAAGATAAAAGATCCGGAACAACAAGTTAAAAGGGAATCTCTTAGTAGTCAATGTGAAACATACAACATGGGGACACGGGATGACAGAAAAAATGTTTTTATTTCTAAGGTATGTACTCTTGAAGAAAGGAGAGGGATTATTGATGCTATACACACATATCAAGATGTGATAGCCTGGAGTTATGAAGACTTAAAAATATACGATACTTCAATAATTACACACACCATTCCCTTGAAGTCAAATGTCAAACCATTCAGACAAAGACAAAGACCAATTAATGCTCTATTAGAACCCATCATTCAGAAAGAAGTACAAAAGTTACTTACAACATGAATTATATTTCCAGTGAGGCATTCAACCTGGGTTGCGAATCTGGTTCCTGTGAGGAAAAAGAATGGAGAAATGAGACTGTGTGTGGACTTTAGGAATATTAATAGGGCATCAAAAAAAGATAATTATCTGGTTCCTTCATTGGATGAGGTACTTTAGATTGTCAATGGATCCAAGATGATGTCTTTTCTAGATGGTGTAGACACATAAAAATGACCAAGGCCTGCAAACAATATTTTATCACCTTTTGCCCTAGCATAGTTATGGCATTTTAATTATGTTTTTAACCCACATTCAACTATTAATTGAATAATTCATAATTATTTAATTAATTCATAATCTTTCATTCTTCATGATTATTAAATAAATAAATCTTATTTATTTATTTTAATATGTCACTAATTGTCAAAGTCTTCTAATAATTAAATAAAGTCATCAATTTATTTAATTAATCCTTATCATTAATGTCCTCCTGATTATTAAATTAATATATTGATTTAGTATGTCACTAATTCCTAAATCCTCTCTTAATTAAATAAATTCATCTATTTATTTAATTAAGTAATTGTCTCTTCTAAATTAAATAATAATTATTAATTATTTAATTGCCTTATGTGACATTTCCCTATTTTTAAATAAAACATTTTGTTTAAAAATGACTTCACATAGTTAACTAATTCTTCTTTTAGTAATTAATTTCAAAAATCAATTACTCATTATCTCACAAATCCATATTTTTAATTAATTTAATTCAAAAGGGAAATAATATTGTAAAAATAAAGTAATTGCTAAAATTACTGATTTTCTAAAATCTCATCCTCTTGTCTTCTGATTTTTACTAATTTCATCTCAATGTCACATTTATTCTCCACCATTGATTTAATTTCTTAAATTAAATCTTGTCCACACATTTGGGGATTGTTTCCCTAACCATAATTGAGAGTTGCCTTATTGAATCTTGACATTTGATTCTAGGGAATTTCTCAATCTCTCATCTCGTCCGTCCATCCAAGATTGCATTTTCTATAAAATGACAATCTTGATCTCATTTTCGGGATCGATCGCTTAATCTATTATTTATTTTTGGTAATCTCATTATTAGCATTCTCATATCACACATAAGCATATTATTACTCGCATAATAGAATTAACTTTCTAGTTTGCATAGATTTATTTATAAATCCTTCAAAGGCATTTGCTTAAGGGCTAGGCATATAGAGTTTGCTCACAAATCTAAGGGCATCCATCAACAACAACAAGCTTGAGGAGGCACAATGGAAATGAGCCATGGAGGAGAGAAATGGGTGAGACTGTTCTAGTTTCATTCATTTTCTTTCATATTCTCCTTTGCATTCCATTGATTGATTGATTAGTTTTATTGCATGCATGTTCTAACCAAGTTTTGTTTTGCAGGAAATATATTAATATCTTTCAAATCTTGTTTAGGTCTAGACATTTATTGATTGCTCACACATACAATCTGAGGGCATCCATTTTATCACAAACAAGTTAGGAGGTACAATGGAAATGAGCCATGGAGGAGAGAAAGGGGTGAGACTATTCTAGTCTCATTCCTTTTCTCACTATTTCTCCTTTGCATTCCATTGGTTGTTGGAAAATACTTTATATATGCATTTATTAGACTAACAATCTGGTTTTGCAGAATATTATATCTATCATTACATTGGTGAACCCAATAATCTAACACACATTTTGCAGGTTTTTATACGGCTTCGCATCTTATTTTGTAGGTACAAGTTTATGAAACCCCGTAACCACAGTCTCATGTGATGCAAGTGCTCTATTGAGCCGCATTTGCACTTGTGAACAACGCATTTGATACCCTGCAACGCATTCACGAGAACCTGAACCACAAATGCAATCATGAACTGCATCTGAAGAGCCAAACCTGCCGAGCCACATCTACTGCCGAACCGCATTTGACTGGTAAAAATTCATTATTTACTTGTAATCTTGATCCAACGCACCCGTGGCCAATTTTTCTTTTTGAGGGGATTATAATGAACCAACCCTAGGATAGACACTTAACTCGGAATTTACCAATCCTAGGATAGAAAATCTAATTTGGAATTTATCAATCTAGGATAGTCACCACACTTTACTTTTGTTTGGTTAAAATGAACCCCATGTTTTTGTGAAGCAATATCTTCACTTAGAATAGAAAACTTTCATTTGGGTTTAAAACTAAACATTTGTTTACTGTGTTTGTTTGGATAATAGTTATATTCTCTCCCCTTTACTGGATGATCAAAAAGCCAGAATTATCCATTTTTATTTTCATGCATTTCATGTTTTATTACAACCTTTAGAAGGCCTGCCATAGCGGGAGAAAGTACTCACCCTACAGGAACGACCTAAGTGGTAACAACTAAAGCCAGGGTTTCCAACCCACTATAATCAAAAGTGAATTTTGGGGAAACCTATATTCAATGGAAGTGGAAAGATAACCATCCCCAAAATATTTGTTCTAAAGATTGGGAGGTCTCCTGAGGGAGTTTATCTATTTTCCACGATGAACGGAAACCTTGACTAAGAACCATAGTGTAGAAGCCAGCCGTGTCAATAACCAAACATTGTTTCAATCACGGTGCAAGGGGAGGGAAGAATCTCCCCCCAAGACACTCACCATATAATCGCCATAGATTGTTTTCTCAAGGGATTCGGTATCCACTTCCGTCACCTTGAGTACACACCTAGAAAAGACAGAAACACGGGCGCCCTCTAGGGAGTGACATTGCTATGTGAGTCGACGCGATTTTAAGATGTGGGTTGTGATTGCGATCATGACATTTTTAACTATTAAGAGTGAGTCTATTTGAAGTAATTTAGTTTCTATGTGTTTTTCAACTATTTTCAAACAACCTTCAAACAAACTGAACATCAACAAATCTAAATCAAAAACTTGTCAAATCGGCCAAACGGTCTTCTATTTTTTAGAATTTAATTCATGCAACGTAATTGCTCTGTCAAACTGCAATAGCCATACTTTGAGCCGCAATCGCTCTGTCGGGTCGCATTTTCTCTATCCTGAGCTGCAATCGCTCTGGCAGGTTGCATTTGATCTATACTGAGCCGCATTCGCTCTACTGTGTCACATTTAACATATTTTGAGCCACATTCAATCTTTTGTGCCGCAATTGACCATCCTTGAGTCGAATATGCTCTGGCAAGCCATAATCGCCCTCGACAACGCTGCAATTGGTTGTCACTCGATGCATTTGCATAGTCAAACGACACATTTGCGAGTGTTAAACCACATTTGCTAGTGTCAAACCGCATTCGCTATCCTGAGTCGCATTTTCAAGTCCTAAAACCGCAATCGACTATCTTTGAATGCATTTTCTTGATAAAATGTCGCATTTGCAATTTTGAACCGCAATTGCTTACGGCTGAGCCGCATTTGCACTCCCAAACTACAATAGACCTGTCAAGCCACATTTGCAATACCAAAAGTCACATTTACCATTTTGTAGAACATCTGCTAGAATCTTGCAACACATCTGCTATTGTGCAACACATTTGATTCTTATAATGACACATTTGATAGTGAACCGCATCTAAAACCTCAAACGACGCATTTGCCTATCATTTGGAGAAATAGATTTCCTATCGAAAACCAGAGACCAAAATTTTTCTTGGCATCTTTTTCCAGTAGTCTCTGTCAGAAACTAGCAAAACAACTTGTCCAAGTCGTTCATCCTTGCATCTTTAGTCTACATCTAGCTTGCAATCCGTCATCCTCATCTTCGTAGGAAAATTCTAAAGTCCTTAAAAAATTTGCACACCTTTGGGATAGGTAAAATTTCCTTCCTTTTTCAAACCATTGTCTCAAAAATACATTTTCATTGGACCAAGTCAAAACAAATCAATCCTAAGTCATTGTCCTTTGGTGAGCTATTTCCAAACTCATAAGTCTAGTGTGGAAATCTCACCTTGTAATTTTATCATCTTGTCCTTCAAATCAGTCCTTTGACAATCCAAACCGAGACATTTGGCCAGACTTTGAGTGGTTAGAAAACCTTTCCTAAAAATCATTTGACATAAGGCATCCCCTTTTTATCACTTTGCATAGTCTTAGTCTCATTCCATCCACCATCATGTCTTAAAATCACTATGACATGCTTGCTAGTCAAATTGAATGCTAATTCAATAGTAAGGGTCAAACACAACTTGCTAGAGACTTCAAAATGCTATACCTCCAATGCAAGTCCAAATACACCTCAACCTCTAGTCCTCCAGCCATCTATCCCTCTTACCAACAATCCATGATTCCTAGTCCTCTGTCCATCTACTATCAAGATTCCCCTAACACCATCCATGGCACTCAGTCACAACAAACTTCCAATAGTCATACCCACCCTAACTTTGACAAGGGAAACCAACCCTCCTTTAATCCAGTCCAAGCCTTCATGTCATATTTTAGTCCTCCATCCACATCATATCCTAGTCTTCCATTAATGTCATATCCTAGTCCACCACCCATGTCATATCCTAACCCTCCATCCACATCATATCCTAGTCTTCCATCCATGTCATATCCTAGTCCACCACCCACGTCATATCCTAACCCTCCATCCACGTCATATCCTAGTCTTCCATTCATGTCATATCCTATTCCTTCATCATATACTAGTCCTCCACCCACATCATATCCTAGTCCTCCATCCACATCATATCCTTGTCAGGCGGTCATGTCCTATGCTAGCCCATCATCCCTTAACCAGGTCCAAAACTTCATGTCCTACCCTAGTCCAGCATACACCAATCCATTTCAAGACACTCCAATGGGTCTTGAAAACACATCTAGTCATGGTCTCCAAAGTCCCATCCCATCTCATAAACTTGAGGATACATGTCAAGATGCAAGTCCAAACCGCAACATTATAACATCACTGTCATGTCAAGATCAAAGTAGTCCATTCCATGACTCCATCTTTATGTCCATTCAAGAAGTTCTCCTGGACAATCAGGGCACACCAAAGACACCTATCCTTGGTCAAGATTCCATCCAAAACCATGTCATTCAAGATGACCCTATCCTAGCTCAAGATCTTATTTCCAATCATGACATTCAAAATGCACTCATCTTTGATCAAGATACTATCTTTGATCAAGAATTCCAAAATGACCCACTCTTTGACCTCTATGCCATTCATGATGAAACACTTGAAGATGATTCCATCCAAACTTGAAGTATTGACACTCCCAATTGTGAGACACTTGCCTCCATGGGACACATAGATGATCTACCACTAGAACAAGAGTATTCTAGCATGGACATTTATGAAAATGATCAAGCTATAACTAAATTCAGTAGGCTCTATGACAATGACCATGAAGATGGTTTTGACATAGACTTGGAAGAACCAACAACATAACAGGAGTCTGACATATCACCAAATTAGACCGAAGATGTTAATCAAAATGTTTTCCAACATATCAGTGAAACTACAACATCCTATCAATTAGGATCATCTAAGTTTTTTAAAGAAGGCTTTCTTACAGAGGAGAAGATTTCAAGCATTAATTTCCACAATAAGAATGGGTTAGCATTTTGCTTCCAAAGTTACAAGTATCCCATCACCAACAAAATATTTTAGAACATGCATTATCAAGGAAAAGGTTAGGCCTACATGAGCAAGGAATTATGGAACCCGTACAAGTTCAAGCACATTGCAGACATCAAGGTCTTGGCTATTCATCAATCAAAAAATCTAAAGATGTTAGTGGTCCCTCTTCGATACTAGGGGAAAATTTATCTAATACAAATTTCAAAATGGGTATCATGAGTATTCCTTGTAATAATATTGTTGCCAATACCCCTTCCCTCCACACCCTAGACCATCATTTTTTCATGAATAAGACCTCCATTTGGAACTAAGAAAAGTCTTACAAATACAAAATCCAAAATCAAATTTCAAAGGCCATCAAATTAGTCAAACATTCAAGTGGACAAATGAAGCTAAAATGGATCCCAAAACAAAATGGATCATGCCAAGAAAAGAATGAATTAGGCAAAGAAAATATGCCAAATTCAAAAGTCAATCAAAATGTGGAGCACAACACAAGAGGACTCCCACATACAATAAATGTCCATCTCCATCAAAATGGCCATCAAGAAAGACATATAAAAGTGATGGTTCCAAAAACCATCTTAACCCAACACCTAAAGTTTGGAGAATAACAGAAACTACATCCAAACATCCAACCAACCTGTCCACGTCCACCATCATCCATCATAATCCTGCATTCTCCTTAAAGTCCAAACATCCCATGTCACAAATCCGTCACATCTTGGAAGCAACTCTCTATCATAAGGAATCTCATGGCACTCTATTGTGATGTGTGTATTCTGATAAAGCCAACTCTAGTATCAAAAAAGATCACAATGACATCAATCAGGTGTATGCAAGCGCTATCATCCTGACAAGCCAACTACTTAAGAAAGGTCATTATTGGCATGTCATGGCACCAGTCTCTACATCAGCATTGTCAAAGGCTTCAACACATTCAGTGGTTATATAAAGCATCAAGACTATCAGGCAAAAATGCAAAAAAAAAAGAAAATATTGAAAAAAAAAAATCATCCCTTGATAAAAACCTAGCAAACAGGTGTCTTGGTGACACCAAAAAAATCAAAAAATATCAAAAATAGTAAAGAGAAAAATTTCATCCAATGGTGAAAACCTAGCAAATAGGCGCTTTGGATAAGTACCATGATGAAAACCTGGAAAACAGGCATCATGTGTAGAATAAATCATCTATGTGGACCATTGCACTTGGGGGCAAGTTGTCTCATCTCCCATTCCCTTCACATGACATTTACACCTACCCATCTAAACCTTATCATTTTCCAACCTATTTGGATCTTGACAAAGACTAAGGCGCAAACACAAATCAGGCTTTGGAAAACTTTTGACATGTCTATCTTTTGGTCATACCTTAGTTATTGAATATCATGTCATTAGCTTCATAGCCTCCTTTTTGCTATGCAACATCATCCTTGGAGACCATATATTAATTCTCCTAGTCCAAGTCATCAATCCTTCTTTCCTTATACCTATCACCCATCTTGGTTTCCCTTGTCAATGGTCCTACAATCCTCCATCATCCCATTTTATCCCTCCCCAAGTCATTTCAGATGCAACAATATGGCACCCTAGCACATTATCCAAAACATTACTTGGCTTTGTCCCTATACCTGCTACAGACTTTTATCCTCTTGTCATATCATTGTCATCTTCACGTTGTTTCGGGATGTGTCCTTCCCACGTCAAACAACGTTGTCATTGTCATCATCACCTGTCCATCAGTATTCAGCTTGGCTAGCAACAAAATCATTGTTGTCCTTGGATTCATGTGTGTCGGCATTATTCACATGCATTTGTCACAATTTTCCATAAAACATCAAAAAGTCATAAAAATTAGAAAAAATCTCAAAAAAGACCTAAAATTTTGAAAACTGTCTTGGAGAAAACACAAAAACAATCAAAAAATTGTCAAAATCCCCAAAAGAGCATCAAAGTCAGTCATATTTGGTCAGTCCAATCAGTCACGTCAGTCAATCTTTTGTCCATGTCAGAACTACATTGTCTTTGTACCTTGGCTACGTAGGCAAGATTCATCTTTGAATCCCCAAGACATTAGGTCAGTCCTTTAGGTTTGTCAAAATAAAATCGCAAGCCAAACATCATCGCATCTATCAAAATAATCATTCAAAGCATCAACATCAAAATTCATCAAAATCAGACAACATAGTCCAATCAATTATACAGTCAACATCAATTAGCTTGTCAAAGCATTTGTCAAATTGTCAATCTCGTCACCTTTTGGTCCTCTTCAAGATGTGTCCTTCTTAGATTTGGATCTCGTCAAAGTGTCATTTGCCTTTTCAAGATGTGTCCTTTCTGACCTTAGGCACCGTCAAACTGTCAAATCGTCAAAACTATCAAGCTTTCAAACAATTAATCTTCGGCAAACAACATTGGAAATACAAGTAAATGACTATGAATTTTTGGCTATTTTGTCTTATCTTTTTATTGACTTGTCTTTTGGTCATGTTACTAGCTACCTCGAGGATATCCCATGAAGGATTTAGAGGTACGATGATGTCTCATGACCTATTTTGTCTTCTTTGACTATTGTCTGTGGATTTGTCTTGACAAAAAGACTAGGGCAAACTGGCCTCTAGTATGAGTTAGGACATTCCTTGTCTGTGATTGTCTATCTTGCAATTGGATGACCTTGCACACCTTGGTCTATGTCATACCCTGGTGTTTTTTTTGTCCATTTGTGTCATTTTACCGCCCAATGATGATTCAAGCAACACCTATTAGTACCTTGGGAAATATTGAAGGATTCTAACATGCATTTCATTTTCCGCACTAACTTGCATTTCCTTCTATCCTAACATTCATCTTTTTCTCTCTACCATTTCTTTGTCTCATCATATTCTAGTCATCTCATCAATTTTGAGAGCACACCTGTATTCTTGGAACCCAACTATCCTCTAAAGGGGGCATACCGCTACCTCCTCATCATTCTTCCTCAACTTATTTTGCACTGGGGCATATTCTAGACTTGTTTTCGTTGCCATAATGTGACAAGCTGCATTATGACAAAGAGGGGAAAATGTAGACACATAAAAATGACCAAGGCCTGCAAACAATATTTTATCACCTTTTTCCCTAGCATAATTATGGCATTTTAATTATGTTTTTATCCCACATTCAACTATTAATTGAATAATTCATAATTATTTAATTAATTCATAATCTTTCATTCTTCATGATTATTAAATAAATAAATCTTCTTTATTTATTTTGATATGTCACTAATTGTCAAAGTCTTCTAATAATTAAATAAAGTCATCAATTTATTTAATTAATCCTTATCATTAATGTCCTCCTGATTATTAAATTAATATATTGATTTAATATGTCACTAATTCCTAAATCCTCTCTTAATTAAATAAATTCATCTATTTATTTAATTAAGTAATTGTCTCTTCTAAATTAAATAATAATTATTAATTATTTAATTGCCTTTTGTGACATTTCCCTATTTTTAAATAAAACAATTTGTTTAAAAATGACTTCACATAGTTAACTGATTCTTCTTTTAGTAATTAATTTCAAAAATCAATTACCCATTATCTCACAAATCCATATTTTTAATTAATTTAATTCAAAAGGGAAAGAATCTTCTACAAATCAAGTAATTGCTAAAATTACTAATTTTCTAAAATCTCATCCTCTTATCTTCTGATTTTTACTAATTTCATCTCAATGTCACGTTTATTCTCCACCATTGATTTAATTTCTTAAATTAAATCTTGTCCACACATTTGGGGATTGTTTCCCTAACCCTAATTGAGAGTTGCCTTATTGAATCTTGACATTGATTCTAGGGAATTTCTCAATCTCTCATCTCGTCCGTCCATTCAAGATTGCATTTTCTATAAAATGACAATCTTGATCTCATTTTTGGGATCGATCGCTTAATCTATTATTTATTTTTGGTAATCTCATTATTAACATTCTCATATCACACATAGGCATATTATTACTCGCATAATAGAATTAGCTTTCTAGTTTGCATAGATTTATTTATAAATAATTCAAAGGCATTTGCTTAAGGGCTAGGCATATAGAATTTGCTCACAAATCTGAGGGCATCCATCAACAATAGCAAGCTTGAGGAGGTACAATAGAAATGAGCCATGGAGAAGAGAAATGGTTGGGACTATTGTAGTTTCATTCTTTTTCTTTCATATTCTCTATTGCATTCCATTGATTGATTGATTATTTTTATTGCATGCATGTTCTAACCAAGTTTTGTTTTGCCAACAATGTCCTGATCACCTTAGTGTAGTTCAAAGGTGGGCCCTGTGTCTAAAGAGTGGTAGTTTTATGATGAAATGGGTTGTCTTTTATAAGAAAAATCATGAGGGAATTTATTTAAGATGTCTGGGGAAGGAAGAAGATACCAGAGCGATGATTGAATTCCATGAAAGATATGGCACGGGCCATGGTTCTACATCATCTATTGCCAATTAGATCCTAAGGGAAGGCTATTAGTGGCCTACTGTATTTAAGGATGCACACAACCATGTGAGGACTTGTGATGTATGTCAGACTCCAGCAAGTAAGAAAAAACACACAACCCTTCCACTTCAGCCAGCCATAGAGGTGAAACCATTTTCACAGTGGGGAATGAACTTCATAGGTCCAATCAACCCACCCTCTTCTTTAGGCCATAGGTATATTCTAACCATAACTGATTACTTTACTAGATGGATTGAAGCTCTTGCATGGAAACAATGTACTTCTGATGTGGTAATCAATTTCCTTGAATCAAGTATTATTAATCATTTTGGTTGTCCATTGTCTTTATTTTGTGATAATGGTCCTACATTTGCATCACTGAAACTTTCTAATTGGGATTTTGATCATGTAATCATCATAAAATTCACATCCAATTACTACCCTTAGGGTAATGGTCTAGATGAGTCCTCCAATAAGAACCTTTTGATGGTCATCTGTAAGTTACTAGAGCAAAATCCTAAGGATTGGCACACCCAACTTAGATTTTCTCTCTGGGCAGACTGTACCAAAAAGAAGGCATCCATAGAAACATCTCCTTATCACCTAGTGTATGGATTGGAACCACAATTCCCCATCCAGTTGAAGATCCCTACCTTTCAGTTCATTAATGAATACTATGACAATAAAGATAAGCGTAAGGCTCGTTTGGATGAGTTGTTACACTTTGAAGAGAAGAGAGATGAGGCCCTAGAAAAATTTACCAAACACCAAGGCATAGTGAAAATATGGTTTGATAGAAGAGCTAAGGTGAAATCCTTTATAATCTCTGACTTAGTTCTCTATTGGGATAAAGCCCATAACCGTAATGGAGAGAATGGTAAATTTGAAAAACTCTAGCTTGGCCCTTATCAGATTTCAGAAATTTTGGGAGATAATTATTTTTTCCTGAAAACCCTCACTGGTGAGGATATCCCATCGCCTATCAATGGGAAGTATTTGAAGAATTACTTCCAATATTGAGCTATTTGCAGCTCTCTCTTGTACATAGTTAGAGTAGGTTTTTCTTTCTTCTTTTCTTTGCTTGTTTGTTGTTTTTGGTTTGGTTAGTGTAGGTTTATTTTCTTTTGTTTTGTTTTCTATTTTGGTTAGCGTAGGTTTGCTTTGGTTGGTTTTTCTTTCCTCTTTTCTTTTGCTTTTGGTTTCTAGCTTTCTTGGGGCTGTTGCATCTATGTAACAGGTTGCTTGCCTGGGGTTGTTCTGGAAATTTCTTTTTCAAACTCTAGTCATTTTTTTGGAGTCAAGTGGGAGAATTCCTTTATCTAATGTCCCTTGTACTTATAATTAGAGTCACTTGTTTCAATTGAATTTTGGAATGTATTTGGGTCTCACATTATCACATAAATTTTAAGGATTTTGGAGTTGCATATGGTTCCTATGTAATTTGTCCAGGTGAAAAATCTTATATTCTGCTTTAGTGCCATTGTGGTCCTCATCCCTAAGTGTGAGTTTCATTCCTTACAAGGTGAAAGGAAGATTTAAAAGAATGTTAAAAAAAAAAGAGAGAGAAAAGAGACATTATGGAAAATCAAAACAAATCTTCACCTTATCAAGGGTATCCTAGTATCTCTACCGGGGCTATAGATGCCTGGCTGGCAGTAGAGATATGCTTGAGAGAGTCATAGTGATAACCTCACTGGGGCTATGGATGCCTGACTAGCAGCGAGGCTCTATCCAGGTTGCTTTTGAAGTTAGAACTTTTATGTAGCCCGGTCAGACTAGATCTAGTTCCTGTTGCACCTAAAGAATGCAAAATGAATGAAAATACACACACTTGGACCCTAGTACAGGAAAAGGTTTCCTTGCTTCTGATTTCTAAAACTTTGTTCATAGGTGACCTAATGTAAGGGCTGAAACCAAAGATTCTAGGTTCTTGATTCCAGTTTGTTCTTCAAATTCTCTGGAGCATTTCCTAGCAGATTCGCCATTTGTTGTGCACTTTTCGCACACACGCCCCACTAAAATTAGGGACCCTCTTTCTTTCTCTTTTTCTTTCATTTTTGGTGTTTTGGCCCCTTTGGTTTTGAGGATTTGGTTTCCTTGGCATGTTCCCAACTGGTTATCCTATGCGTGCAAATGTCCCTTGAGGGAGGCACTTTGAAAATTCTACATTCTGGGATCCATCTTAGGTTTCTCTCTATTTTTGGGAAAATTCCCCTGGGGCGGAATTCCCCAAACACCATGGAAACCTGACAGAGGCTGCTTTGTATTGTTTTCAGAAATTTTGGGACTTCATGGAATTCTGCTTGGATCGGATTTTCCAGAGATTCTGTCGTGCCTTCGGATCCCCAGGTTTACAGTATTGTCGATGCATTTAAGTGCCCCACACGGTCTTGCAATTTTCCTTTATTGAGTTTATTTTCATTTTATTTGGAGGTTTATGTCATTTTCCTTATTGTGGGATTGGAGGAGTAAGATTTTGGATTTCTACTGGTGGATTGTGCTTTTGAGCTCGTGGTTGAGGGTTGCAGTCGAGCTTTCTTGCATTCTGCCCCAATTTTCTGGGTCTCTTGTTGACTGTCACCACCTCGATTTCTTTGCCTTCATGGTATGTACATGCTACTCTCCCTTTTGATAAATGAATTGAATCTTCTTTAAGGTTTGTGTGGGTGTATGATTTGAGTCGGGATATCGGTGTGGTATGGTATGGTAGAAGTACTACGGTTACCAATTGTTGGCATGATGCCCTTCCTTGTGGGTCGCACCTTGTCTCCTTTTGCATGATTATAATTCAAGCAGGTCACTAACTCATTTGACTACAAAATTCAATGAAAATTTTTGACAAAAGATGTAAAATGAGATGATCGTCAGGTGCTTGTGATATTTGATGTGTAATTTTCATTTTTTTAAAATTTTATTCCCGACGTTTGTCGAAATTTCGACGAACCTAAATTTTCGTCAAACCTAGCTAACTGGCGCCATAATTTTGAATTTAATTAACATACTCAAAAACCTAAAAAAACCAAGTTGTATCTCATCAAATTGGAGAAGTGAAAGGTCAATACTAGCACCGAGGAAGAGTTTGGAGGAGTGAAAACAAGGTCAATACCAGTGCTGAGGAAGAGTTTGGAGTCAAAGCAAGGTCAATACCATCGCCGAGGAAGAGTTTGGAGGAGTGAAAACAAAGTCAATACCAGCGTCGAGGAAGAGTATGGAGGAGTGAAAACAAGGTCAATACCAGCGCTGAGGATGAGGTTGAGGGCACTCAGGTAAAATCGATGACGAAGGGACAATGATTATTGTAAGTTTGGCACCCCCATTCTCTTTAACCTGAAATGTTCATGCCTAGCGTGGAATTACGCTTACATAACATAAACTCAAACAAATGGAAGTTTATAGGGGAAAAGGAGCCCAAGTATATGCTAGGCTAAGATAGATCTAATGAATGGAAATAAAGGCATACAATTCTTCTTTAATACCTCCACCACAAACATATGCAAGGAAAGGTCTCCTCCCTTCTTGGTAGTGATAACCTCCTTCACACACAACCCTTAAAAATTATGAATAGAGGAATATAATCTTTGAAGAACTCAAATTTGATTCTCTCCTACCTGATGCAATATTTAGTAATGTTATCCTTAAAAACATTTAAAGTGATTACTAGAGGCACATAGACCAATTCTTCATAATAGAAGAATTTGATCATACTTTTCCAATGATGGCATTATGAGAAAACCTTAGGTTAAATGAAGAACCTTCATTTGAAGGTGATGTCGTCATGAACTTTGAATGAAGAACCTTCATTCAAAAATGATGACATGTCAAGACTTTCAAATGAAGGTATTTTTTATTTTAAATATTCCATGTCCAAAATGATTTATAAAAGGAACCTTTACATGAAGGACCTTCAAATGAAGACCTTAATTCAAAGGTCCTTCACTAGAAGATCCTTCATATGAAGGTTCCTTTAATATCCCATTATAGCTCTTAGATTTTTTATAGATTTTTTGCTTCGAAGTAGAGATTGGACCATTAAATAGTGTCACCATGACTCTACCAAGATATCCATCAAATTGATAAATCTTGACTTAACAACCACAAAATTCACAAGAAAAATGCCCTTGTCAGCCTTAGGGCATCAATTCAATGCCAAGTTTCTTGCTTTAACAGACCCTTAAATGCAATGAACCTCTATCATACCATGTTGCACACCAATCCACCAAGTTAAAGCTCCAAGATAGTGGGTGGATTGGTGGATGTCATTTGTATTTAGCCCTCAAACCCTTACACAGGCAAAATAGGGCAATCCCTATATTTGATTGTTTTCTCCCACAAAACAGTGATTTAGCACTCCTAAACAAATTCAAATGAAAGGGAACACACATATTTATCTACAACAATGATCTCAAAGCATTTCAAGCTTGTACGGATCCATACAACACAAAAGAACTTCAAAAAAATAGTAAATACACAAAAAATTGCTTCAAGAACGTGGTATTTGATATGAAATTTTGGTATTTGATATGAAATCATTAGGTAAGGCCCTGAAACCTTGCAGTGACTTCACAAAGTCTTGAGTAGGCCTTAATTGTTGAGGCCTATTAGCTGCATTTTGAGAATTTGATTTCCAGATTTTGTTGTGCAAGTTCAATATACTGATTTTAGGAGTCTAGCAGTTGGAAATCATAGTAAAATCAGAATTTAATAATTTGTGGAATTAGCGTTTGAAAGTGTTTTTTGGGGTCATTAACTTCATACTATCTTCTCTTTTGTAGGGGTGGTTGCATGCCGAATTTTTTTGGTGTAAAATATCATAATTATTATATTTTGTTACCTGTGTATGATTAAAAATTATTGGAGTGTGAGTTTGATATTTTTTGAAGATCTAAATATTCAAGCTTGGTAAAGAAAAATCATGTCAAATAATATTAGTCCAAAACAAAATGAAGAGACAGTTACTAGATTGTGGGCTAGATTGAAAAGAAAGGGTGATGGGAAATGTTATTGTTCTTGCAATAATTGCAAGGGCTTAAAGATGAGAAGACTTTTAATCACAACAGTTGAGAAACATTATAGGAAGCATGGTCACATTGAAGGGGGGCATGATTATCGTCCATTGGTAAGTTGTTCATTATATGTGTTTATATTGATTGAATTTGTAAATGTTTATATTGTTTTAACATTTGATATACATATAAAAAATAACTTGATCATGATCATGGTTTATTTGTGTCTATCATTATTATAAAGGTGGGGCGCCCTAGGGCACATGATATGAATTATCATGGCCTGAAGAATGTGGTTTTGCAAGCGGAGGAACATGGAGCTGTGAATAACGAAGATAAAGTTAATGATCCTATGGAAGAAGATGATCATGCGATAGAAAATACAATTGAAGATAATGGTACAAATACATTGATCCATGACACATGTAGTGGCACATCTGATCATGTTGATCAAGATGACTTTGATGATGTTCATGAATTACCTATACTTGAGAAGGCATACGAGCCCCTTTATGAAGGCTCCCAAACAACTCTTCTCTCTACTGTATTTTTGTTGGTGAACTTGAAGGTTATGAATGGTTTATCCAACATAGCAATCTCACGGATGTTAAGGTATGTCATATATGTCATCTTTTTTCATCTATTTTAATTGTTGTTAGTTCATCGCTAGTAAATAAAGGATGAAGTATGTACCATTAATATTCTGTATATTAAGAAATTATTTATTGTTGTAGACTGATTGGTGAATTTTTGTTACCACCATCAAATATTTTACCTCGCTCATACCGAGATTTACCTGGCATTATGAAAGATATTGGAATGGATTATCAAGCAATCAATGCATGTCCCAATGATCATATTATATATCATAAACAACATGAATTTGCAACAAAATGCTCGAAATGTCATATCAATAGATATCGAATAGATCAACTAACAAAAAAGGTGCCTCGTAAGGTTCTTCATTATATTCCCATTATTCCATGTATGCAACAATTATTTAGGTGTGAAAGCTTAGCGCAATTTATGGATTACCATGCACGTAAAAGAAGTGGAGATGACATTCTTCGAATATCTACAGATGGTTCTACATTTAGGGACATGGAGGAAAAATTTCCACACTTTAAAGAAGAACCTCGTAATCTCAGGTTTTCATTGGCAGCGGACGGTGTCAATCCATTTGGAGAGCTAAGATCTATTTACTCAGTGTGGCCTATTTTTTTTATCAACAATAACATTCCTCCATGTATGTCAATAAAGAGGGAGCACATAATATTGGAAATGATTGTTCCAGGTATTTGTTTACATCAATTTTATTTAACATAGTAGCATCTCATTTGTCTTGCAGTAAAATGGTTATAATAATTATGTAATGTTTATGTTCATTCAACTAGGTAAGTACCAAGTTAGAGATATGAATGTATATATTGAGTCTCTTATCAAAAAGTTACTAAAGTTATGGAATGACTTCACTATGTATGACGTATCTAGACCAATAGGACAAAGACAATTTCAATTCCATGCAATGCTTGTATGGACAATTCATGATGCCCCAGGGCTAACACATTTTTCTGGTATGTTATAACGTTCGACTGCATGACTTTAACGATATTTAATTTTATGAAGTAGATATGATCCATGTTTTTTAAATAATCTATTCATTATATATAATTATAAAAATTGACATATTTAATCCAATTATATATGATTTGTAGGTCTTCAAACAAAGGGAAAATTTGCATGTCCAATTTGTGGTCCAAAGATGAAATCTCGTCGTTCAAATTTTTTAGGAAAGCAGGTGTTTGATGAGTATAGGAACTTCCACCACAGAAATCATAAGTATCGAACTATTGAAAAACATCTTTTCAATGGGAAAGAAGAGACTACATCAAAACCATGAAGAATGACATCTCGCCTATGGAAGTTGGAATATAATAGAATTAATCGTCAAGGTTATACATGGGATCAAATTGTTTATCTATCATTTAGGATATGTTTTGAATTTATATTTTTATATTGTGTTGTGTTTACTCATGTTGTAATTGACAATGATTGTCGTTGTTAATTTGTTTAACTTATATGCTTCATGAAGGTCATCAAGGCATTAATGGTCGGCTACCACAGGGACTGAAAAGTTATCCCAGATAGTTTAGTAGGCTACCCTACTATGAGCAGCTACAAATTGTGCATTTGTTTGATACAATGCATATCAGAAAGAATATGACAGAAACGTTATGGAAAATATTGGATGGAAGGCATGACAAAGAAAAATTTGTCAAAATTTGTAGTGACATTCAAGAAGCCAGTCATGTAATGAAAAATTTCATTCAATTAAATAGCGATGGAGACCAAATTAATATAAGTGCCCTTCCTTGGTTATTAACGGAGCAACAAAGCAATGCTATAAAACAAGTCATACGAAAAATTCGATTTCCCACAGGATTTGCTGCAAACATAAACAATATCATAACAAAGAAAGGTGAATTTGGGTCAGGGATGAAAACACATGATTGGCATACCTTCATTAAGGTAATTATTCTAGTATATTATATATATATTTGTATACTGCATGTACTTTTCAGTGTATTATGTTTACTACTTTTGGAAAAATATTAATGAAAAGATCATTTTATAATTGTTGCAATACGTTCTACCTCTATCTCTCCTAGACAACTTCGACAATAATGTCAAGAAATTTATATATGATCTTGGAAAATACATGAGGTAAGTAGCAATATTTGTTCAATTCGTTGTATATTTTTGTTAAATCTCGTTAATATATTTGTGCCTTGAATCACTTGTAGATGGTTGTCATCTAAAGCAATCCATAAAGAAGATATAAATTATTGGAAGAGAAGAATTCTTCATCTAATGTGTGAAATGCAAAAGTGTCTACCTTTGACATTTTTCAATGCATAAGAACACTACCTCATACACCAAGTTGAGGAGATTAAATTGTGTGGACCTGCACACACAAGGTCAATGTGGATGGTTGAGAGGCACTTGAAATTTTTGAAGGCGTTGGTGAGACAAAGAGCACATCCTAAGGGTTCTATGGTGGAGGGATACATGGTATACCAGACCATGGTGTACATTATTGAATATCTTCCTAAGTTTGCAACAAAGATCCATGTAGATCGCATTTGGGATCCCAACTCCATTAACAAATTTGAAGGGGAGTACTTGATGGGGAAAGGTAGATTGAGGAAAGTGACAGGTAATTATAAGATGGTCATGGAGATTAATTACAATACATTTTACATTTGGTTTTTATGTATATTGTACTTATATAATTATTAATCTTCAATATTGATCAATTATAAATTAAGGTCGTATATCGTGGTAATTAACTAATTAAACGTCATTTGTGAATTTCAATTTTTTTTGATACAGTTGGTCGAGAGTGGGATGCACTACATTTGTACGTCGTAAACAATCTTGATTGGATGACGGTATGGATTGAATGATGTCAACAATCTGGTCGCACATTAACATGGGAAGGTGTGGCTTGATTGGTTAAAGAAGCTCATCGTAATGGAGATTCCAATGTTACACCAAGGGAAATTGATATAGCATATGGTTTAAGAGATAAATAGGTATGTATAAATATATTAATCACCCATATTATTTAATTATTTTGAATTATATTGATGCATATATATGTTGAGATTTTTTTCTTTGCATATATTCGGCCAAGAATAAATATGTTTATCAACTGGCGATATTGCAATAATTTTTGCATGTTTGACATATTGCAGGTGAAACACCACAAGGCTATATGGTGCAATGGTCATAAAATTCGAATCAAAAAGTTGGATGAAACGAAGAAAACTTGTGATTTTGGGATAAGTGCAGTCTTCTAGGTGACTAATGTTTCATCTAGAAGTGACATACATCCAAAAGTCTCAGAAAATCAATACTATGGGATTTTGGATGATATACTCGAGTGTGACTTTAAGTCCTTCAAATTAGTTTTGTTTTTTGTCCTATCATATAGGCTATGATTGAATGAAAATGATCCCGGGAGACCTGTTATTGAACATGATAATGGATTTACCATGGTTAATACAAGGTATTTTGAGCGAGCTGGAAATGAGCCCTATGTTCTTCCAAGCCAATGTGAGCACGTATTTTACTCAAAGGTTCCAGGTAAAGCGGGTTGGTCATATCTTGTTAGAGATGATCCAAGAGGAAGGCCAGTAAAGTATAATGCGGTGGAAGAAGATACTGAAGAAATAGAAGATGATGTAGATGATGATCAGGATCAACAGTTAGTTGATGATGTGCCCGACGAAGATG
Source organism: Sequoiadendron giganteum (assembly GCA_007115665.2). Lineage (NCBI taxonomy): Eukaryota > Viridiplantae > Streptophyta > Pinopsida > Cupressales > Cupressaceae > Sequoiadendron > Sequoiadendron giganteum. Next base: position 660,339,633 of record CM021105.1, on the reverse strand, counting down.
TCGAAGAGGAGGAGCTAGATCATGATGATGTAGGAGTTAATGTTCATGAAGATGATATCCGTGTGGATGATGACATTATCGAAACTGATATCAATGATGATGATGATGATATGACCAATCCTTACAATGTTGAATCTGGATCAGATGATACAGACAAAGAGTTGGATGAAGAAGAAGATCAATGACATTGAAATGTATGAGTTATGTGATTGTATTATCTATTTGATATTAATCTCTTGATAGAATTATATTTGACTTATGTGGTTACATAATTAATTTATGATGTTTTTAATTTTAATTATATTTGAATTATATTAGAATATGTTTAGTTAACAGATGTAAAAAATAAAAAGGATAAACCAAAAGATGAAAGCATGAGACCACTACCTTGTTAGGTGTATGGAGTCTAATTTAGATCTATAAAAGTTTAATCTTTGATGGAAATAATTCAAAGTGTTTGGCACACAGATGTAGTTTATAACTTGTATAAATGTGCAAGTAAATGAATGACAAACTCTACTTGAGATAGAATGACAATCCTAGTTATGTGATTCTTCTTATTGATCCAATTAATAATCTTCAGTTACTGTGATTGACTAGAAGGGTTTAATCTTTACTTGAAAGAACCAAATAATCACATCACACAAATACAACAAATGTGTATCGGTAAACTGAATATATATATGCTTGATATATCAATTTAAACAACAAATAAGCATCAAAATGGAGACAACCAGATAACTGTATAATTTCACAAATAGCTGATACCAAGATTAAGCCACAAGTTTAGACATCTTCATTAACTTCATCAAAATTCATACATGCATCTGAGTCTTTTAAAGAAAAGTTTCATTGCAAACTATCTACTGTATCTTTCTCCTATCTGCCTATATCTGTTTTACATTATGAAACAGATATAAATATATCAAAATTGTGAAAGGGCGCATCCTTTGAGAAATGTATTTTTCTTAACAACAATAACAAACTAGAAATTATGCTCTATTAAGCCATATATAGATGTTTGATAGATAATCTTGGTAAGTTGGCCACTTGTGTGTATCATCATCCTCCAATGCATTCCTTATGGCTATCTCCATTTTGAATGATACAAATTTTGAATTATGTTTCCTGCTTGACCTACTTATCCATAAATGGCAATTTGATAGTGGAAAGATATGATCCTAATTTGGTAAAAATTGTATATGCACTATCAAGGTATGAATTAATATGTTCAATTAAGAGATGTCAAATGAAATGGATAATACTAATGTAATGAAAATAAGGGAGACCAGTGCCTTATTGGGTAAAACAGAGTCAAATGAAAGCCTTCAATGAATGGTTCCTATCTAGCAAGTTCTCTAATTGTTTGGCATATAATTATGAGTTTATAACTGGTATAAACATGCAAGTATGTAATTGATAAACCCTACTTGAGGCAGAATATCAAATTTGATTATCTGATTCTTCTTACTGATCCAAATGAAATTCCCAGATTACTGTACTTGATTGAAAGAGATTTAATTCTTCATTAAAGAATCCAATAAATCAAATCACACAGAAACAACAAATGTGCACAAATAAATCAAATATATACTTGATACTTCAATTTAAATAATCAAGAAACATCAAATTGGAGACAATCAAATAATTGTAAGAATTCAACAAACAATTGATACTAGAATGAAGCCACTAAATCAACAGTCTTTCATTATCTTCTTCAAAATTCATACATGCAACATAGTCCCCTCGAATGTCATCATTGTAAAAATCTAGTGCTTACAGTAGTCTATCCTATCCTAATTCTACTATCTTCTACCTTCTTTTAATTATCCAACAAAGGATATTTATACATCAGTTTGCAAAAGGACGTGCCTTTTTGGAAAAGTTTAAAGCATAAAAAGTTTAGCAAATTCCCTATTAATTAATTTCTATTTAGCCATAAATGGATTGCAAACATATGCTCCGTATAATCCTGGCGCTCATGAGTATCAACATCTCCCAACACATCGCAGATCACAATCTCCATCATTATCATTCGCTCATTCTGCTCACATGCTTCATCCAATGTCACATTCTTCATAGTGGTTGTCTTCAACATCTCTTGGAGTATTGTTTCACATTCATTTTTCCACGTAGTCACTTCTTTCGGTTTCTCTTCATCATCATATAACTTGGTCAATCTATCTTCGACAGGCTCTATCAATCCTTGCACATCTCCTTGTAACTCCTCAAAGAAATCCCTGTGCCTATCCATGATACAATTAGCATTTTCAATCTCTGTATTACTAGGAGTATCCTTTTGCTCTAATTCCTCAATTTTTTCTTGGATTCTGCTATCCACTCTCTTGTGTTCCTTTATTGCATCCACATATTGTGAATGTTTTCCCTAGAGTTTGTTTAACCAAGTGGTCAAAATGACCTACCTTCTTTTGATTATTGCAGCGAGTGCATCCATTTTCCCTTGAGAGTATGTATTTGATCCTTCCCAATGGTCCTATTTTTGTGAACTCTCACCTTGGGTGAGCATCTTTGTTGGCTTTGTTACAGCACCTACCAAGTCTTTCAGGTGTTCATTCTCTCTCAACATCCTCTCATTATTGGTTTTATACATATCCCTTTCCCTGATCAATGCTTGGATTTGGGCTTCATTCAACTTGGCTATATTTATCCCAATATCTGCAGTTGCTACAGGATCAACCTCCCCAGCCTTTAGGGTTATGATATGTCTGAATTCCTTCTTAGTATCGATAACAATTGATTTCTTGTGAGGAGGATACAAGGCCCAAATCATCAATGTTTCATCATCAGGATTGTATCTTGATCTTGTGTATACCTTTGTCACCTTCTCTATGCTATGCTTGTGGATAGCATTGTTATCTTTTAAGAAACTATCAAAGACTAATGCAAAATTCATATCCAAACCTGGAAACATCATAACACCTGCCTTTTCTAGCATCTCCCTTCCCTTTCCAGGGGTCATATTAATCATCTCTTTGTCTACCTCATCCTTTAGGCTTTTTAACAGTTGATCTTCATTTCCTGAAGTGACATTGTCAACTTGTCCCCTTATCTCTTTCCCTTTTTCCTTATATAAAAATGTCTTAAACTCCGAGGTCTTTATAAATTCATCATCTAATATAAAAGACCTATAGTCTTCATGTCTTGTATCTACATCCATGGTTTCCCCAACATCTATTTCGCTGGCAACATAGGCATAATCCTGAGTCTTCATTCTTGATACCTTCCCAGATGAGATTTTTGGCCTATCTACATCAGATATCCCTTTAATGGAGGATAACAATTCAACATCCATCAACTCCTGATCATGTTTCTCAATCACCATTTCTGCTTCCTCTGCCTCCAGGTTCTTGATTATGTCATCAGATGGATGGGGTATATTCTGATATCCTCCAAAATTTATTCTTTATCTGGAAGAGTGGATATATCCCTCTGGATCAAAGTTTTTTCTTGATGGTGCCCTTCTCATGTTGTAGTGCAATAATTTATCCAAAATCAGATTGTAACCCTCTTTAGACAATACACTAAAATCACTAAAGCATAGTGTACTAGGCATGAAGGCCTATTTTCCATATGAACTTAAGTTCATGACACTGGAGAAATCCATTTGCCTAAAAATTTCTAAGTATGCACTTCTATTTGGGACTGTTCTAGGCAAAATGAATGGTTTATCCTCAAAACCATAAACCTTAATCATCGTAGCATTCTCCAAGCAATACCAATCCCCCCAGTTGTGGTCGATCGTTCCATTATAATCCCTAGGCCTAAGAAACCTTTTTACTTCTTCAGATAAAGAGTAATCACAAGGATGATTGAAAAATCTATACAAGGGTTTCACAAATAATTCTTCAAAATGCAGGAAATTTGAATTGGCAAACCTACCGTCACAAACAAGAGTCCATAATCGAATAGGAAATGGCTTACCTTCCTTGTTAGATTGATAAATTCATAGCTCCTGGGGCCAAAATCCTATCTCTTTTCCAAAATACAACACTAACTACATCAGCAGTGAATAATTCCTGAGATGGAGAACACAGGCACCATTCTTTATTGCCATCAAACCTGCATCCAACTCCTTAAAAACATGTGCAACATAATAAAATGATCTGGAATTGTGATATTGAATGTCTAAAGAAATCACCATGGGAACAACCACCATATGCTCAAGTACCTCCATCCCCAATACTTTCCCCACTGAATAGTAAGTATATTTTAGGTATGGTTTGAAAAGATCTACATGAAAGGGTGGTCCCTTTGGTGCAGGAGCACCTTAATGTCTTTTGGAAGATCTTAGTGATTTTTGGCTTTTAGATGGTTCTAGCCAGCCACCAAGGGAATAAGGACTATTTTATAAAGTCCCTAGGTTTTTTTTGAGAGTGTGTTAGAGTAGGTTTGGCTTAGATTCTGGAACTTTATGAGTTCCTAGGCAAATCTTGACAATTTGAGCATTTTGGCAATTTGTCCTAAAAATTGGAAAATAGCACTAATGATGTTCTAAACCCAACCCAAGGGTCCTAGCACGTGTGATAAATGTATATAAAGTCATCCAAACCCTAATACCTGAGTTGGAAGTCCATTTTCATGAATTGAGGCTTGGAGAGCATATTGTGTGAGTGGAATTCAACAACTTTTGAGTGAAAATTTATGTTTGAGCCTTCATCCAATACATAATGGATTGAAAGGACTGGTTTGATGCTTTGAGTCTTTATTTTTTGTCATTTAATTACTGTTTGAAGCATTATATTAGCCATTTAATTCAACTGGTTGTGTTTTGCAAGTTTTTAGTGTTCTTGGTTACACTGTCGGTTAAGGTCAGTTTTTGGAAATAATGATCCCCACTTGAATTTCTGTGGAAAGGCCACCATGACCACTTGGAATAAAGTAGGGTACTATATTTTTAGTGTAAATAATGTGTTTTGAGTCTTTTTTTGAAGGGGAAGAGTTGAATTCATCAAACACTAGGCAAGTGCAAGTGCATTCTGGCTAGTGGCATGGAGAGGACAGCAGTAAAGAAAGTTGATAAATGGATTGTTTTGTGTGAATCAAGAGAATTAGAGTGTGGGAACATGTATTCCTAACATTTTTGTGCAAGGAGGAGAGTTGGGGAGGTCAATGAAGCCCTCAAAGTTGCAAAAAGGAGCCAAAACCCTAAAAACCCTTGAATTTAGGGGGTATGAAGACAGTCATATGAACGGCCATTTGGGAGACCTCACACCTAGTAAATATTTAAGCCTAGGGTACTACTATAAACAATATCCAAAAATATTTTGGGTTTGTTAAGACCATTTTTGAGAAAAGCCAAGAAAACGGGTTCTAGGAGGCCTAATTGGGGCAAAAAGGCTACAAGGCCTAGAAGCTAGTTTTCTTGAAAGCGATGGCTAAATGAAGAAAGAATCCTAAAAGAAGGATCAGAGTGGAGAAATATCACCCTAGGAATAGTTGGAAGACCTATTCCAAGACTCAATAAAGGTTTGAGAGCTTTGTGGAAAAATTGAGTCCATGGAAGCTTAGTTGTGAATTGAGAGAAACGGTGAAGAATTTGAAATTGGTGGAGAGTCTTATGAAGTGAGAGGGGTTTAGGAGAGATCCATGAGTAGGGTAGAGTGTAATACCCTAGGGAGACCAAAGAATAGGTCTTGGGAAGAGCAAGATTTCTCTTGAAGTATAGGGCTCCACATCAAATTGGTATGAGAGCCAATAAAGGCTTGAGAATTGAAATTAGTGAATGACAGAGAGAAGTGAATCCATAGGAGAGAACACCATGGTGACCAATGCAGAGTTAGCAAGAAACTTGATAGAGCAGCAAGAGAAGAATAGGCATCTTGAAGAGGCTATGGAAGAAATGAAGCAAAAATTGGAAGAAGTTGCTAAATCGACAAGCAAGATGAAGGTACAGTTGGCAGAGGACAAAGACAAGGGTAAAAACCAAGTGGAGGAGGACATAGAACAAGCACCAAACCCTCCATTAGTAGAGGAACCCTTCCTCAAATCATTAAAGGCATTGAGTGGCAAGGAACTTGAAGGTGTCCCTGTGTTCATATGAAGAATGGATGCAGAGTTAGTTATGGAATGGATTGAGGGAATGGAGAATCACATTGAATGAGATGGAATTATAGAAGCACAAAAGGTGAAGATAGCCAAATCAAGGTTAAGAGGACAAGCACTAACTTGGTGGAAGTTTCTACAAGAAGAAAGAGAGAAGGAAGGCAAGAAACCCATAGGAAGTTGGAAAACTATGGTGGCTAAAGTAAAGGAGAACTATCTACCTGAGGACTATGACATTCAATTGCACAAGAAGAGACAAAATATCAGACAAAGAGACCTAGATTTAGTTGCATATACAGTGGAGTTCCAAAAACTAGGCCTTAGATCTAGAGTGCAAGAAGTTGAAAGCATCAAGGTTCCTAGGTATCTAAACGGTCTTAGATGGAGCATACAAGAGGGGTTGAGTCTTTTCACACTTACTACCCTCCATAGCTGCTATCAAATGGCTATTAAGGTGGAAGAGAAACTAAAAAAGAAACAAGATTCCAATACTAGAGATAAAGGAAGAGGTAGAGACTCTAGAGGTGGACAAAGAGGAGGTTTTGGTGGAAGAAGCCATGAGAATAGAGGGCAAGGTGATTCCATGGTTGGAGAACAATCCCATGAGTCAAATAGTAGAGGTGGTTACAGAGGTAGAAGCTCAAACAATGGAGGAAGAGGTAGATCAGGGGGCTTTGGAAGAAGTTCACATTTTGCTTCCATGAAATGCTACAATTGTGGACAGTTGGGTCATCCGGATTATAGGTGTCTTGACAAGCCAACACCTTCACAAGGTGAGAGGAAGATCAACTATGTTCAAGAAGAGGACTGCTCCAAACATTCAAAGGTGAGTCTAGATTCATAGAAAGTTGATAATCTCATGTTAAGAAGGATTTTGATCAAAGCACCTACCGAGGATGAACACAAACAAAAGAGAGCTCTTTTTAGAGTCAAGTGCAAGATATTAGGAAAGGTTTTCAAGGTCATCATAGATTCAGGGTCTACTGATAATGTCATCTTAGAGGAGGCAATGCAAAAGTTAAAACTCATCAAGATACCCCATGTGTGTCCTTACAAGGTTACTTGGTTGAACAAAGGGCAGAATATATTGGTCAATGAACAAGTTTGGGTTGAGTTTTCTATTGTAAAGTATCAAGACAAGATACTATGTGATGTGCTACCAATGGATGCATGCCATTTTCTGCTTGGTAGACCATGGCAATATGATAGGGAGGCAGTACACCATGGCAAGGAGAACAAGTACTCATTCAAGAAGGATGGAGTGACTTATAAAATTCAGTCTTTCTTAGAAGAAAACATAGTGGAAAATGTAGAAAATAGTGTCCCTTTGATGAGTGGAAAGGAATTCCTAAAAGACATCAAGGAGGAGGAAGGATTTGTCTATGCAATCATGTTGAAGCCAAAGGAAGAGGAGTTACTTAATCAGCTACCTATAACAACAGAAGTGAAGCGACTATTGGATCAGTTCAAAGACATCATTTGTGAAGGTACACTACCACCCAAGAGAGCAATCAGTCATCAGATAGAATTTATACCAGGAGCAACACTACCTAACAAGGTTACATACAAGATGACACCAGAGCAGAATACGGAGATAGCAAAGCAATTTCAAGAACTTTTGGACCAAGGGCTGATCAGAAAAAGCATAAGCCCATGTGTTGTTCTAGTGGTGTTGGCACCTAAAAAAGGAGGTAAGTGGAGGATGTGTACTGATTCTAGCACCATAAATAGGATAACCATTAGATATAGGTTTCCTATTCCTAGGATAGAAGATCTAATGGAATGTTTAGGCGGTGCTAAGTACTATTCCAAAATTGATTTGAAAAGTGGCTATTATCATATTAGAATGAAAGAGGGAGATGAATGGAAGTCAGCTTTTGAAACTACAGAGGGGTTATAGGAGTGATTAGTAATGCCATTTGGGCTTACAAATGCACCTAGCACTTTTATGAGGGTGATAAATGATGTCTTGAAGGACTTTATAGGAGTCTTTGTGGTTGTCTACCTAGATGATATCCTCATCTTTAGCAAAACAAAAGAATAACATATGAAGCACCTAGAACTTGTGTTGAGGAAACTTCAAGAGGAGAAGCTCACCCTAAATCTTGAGAAAAGTGAGTTCATGAAGCAAGAGTTAGTTTACCTAGGATTTGTAGTATCTCAAGGGAAATTGAAGATGGACAAGAGCAAGGTTGAAGCCATTCTTAGTTGGCATACTCCCAAGACAGGAATTGAAGTTAGGAGTTTCCATGGATTGGCATAATTCTATAGGAAGTTTGTGAGAAGGTTTAGTGAAATCTGTGCACCGATTCTTGACACCATCAAAGGAGGACTGAAAACTAAGTTTGTGTGGACCAAAGAAGCCCATGAAGGATTTGAAAGGTTGAAGAGGGAGATAGCTTCCCAACCTATCCTAGTTTTACCAAGTTTTGACAAATCATTCATAGTGGAATGTGATGCAAGTAACATAGCAGTTGGGGTTGATTAAGCCAAGTAGGCAGGCCAGTGGCATTCTTTAGTGAAAGGTTGAATGAAGCAAATTCTAGGTACTTATCCTATGACCTATGTTAGAAACCCTAGATCAGACATGCAAACCTAAACACCTTCCACAAAAGAGAAAACATAAAAAAGCAGAGCTTTGCATGCGAATGTGCAAAATGATATATTCAGGAATTTCAATGTTACAATGAGATGATTTGCTTTATAAAAGCAAAGTATGCAACCCTAATGTTGACCTAAAATTAGCTCAACCTAAGTAAAGTTATGCAAGTGTAATTAAATATTAATTACACTAACACCCCCCCATAAGTGCAACTTAGGGAGACTAAAATAAGCATGCACCTAAAACTAAGATGAATGCAAAAAAGCATGAATGGGTCCCGACAACTAGGCCTGATCAGGTACCCATGAAAAAATGCAATAATGAGGTAGAGAAGGAAAACCCAGTGGGACAACCCCCCCTACAATGAGATGACTGCTGCAAAGAAGCACTGGAAGAACACTGTGGAGTAACACTGGAACCGCAATCTGGCAAGCAAGGAAAGATACTTCTGTCTACAAGAAACCATATTGGAATCATAATAATGTGACAGCAGACCCGATGCCACGGAACACTCCAACACTCCAAACTGGAACAACCCTGGAATCCATAAAGCAACAGTAGATGATATGATGACGACAGAATCTGGAAGCCGTGAATCTCGATGCCGATGTCAAAACTGAGACTGAAACTCTTCCATGGGAAAAAGTACCATATAGACTCGGGAACAATGACCACAAATTTAGTGGCCCTCAAACTGAGATGGATCCGATGCGGATCACTAGCCATAGGCTCTCAATCTAAAGTGTGAACCAAAATGAATCTGGTATGTGTCAAGCTAAGACAAAATATGGCCAAAAGAAACTAATAAACCAGATTACAACCCATGCGAGTTTCCATCAAAACATGATGAAGATTATTATGCAAGAAACCCCCCCGATGGAACTTTATATCAATTCATTTATTACAATCCCCAATGACTGCAAAAGGAGAGAATGCCTAACATGCATAAACAAAAAACAAAAAAAGACCTCAGATCTGTGTAGAGGACTGAACCAGCTTTCCAATGCCGCAAGAATGGCGAAAAAAGGATCACCGAGTCAAAAGATATACCCTCCGAAGTGAAAAATAGAACATCTGAGTTCAAGGACCTGCAAAATAAAATTGGAGAAAAATCTGGAAAAACTAAAATGTTGAATAGATTGGCGCCAGAATCAGCTTTCCAACAGTATCTTGTTTGCAAAAAATGGACACCGTACGCAAAAGTTACGCCTGATTTTGTAAAAGTGCTCCAGAATGGCCAATAAGGCCTACAGGCAGCCCAGGGGGCTAAAAAAATCTCGGCCCCTGGTCCTGCATGCGACCAGGGGCTGGCGGATAGGGGGTTGGGGCGGAGCCCCTAGTTCTCCATAGGACCGGCGGGCGAAGCAGAAGGGGCCGGGGGCTGGGCGCATAGCGCCAGGTTCCCCATATGACCATGGCTGGAGGAGTTGGAGCCCGCAGGGGCTGAGCACTGGCGGGCGGAGCTGGATGGGAGGCGGCGGACCGGTGGAGCCACCGGCGGCGGTGGCTACTGGGTGGCTGCCTGGTGGCACGGCGGCGGCAGTGAGCTTTTTAACTAGCGGTGCGAACTTCGACGCATTTTTAATTTTTTTTCTTGATTTTCGTGAGAAAAAGTGCCTCGGAATGCGTGTTGGGGAGGCCGTACGGCTTCCCTGGATAAAAAATTTTGCCTTCCAGATCAACTTCACCAAAATCGATGAAACGAAAGGCGATCTTAGGGTTTTGGGCCGCTGTGAACGCAATGGTGACCTCCGTTTCTACTCAAAGTGCTTCAAAAAAATGGCTACCTTCAGAGCTTCCAAAAAATCACCAAAACTGAAACCCTCACAGATCTGGCAAATCATGGCCAAAATCTGCAAAATGAAAGCCAAACCTGACTTTTGCCAGTGCTCTGAATCCAACGGTGAAGCCCGATCTGATCCAAGATGCTGCATAAATGAACTCAAGGCACAAAATCCTCGAGGAACCCCGAACGAAATCTGCAATGGTTTTCTCCAGATTTTGAGAAGGGGTTGCATGTCAAGGCTCTAATACCATGTTAGAAACCCTAGATCAGACATGCAAACCTAAACACCTTCCACAAAAGAGAAAACATAAAAAAGCAGAGCTTTGCATGCGAATGTGCAAAATGAGATATTCAGGAATTTCAATGTTACAATGAGATGATTTGCTTTATAAAAGCAAAGTATGCAACCCTAATGTTGACCTAAAATTAGCTCAACCTAAGTAAAGTTATGCAAGTGTAATTAAATATTAATTACACTAACAACCTAGAGCTATATGCTTTGGTGTAGGCTCTTAAGAAGTGGAGGCACTACCTATTGCCAAAAGAATTTGTGGTATACACCGACAATCAGGCCTTAAGTTACATCAACACTCAAGAGAAGCTCAGTTTGAGGCACATCAAGTGGATGGAGTTTTTGTAGTCATACAACTTTACCATCAAGCATAAGAAGGGGGTGAACAAAAAGGTTGTTGATTCTCTTAGTAGGAGGTTGCTTACTATCCAAGAGATACAACTACAAAGCACAAGGGTTGAAGAATTTAAAGATCTATATGAAGGAGATTCTGATTTCTCAGAAATATACAAGGTATGTATTGATTTTGAGAACCATTTTCACAGTGAGTATGCTGATTACACCTTGAAAAGGTTAATTGTTTAAGGGGAAGCAATTGTGTGTTCCTAGAGGTTCCATGAGGGAGAATCTAATCCAAGAAAAACATAATGGCAGATTGAGTGGTCACTTTGGTTTGAACAAGACACTAGACTTAGTGGAGAGGTTCTATTGGTGGCCTAAAATGCAAAGAGATGTAAGAAGATATGTTGAACAATGTGGAGTGTGTCAAAAGGAAAAGGGAACATCAACCAATATAGGTCTTTATCAGCCATTAACCATCCCAAATAGACCATGGGAATGCATAAGCATGGACTTCATATTAGGGCTACCTAGGGCACCAACTGGTTTTGATAGTGTGTTTGTGGTAGTGGAAAAATTTAGCAAGATGAGCCATTTTGTTCCATGCAATACAACACATGATGCAAGTTAGATTGCACACCTATTCTTCAAGGTAGTGAGGATACATGGGTTGCCAAGGAGCATAGTTGCAGATAGAGATGTGAAGTTAATGGGGCATTTTTGGAAAACTCTTTGGAAGAGGCTAGGAACCAACTTGTCTCATAGCTCAGCATATCATCCACAAATAGATGGACAGACAAAAGTGATCAATAGGGTACTTGGAAACTTGTTGAGGTGCTTAACTAAGGAGTATGGACAAGGATGGGAGCAAGTTATTCCACAAGAAGAATTTGCTTACAATGATAGCACAAATAGGACTACGGGTAAGAGTCCATTTGAAATAGTTTATGGTTTACATCCAAGGGGTGTACTTGAGCTTAGAGATCTAAAAGGTCATGAAGGAATCAGTGGTCATGCTGATGATTTTTCTCAGTCAATGAGGGAGGTTCATGAGCAGGTAAAGAAGACAATAATATAGGCTAATTAAAAGTTGAAGGCTAAGAGAGATGAAGGGAGAAGAGAATTACAATTTAAGATAGGTGATATGGTCATGGTATACTTGAACAAGGCAAGGTTACAAAAAGGCATACCAAGCAAGCTACATATGAAAAGGATAGGGCCATGTAAACTATTGGCTAAGTATGGGTCAAATGCATACAAGGTGGAGTTACCCAAGGAGATGTCTATTTCTCCTATCTTCGATGTGAAAGAATTGGTGAAGTATAAAGGACTAGACATGGATGAAGAATAGTACAATGCTGAGATAAACAAGGATGTGGAAGCACTCAAGGTACCTGATCAGATCAGACCACAAGTGGACAGGATTTTAGACTCAAGGGTGAAGAAGACTAGGCACAAGACATACAAGGAGAACCTAGTGAAGTGGAAACATCAACTAGGGTCAGAAGCTACTTGGATAGCAGAGAATGAATTTTAGAAGAATGGAATTAATGAGGAACTCTTGACACCACAGGTTCCTTAACTTCTTTGTTGCAGGGGGAGAATGGTGCAGGAGCACCTTAAGGTCCTTTGGAAGATCTTAGTGATTTATTTTCTTGTAGGTGGTTCTAGCCAACCACCAAGGGAATAAGGACCATTTTATAAATTCCCTAGGTTTTTCTTGAGAGCATGTTAGAGTAGGTTTGGCTTAGAGTCTGGAACTTTATGAGTTCCTAGGCAAATCTTGATAATTTGAGCATTTTGGCAATTTGTCCTAAAAATTGGAAAATAGCATTAATGATGTTCTAAACCTGACCCAAGGGTCCTAGCACATGGTAGAAAGGTATATAAGGTATTCAAAACCCTAATACCTGAGTTGGAAGTTCATTTTCATGAATTGAGGCTTGGAGAGCATATTGTGTGAGTGAAATTCAACAACTTTTGAGTGAAAATTTATGTTTGAGCCTTCATCCAATAAAGAATGGATTGAAAGGACTGGTATGATGATTTGAGTCTTTCTTTTGTGTCATTTAATTATTTTTTGAAGCATTAGATTAGCCATTTAATTCAACTGGTTGTGTTTTGCAAGTTTTTAGTGTTCTTGGTTACATTGTCGGTTAAGGCCAATTTTTGGAAATAATGATCCCCACTTGAATTCTGGTGGCAAGGCCACCATGGCCACTTGGAATCAAGTATGGGACTATATGTATAGTTTAAATAGTGTGTTTTGCGTCTTGTTTTGTAGGGGAAGAGTTGAATTCATCAAACACTAGGCGAGTGCAAGTGCATTCTGGCTAGTGGCATGGAGAGGACAGCAATAAAGAAAGCTGATAAATGGATTGGTTTGTGCCAATCAAGAGAATGAGAGTGTGGTAACATGTATTCCTGACATTTTTGTGCAAGGAGGGGAGTTGGGGAGGTCAATGAAGCCCTCAAAGTTGGAAAAAGGAGCCAAAACCCTAAAAACCCTTGAATTTAGGGGGTATGAGGACTGTCATATGAACGGCCATTTGGGAGACCTTACACCTAGTAAATATTGAAGCCTAGGGTACTAATAGAAATAATATCCAGAAATATTTGGGGGTTGTTAAGACTGTTGTTGAGAAAAGCCAAGAAAACGGGTTCTAGGAGGCCTAATTGGGGCAAAAAGGCTATAAGGCCTAGAAGCTAGTTTTCTTGAAAGTGATGGCTAAATGAAGAAATAATCCTACAAGAAGGATCAAAGTGTAGAAATATCACCCTAGGAATAGTTTGAAGACCTATTCCAAGACCCAAGAAAGGTTTGGGAGCTTTGTGGCAGAATTGAGTCCATGGAAGCTTAGTGGTGAATTGAGAGAAACGGTGAAGAATTTGAAATTGGTGGAGAGTCTTATGAAGTGAGAGGGGTTTAGGAGATATCCCTGAGTAGGGTAGAGTGGAATACCCTAGGAATACCAAAGAATAGGTCTTGGGAAGAGCAAGATTTCTCTTGAAGTATAGGGCTCCCCATCACCCTCACTGTCTTCCATCGAAAAAGGCTTGCCATGACACCTAATTCTATGCAGAGGTAACCTCCACCCTTTATTAATGATGTCCATCCTTCTCAACTCACTTTTGAGCTCGTCACTTATTATTTTATCACTGCATATTCCCTCTATCCTGAAAACCTCAGTAATCGCATTCCTAGATACATGTATCAATGGATTCCCTAACAAATCACATATAGCCTTATTTTTCAAGTCATAATCTCTAGCCAGTAATTTTACCAGTTCGATATCAATAAAAACATTAGGGCACACCAATTTCCCTAAATTGAGCCTCCATGGATTGTATACCGGCTCAAAGCGATTTCTCTTGTGATAATGGAAATTGAATAACTCATACCCTCTTATTGGAGTCCAAACATCTCCTATGAATTTGCACTTGTCATCTAATTTGTCAACTTCCGCTTTGAGCTATACAGAACGCCTAGCCTTAGGCCCAAAACCAGGTAACTAGTCTATGAGGTCTTGATTCAACTTTCTTTCAGTGCCACCCGGTTACAATTCAGTCTTTTGCCTCTTTGTTTTTGATTGACTACTTTGTCCGGATCCTTTTCCCTTTGTTTTTCTTGAACCAGTGCCCTCCATATTAAAATTCACAAATTCTGAGAAGATGAGAAACTTACTGTATTTGTCTTCAAATCCAAGCGAGATGAATGCCTTTATCATTCTGCTCGTTCCCTTGCTCTCCTTCATTGTCAATTCCTTGAAACAATGATTTCAATTGAGCATATCTTGATATGCAAAATCTTTATGCTTCGTGGTGCCATTAATGTCTTTATTGAGACATGAATGCTGCAAGTTTTTTGAAACTCTTGCTATCACATCAGAAATCATATCAGCAAGACAATTCAAATCTTTGGCTGATCCGTCTGTTCAACATTCACCTATCTGCTAAGACGTCTTGCAGTTTCCCCGATATCACAAGTCTCTCTAACAGCTTCTTTCCTTTCACTTCTTATATCACCATGACCTTTACTGAAACAACTATCGCCCAGACTTAATGAATTGGGCCAATGGTTCTCCACCTTACTCTGAAAGCTCTTCGTCTCATCAAGATGTTTGATTTATCGCCTTATGTCACTGAGACCAATCTTTCATCTTGTCGACAAAATGATACTCGCCGTGATGTCTCCTAGATCTCCCCGCGGTGACATGTCTCACTGATACACTTTTTCTTCGGTAAGACAATGTGCATCGTCTCCTTGACACCTTTTATCTGCGTATTCTTGGTTCTGTCAGTGTAACCCGAGGGGTCGGTAAGACTTTTTGAACTCTCCCTGACATCACTTGTCCCACTGAGTGAGTCCTCCCTTTGCCTTATCGGCAAGACCAATAGCCCTTCGGGCAGTGTTTTGAAATCTCTCTCAAATGAACAAAGTCTCTCTGATAGACTTTACCTTTCTCCAATCGGAAAAAGTTAACTTAGCTCGATATGACCTCTCATCATCACGCTGATATCTTTTATCTTGTTGATAAGAAATACAAACCCGCATTCTTTTGGTATATAATTTTATCGGTATGACCCTTCTGATGTCATGCCAATATACTGAGGATATGTATATTGTCATCAATAATAATTGCATCAACTTATGCCGATATTTTTATATGTTAGAGATTTAGTGCCAGATGAATTTTATGGGGTTATATGGTGAAATATAAATCGAAATTTGGTAAAAAATGCTATATGAGGATTTTAATGTCTGTATTTTGAACCTTTTTTGGGAGACTAATAATCATGAAGGTTAATGAATTTTTGAAAATTTTATAGTTCCAACACTCTCTCAGCTATCTTTTGGGCCAATTTGGCCACATTTACTGCCAGGCTTGTAGCTTCTGTTGTTGAAGTTTCAGAAGCTCTCTTGATGATTAACCCTCCCCTTAGGTGTGGGCTAATATCAGTTACATTTGGCTTTCTACCCTGGGGTACCAATGCCCATATGGCCAGAGTTTCATACACCTCACTGAAGGTAGAATCCTACAGAGTTTCCTTAACCTCTTCTTCATTGTTTTGTATAGGGTGCTTGGACTATAAGATGGCATTGAATGCAACCGCATCAGCTATGTCCCATTCAGGCAAAAGTAAGACACCAGCTTGAGTCACAAGTCTTCTTCCCTCCTTAGGATTGATGCCTTTGAATTCTTCCATTAATTCAGCCTTGAACTCATCATCATTCTCTTGCTTAGACCTATCAGGTCTCGATTCTCTCCTACTCATGCATTTGTTCTCGTACTCTTCTAGTTTCATCCTCCAAACTAGTTGCAAGAATATAGGAGTCTTTACAAATGCATCATTGTCCAAGAATGCCTTGCAGGCCTCCATCCTAGGATCTTGTACACATTGCCCCTTTACATCCATGTTTTCTTTATCGCCTTATGTCACCGAGACCAATCATTCATCTTGTCGACAAAATGATACTTGCTGTGATGTCTCCTAGATCTCCTCGCGGTGACATGTCTCACTGATATGGTTTTTCTTTGGTAAGACAACATGCATCATCTCCTTGACACCTTTTATCTCCGCATGCTTGGTTATTTCGGTGTAACCCGAGGGGTTGGTAAGACTTTCTGAATTCTCCCAGGCATCACTTGTCCCACCGAGTGAGTCCTCCCTTTTCCTTATTGGCAAGACCAATAGCGCTTCAGGCAGTGTTTTGAAATCTCTCTCGGATGACCAAAGTATCTCCGATAGACTTTACCTTTCTCCAATCGGCAAAAGGTAACTTAGCTCAATATGACCTCTCATCGTCACATCGATATCTTTTGTCTTGCCAATAAGAAATAGAAACCTACATTCTTTTGGTATATAATTTTATCGATGTGACCCTTCTGATGTCTTGCCGATATACTGAGGATATGTATATTGTCATTGATAAGACCTGCATCAACTTATGCCGATATTTTTATATGTTAGAGATTTAGTGCGAGATGAATTTTATGGGGTTTTATGGAAAAATATAAATCAAAATTTGGTAAAAAATGCTATATAAGGTAGTTTAAAAGGAATATACTTATCTTCGATAGTCTATTAGATTCCAAATTTAATTCTTAAAGGTCTACTTCTGATTCCAAGTGAAAATATAAGTTAACCTAGGCATCACTATCCATATTTGTAAAGTATTGTGTTACACATGGATAAATTATTTCTAAGATATCTTAAGCAAATACAACAGATTTAGCAATAAATAGTGACGTGTCTTATTAAACTATGCCAAATCCTCATTTTATCCCAATAATTGTAAAAGATAAATTGACTTGGTTAATTTTTATATATAAAATGGGAAACCAAGGTCCCAACCCTATTACATAGCAAGCCCGGAGGATATGAAAAGAAAAACCAAAAAATAAGTAACTATAAATAATTAATAGAACAAAGAAAAATAGCACATAAATAACTAACAAACAACAAGAAAAAACTACAAGTTGTAGCATGTCTTTTGGGGAGTCACATATCCCCAATCTTCAAAAAGGAAAGAAAAAATATCAACCTAAGGGTATTTCTTTCTATCCTTCTTTAAAACAAGACTATCAAGATTACCCTTCAACCTTATTTTCTAGAACTCCCACACAACATTCTGGAGTAGAAGCATAGAATTAACCTATGGATCACCTTATTACTAAAATTAAGCACATTATTGACTCTTTTCTCCAAAGTTTCTAGAATTTGCTCCAAATAATTAAGAGAATTGGTGTTATGGCCACAATGAGAACATAAATGCATAAGATCAAACTTATTGTCCACCTAAATTCCTTTACCCTTGACATCATCCATGGCCACCATATCATTTCTAGGGACAAAATTCACATCATTTTCAGCCTCTCAATCATCCCCTATGTTAGAAGACTTAGTGTCATAAAGAACATTCATTTCATAAAGAACCTTCCTACCTTCAATATTGAACCTAGTAGCAGCTCTAATGGTTTCCTTTAAAACAAGAAATCTAACACCTCCCACAATAACCTTTTTATCCTTTCATGAAGCAGAAAATTATTTTGAAAGGACTTGACTAGAGCAACATAGGGACTCAAAGTAGGGATCCCGAAGCAATTCTACCCTCTTTAAAAATGTCATAGCATGGCATTATTTCTCACCTCCTTAGGGGATGTGAGTTTAGTGTGGCGTCATATATCCCCTATAGTATCTAAACCCTTGCAAAAAATATTAAACTAAGAAATATACATTTGGAACTTAGTAGGAAGAAAACACAAGCATTCACCTAAGAGAATAGGCTTCGCAAAAATTTGAGGCTTATTCACTATCATGCAAAACTAACTTGTTCATACAATCATACCATGGAGAAACCTCCCAACCATAAGTGACTTGATTGAAGTGACTATATCGTTATTTTTAAGTAAATGCATATTTATGGAAGCTTGGGCATAATAATTAGGATCATAATTACCAATACTAACATTATCCAAGCAACCTGCAAGGGGTTCATAACAAGACTATTTAATGACATCAATTTGGTTGAAGGAAATAGCATCCATTTGAAGACTTCCTCAAACATAATCACAAGGGATAACAATACCCCTCTTGAGCCAAAGCAATATGATACATAGACACCAACAATTATCACTAGGGTAAAACTCAATACCCTTCCCCAAGCACCCATTAAATGACAATTTCATTATTTTCATTATTAAGGTTATTGATAATACTTTGAGAAGTAAAGCAACTTCCTATAGAATGATATGGCCCAATGACATTAAAAATATCATCTATGTAATCATATAATAAGTCATTAATAGATAAAGGAAAAGATAAAAGCTAACAACTAATTAAGCAAGGATCATCTAGAGATGTCATATTAGGAAACCTCTAACAAATTCTATGGTGCAACAAGCCATATTATTATTAAACTCACCTCAACAACAAAGTGTTAGAAATGGGAAATCTTCCTTTGATGACATACCCTTTAGGTTCTAATTCATAAACTCATATGCATGCCCAATTTTTTCCACTTGTTTAATCCATTTCCAAATGAGCAATTTTCCAGGTGTGAAGAATGAAAGAATAAACCCAAAAACATGTATGATAGTAGAGGGAGTAGTTTATTTTGCATTGAATCTTCATTAGAACTCAAAGTATCATGTATTCCTTCTCCCATAAAATTTTTCATGGGAGAAAGGGAAGAATATTTCTAGTATTAGACACATCTATCCTATCACCATTTTTGTTAGAAGAAAAGAGTAAATACCAATGCCAAATCCAACACCATTTCTCATAGTGACCCTTTGTTGGACAAGGAAACACCAATGTCAATATTCACTACTCCAATCAATGGCTTCTATCCTTCTATTTTTTCCAAATATAGCTTGTAGGCCACCTCTATGACCAACCATCCCACTATCAACGTTGCCATCAGTAGCCCAACTATTCAATGGTCATTTTTCTAATGACTACTTTCTCACTCTCTTGGAGGACAAACGTGACATTATTTAGGATATTCAATGCCTAGATATTTTCTGAAAAGCTTTAAGGTCAAATATATAGTGGCATAAAACTCAATGTTATAGGAAATCATTCTTAGCCAATCCCAATTGGTTCAATTCCTATGGATAGAAGGGGGTTGATCATAATGAAGTATTGAGATTCCTAAGCATCTTTTTTACCTTTTAGGTTTCTCCTTCCTCTTTAAGGAAACATATCATTTCTAGAGCTGAGAAAAATTATCATATTAAATTATGAAGCCCCATTCTTTGGCAAGGAGATTCCATGTGTGTTCAAAAATTCTTTTTGCACACATTTTGATTACTCATGTTGCTAAGAACCTTGCAAATCCTCATATTTGAAGATTGAAAAAATCCAAAGGTATATTTTATGGCCTCCCTTTAACCAAGGAAAATGGTTTCACAAAGTATCCTAGGATTTTTATTATTTCCCTCATGACTATAATAGGCTTGGCTTACTTTATATTCACTACTCTAAATGGCGCCATAATAGGCCTCGCTTGCTTTATATTCACTACTCTCAATGGTGCCATAATTTTAAATTTAATTTACATACTCTAAAACCTAACAAAACCAAGTTGTAGCTCGTCAAATTGGACAAGTGAAAGGTCAATACCAGTGCTAAGGAAGAGTTTGGAGGAGTGAAAACAAGGTCAATACCAGCACCGAGGATGAGGTTGAGGGCACTCAGGGAAAATCAATGACCAAGGGACAATGAGTACTGTAAGTTTGGCACCCCCATTCTCTTTAACCTGAAATTTTCATGCCTTGTTTCCAAATATCTTCTCGTACATTGGCCCCCCCATTCTCATAAAATGGTATAAGATAAGACAGAAAAAATAAAATAGCTTAGTCTTTCACATTTTTATAGTGATTACTAGAGTCACATAGACCAATTCTTCATAATAGAATAATTTGATCATACTTTTCCAATGATGGCATTATGAGAAAACCTTAGGTTAAATGAATAATTCCTAGCTAAGTTCTTGAAATCATGTCCAACTGTATAAGAGAAGACCGCTTCTATGTGTACTTGGATAACATGGGGAAAGGCTCTTTGGGCTCTTTCATCAATCTACGTATTGTTAAATTTTAACACCTAAAAGTGAGAATGAAGAATCTTTCCTAGGATGGTGGCCAATTATGCTTCTCAACACCTAGATTACAAAATCCTTGTCAATATCATTGCCATCACAATTAAACCTATTGCTTGAGATATAGTCATATAGGTAAACAAATTGGCTTTCTTGATAGTAGATACATTCTAGACAATTCAATCCTTGCATCAGAGATTGTTGAATGGGCCCAACAAACTACTCATGGTGCCCTTACTATTAAGTTAAAAGTTTGATAAGGCATATGATTGCATCAAATGTCCTTTCATTTATAAAAGGCTCAAATGGATTTATTTTCAACCCTAAATTATTATCACACATTCAAAATTACAAAATACCAGTTAATGAAGAACCTTCATTTGAAGGTGATGTCGTCATGACCTTTGAATGAACCTTCATTCAAAAATTATGCCATGTCAAGACTTTCAAATGAAGGTATTTTTTATTTTAAATATTTCATGTCCAAAATGCTTTATAAAAGGAACCTTGGCATGAAGGACCTTGAAATGAAGACCTTAATTCAAAGGTCCTTCATATGAAGGTTCCTTTAATGCCATCCCATTATAGCTCTTAGAGTTGTTAGAGATATTTTTGTTTCGAAGTAGAGATTGGACCATCAAAAAGTGTCACCACGAATCTACCAAGATATCCATTAAATTGATAAACCCTGACTTAACAACCACAAATTCATAAGAAAATTGCCCCTGTCAGCCCTAGGGCATCAATTCAATGCCAAGTTTCTTGATTTAAAAGACCCCTAAATGCAATGAACCTCTATCATACCATGATGCACACCAATCCACTGATTTACAGTTCCAAGATAGTGGGTGGATTGGTGGATGCCATTTCTATTTAGCCCTCAAACCCTTACATAGGCAAAACAGGGCAATCCCTGTATTTGATTGTTTAATCCCACAAAATAGTTATTGAGAACTTCAAAACAAATGCAAATGAAAGGGAACACATATATTTATCTACACCAATGATCTCAGAGCATTTCAAGCTTGTATGGATCCATACAACACAAAAGAACTTCAGAAAAATTGTAAAAACACAGAAAATTGCTTCAAGAACGTGGTATCTGATATGAAATTTTGGTATCAACTCCTCCAACAATTGCAATGGAATGGGAATACAATATGATAGAAGTGGGATAAAAAATGCATCGTTTGAAATATCAAACCAATATGCAAAGATGAAAGAAAGTGCTAACCCCTTAAACTGAAAAAAGTTTCTTTTAACTTTAAGTTTGTTAGGTAGCCAATTCTTTTAAGTTATCAAATCCTATCATCATACATAATCAAAATATTGTTGTTTCAAATGACTATGAGCACTAACTTTCACTATTTGAAGATGTTGAAACCTTGTCATAGAGAATTATAACATTAATGCGACCACTCATCCTAAGTTAAAACATACTAAAAGTCTCCTAGCAATTAGACATAGGAATATTTAAGATGACTTAAACATTTTTTATTGCCAAAGCATAAACTTATGATGACTTTACCAGGCCTATTACACACTCCCTCCCCATTAACCACTTAGAAATGTGGAAACTAAATGTAAATTTTCTGCTATTTTTAGTCATGTAGGTGTCCAATAAACCACTTGGTGGTGTTTCCCTTCAAGTTTATTTACTTGAATGAAGAGCAAAAGTCCTTTGATTAAAAATAGAGAATACATTTGACGCCTTGGTTGTGTAACTGGTGGACCATAGTCACATTTAACACTTATTACAAATTTTGGGAGTTAAAAGATTAAGTAGATTTGATTTGTGATGGACACATTTGGACGGTAGTAACAATAACTTGCAATCTATCAAGACTTGATTACCTTATAACCTGTTAAATTCTAGTGATGAAATGAAAGATTAATCATAATGTCACATTTGGATCACATAACCATGAAAGAACTTCATCCAACATCCTTATGAGTGCAGTTACCACCAAATAGGTATTTGTCAGATTTGTCTTCCTCAAGCGAGGGAAATTCAGGAAGAGAAGAGGAAAGTGAGAGATGTAGTAGGTCTAAAAGAGGGAGACCAACTAGAGGTCAAAAGATTAGAAGAAAATTTTGTAAATGCATGGAATTTTTTCTTGCTGAAGGGGGGTCATGTTCTTATGATGATGAGAGAATAGGCGATATCAAGGTGCCCTTGAGGTACAAACATCTACGGAAACAATGGGTACCCAAGGAACTTCCTCCAATAAACACTGATCTTTGTGTCAATGAGAGGATATATCACATAACACCATCGTCATTACATGGTTTGGGCCTATTTTGCATGGACGACATAAAGGTTTGTTACGACAAAGTTACTGAGTTGATGGAGTATGTTGGACCCTGTTACAGTGACAAAGATTGGATGCAACTGGTTCGATATACACGAAGTATGCGTAGGTATGCACTATCAGCAAATTATATACAACTAAAAGATAAGGATCAAAATAAAGGAGTGTCTAGGTACATTGATGGGAGGCCAAAAGCATCAAGGAATATTGTAGGGTTTATAAATAGTACACGACCTGGGTCAAAAAATAAGCAACCCAATTGTATATTTGAGGCGCGAGAGGGAAATCGTGTATTCGTATGTGCAATAAAATCAATAACTGTAGGGGAAGATTTGCTAATAGATTATAATTTGAATCGCTTAGATACAAGGACAATTACTATGGGGGTGGTATGTACTATATACCATTTTACCCAACCTCCAATTAATGACTCCAATATACCATTTTATTATTATGTTTTTTCTTGTAAGCCTATTGGTTTCATTTCGGTAATGTTTTTTATATTTAATTTTTGTCATAGTGGGACATTAATCATACAAGGAAGGCTCTGACCTAGAGTGCATATTGTGATCCATCTTCAGGCGCTTCTATCCGACAGGTTTACCTCATTATAGTTGTACAAATTAGATACAAGCAAAATGTTTTATTATTATGTTTTTTTCATGAGTTTATTGGGTTAATTTCGATAATGTTTTTAATATTCTTGTTGCAGTCAGCTGATCGGGGAAAGGCACCAGTAGTACAGGAGAACATCCATATGGAGGTCGAGTCACTATTATGCGATGATGACATCGAATTTTCCACAAACCTTGCGAATATGATGAGGAAGGCCCAAAAAAAATGCAATCAAAAAATCCTTAAGTTGGTATTCGTAGTGCCTCAAACAGATGAGATAAGAGATAGGGTTAAACTATTGTCTGAGAGAGCACAAAACTTGCAATTAAGCTATCATAAGATCTTTAATTATAACATAAGTTCATTCATGGTTTAATATTTTGTACTCTTTTATGTCATGAACTAAAATATGTGTTGTTTTTACAGGATTATTTGTGTCCTCATCATGCTGCTGGCCATGATCAAGGTACTGCAAGTGTTTCTCGAGAAGTAGGGGATGGTACAAGTGTCAATCCTGATCTTCTTGCGCATACAACACTTTGTCCAACCCCATCATCCGTGCCTATATTGTTGACTGAAATGTCGGCAACACATACCATGCAGGCATTCGGTAGTCCACTATCTGGCAGTGAACACATGCCACTACATGTGTCACTACCTGTGGATACAGAGGCCGTTAGTATTGGTGATGTTTTAGCAGCATTTCCTGGATCTTCCCATATTACTAGTATGGGAACATTTCCAGTCACATTTGTGGTGACCGAGGATTTCCTTCCCATAAAGATAGAGAAGGTCCTAGGTACTTTAAATTTTTTTAATTATTATTATATATAATCCAATTGAAATTTACTTATTGATCACTCTTTATAGACTAATAATCCCATGATCATTTTGCAGGAAATGATATTTTTTATAAACATCTAAGTGATATTGTATTGGAGCTCTTCGGGCCCACCATACATACACGATGGAATGCCCAAAATCAAGATTTAAAAGATGAGCTCATTAACCATTTAGTTGTGTTGTTCGATGATAAAACATTCAATCGAACCAAGGTCCTTAAGAAAGTTGGTACCTATTTAAAGTATGTGAGGGACCAATATAGGTCACATTTAGAGAAGAACAGAAAGTACGAGCGTCCCCCCATGATTCCAGAGAGGGAGTGGAAGGACTTGGTGTCAGATGGAAAGGAGAAGGCTGAAAAGAAGAAAGGAAAGACACCACCGGGAAAAGCAAGGTATGTGATACTATCAACAATTTAATTATATACTGATTACTCTTTCTTTTTACATAATCTAACATATTTCAATTTTTTCATAGGTTGCCCGACACATCAAAGGCAACAGAGGCAAGACTAGAAAAACATGGGCAGCACAAACTTGGCTCTGGTGGTTATATGAAAAGAGTCGCACGATTTGTAAGTATCAATAAATGAAATATTGCATCCAAATAATAAATTGCAAAAAATTTTGGTTTTATCACACCATAGAAGAAAAATTCATGATCGCATGCAAAAATGCAGGGCTTTGATTTCAGCAAAGTGCCCATAGAAGAGGACCTGAAGATTGCCTTCCACTAAGGCTATGGAGCTCTGACTGAACATCTAAGAGTCGCGACTGGGCAAATAAAATATTCCACTGCATCCAACATGCAAGTTAATAAACTCAATAAAGTTTATTTCAAATTCAATACTTGTGCAAGCTATTCAATATTAATTTCTAGCATAATAATGTGCCTATTTGTTTTACACAGATAAGCAATGATAATACTGCACATGACATTGGAGTGCAGCCTGCTGAGGGTGGAGCACAACCTTCCGATGAAGGCCATGGTGTGCATCCCGATACTAGAGGTATTCATGTGCTATACAAAACACAATATGGATTAATACAATTAAACATATTTAATTGCATTTGGTGTATTAATTAATGTAACCTTTCTTGTTTCAAATTTAGAGCATGTAGAGCATGATCAACATGTTGAGCATGATCAAGCTAGACAAGATTAGGAAAATGATGTGGTTCCATCAGGTAAAGAGGACCACTCTAATGTTCTTTTAAACATATTTAATTGTAATTGGTGTATTAATTAATGTAATCTTTCGTGTTTCAACTCCAGATCAAGATTTAGAGGGTGTTCAACATGTTGAGCATGAGGCAATAAGACAATATCAGGAACATGATGTGGCCCAATCAGGTAAAGAGTGCCATTCTGATGTTCTTTTAATTAATGAATTACGTGTAACAATAATAATAAAACATATCAATTTAACATTTCTTTGCTATTGCAGCAGACCCCCCCTTGCAGTCGCATCCACTTTGTGAGTACACGACTAGGCATACATTAAGATCACGAGCAGATCTCAGAACAACTGAAGGGGGGACAAATGATTTTGAAAATGATACTCCACTTCAGCTTTTTTTAGCTGCAAAAAAGAAACAAAAAAAAAGTGATTGTAATCATATTATGACAAGTTGACAACCATATTTTTTATAATATGTAAAAACTGAAAAAATGAATGTTATATGTTAATGAATGAATGTGAATATGTTAATGAATAAATGTTATATGTTAATGAATGAATGTTATATGTTATTAATGGATGAGTGAATGAATGTTATATATTATTAATGAATGAATGAATGATTAATGTTATATGATCGGGTATGGGGAATTGAGAGTGATGTGAGGGGGGGGGGGAGGAGCCAAATGAGCTTCCACCTTCATGTGGTTGGCCCTGTTAAGTAGAGAATATTAAACTATTCTCAAAACAAAGAGAAGCTCAATAAGGTAAGTAATGCACTTTTCAATATAAGAAATGCATCGTTTGAAGCATCAAATCAATATGCAAAGATGAAAGAAAGTGCTAACTTTTCACTATGAACATTGTGTTGTGTGTGGATTTGGATCATAATGTAATGTTTTTTATTTTTATTTTAGTGGTCTCAAAAATTTGACTTTTGTGCATAATAGGTTAGTGGAAAAATTGACAGCTCTGAAGGGTTTAGAGGCTCAATTGAGATAGATACACAGATATTTGGATATTTTTGTTGATGGGAGTCTTCCACTTAACCATGATATTTTGTACCATCTACAGGTATGCTAAAATATCTCTATATACATTCATTCAACTTATTGTAATATAATATCTGACAAAAATCTCCTTTTCATTATACTTACATGGATTTTCATGCCCTGTTCCAAAGCACATGTTTTAAAATAGGAAAGAAGGATGTTGGCAAGGGTTAAGGAATTTGGATTTACACTTGCCAATTGTATAGTTTACTTCATTCATCCAGCATATTGCCTATGTGTTTCACATTTGTTGGAATCATATACTATAATTACAGAACTAGTAAAATTAAAATATGTAAGTTTCAAATATGGCATTACATATCTTTCTATCAATTTTTGAAAGAAAATATCAAAATGGAGAAGTATTAACAAAATAATCTGTATAATTTCTAAGAGATCAGGGAATTTTTTTGCAGAGTTATCTTGAATATATTTAAGACAAAAGTAACTTATAGAGATTGAAGCAGAATATCGGTAGTCTAAAATCACCAGTCAACACATATTAGTAGTATCTCAATTCAAGAGAACTAGGTCCACTATCCATTAGCCAGTAAAACCATTCATAATCATGCTCATATTGTTTTATTGACTATGTAAGAGCTAAGTATCCAGGATAACATTCTGTATTTTTCTATTGAATTTCCAGAGTGAAAATAATTTTTGGTTTGCAATCCTATTTTTTAATACACTAGCTAAGTATCCAAGATGCACTACAGGTACTCTTTCTCACCAAATTGCTCATTTTCCACAAATTTAGATTCTAGTGTGTAGTTTAATATTCACTAGTTTGATTTTTTCTTTTTTAGAAAAATTAGAATCTAGTTCGTAGGTTGTGCTTGCTGTCCATGACAGTCCCCTTGATCTCATGACTCAACATAGGTTTTATATTTTTCTCCAATTGTTGATCAACATCAAATGTGGCCATCATAATATCATCCATAGCCTCCATATTCTACAATTATTCATTGCTCATTTCTCATACATAGTAACCAAATAATGCAGGCCTAGAGCTTGGACTGCAGATGTATACAAAAAATGATAAATCCCTGCCTCTGTAAGCCTAATTAAACACAAAAAATGACATGTTGTTTGATATTTTAAATAGTCATGTGCCTATCCTTTTTCTAACTTGTAAACACTTACCTAATGCATACAATAATTTATTGAAATGCAAAGTTGAATGGCCTCTTAACTCTTGACACTAATGTCATTGCATTTGTCCAAACAGAGTTAATCATATTGTGATCTAAATTTTCATATCGAATTCTTCCAATCTGTCCTTTATGCTTCCCTCATGCTTCATCGATGAGACAAGATGAGTATCTCGTCGATGAAAATTCATCGTTGAGAGCATAGGCCAGTCCTCTTGATATATCTTCTCGGGCAATTCTGATCGTTGTAACAGTCTTGATCTTTCCCTGATATGCCTACTTTTGAACAAATAGCTTTTTTTTATTTTAAATTGTATTGTTCCATCGAATTTTCGATGGACCTCCAAAAGAGTCCGACGAATTTGCAGTATATCTGATGAACTTTCGTCGTAAGGACTTGCCTATTTCGTCGCACGTTCGACAAACTACTGTCATTATTTCAATATGTACTATGTTGCCAAGACTCATTCCGATGTAATTTTATCGACATCACATAGCAGGTTGGGTAGACATTCATAACTTACTCCGATGGTATATGTCTTGTTGATATGCTTCCCTCGTGCTTCGTCGATGAGACAAGATGTGTATCTCGCCGATGAACCGTCATCACTAAGACCACAATCGAGTCCTCCCAATATATCCTCTCAGGCAATTTTGATCACTATAATAGTCTTGATCTTTCACCGATATGCCTACATTTCAACGAATAGTTTTTTTTTTTTTAAATTGCATTATTTTGTCGCATTTGCGACGAACCTTGAAAAGCCTCCGACAGATTTGCAATGTATCAGATGAAATTTTGTCATAATGACTTTCCCATTTCGTCATGATTTTGATGAACTTTTGTCACTATTTCAATCGGAAGTATGTCGCCAAGACACTTGCTGATGTATGCTTATCAACGTCAGATAGTTGGTCGGGTAGACATTCATAACTTACTCTGATGGTATATGTCTTGCCGATATGCTTCCCTCGTGCTTCATCAATGAGAAAAGATGTGTATCTCACAGATGAACTATCATCACTGAGACCACAATCTAGTCCTCCCAATATATCCTCTCAGGCAATTTTGATCACTGTAATAGTCTTGATCTTTCACCGATATGCCTACATTTCAATGAATAGTTTTTTTTTTTAAATTTCATTGTTCCGTCACATTTGCAACGAACCTAGACAAGCTTCTGACGGATTTTCAATGTATCTGATGAACTTTCATCGTAATGACTTGCCCATTTCGTCACGAGTTCGATGAACTTCTATCACTATTTCAATCAAAATTATGTCACCAAGACACTTGCCGATGTATGCTTATCGGCGTCAAGTAGCAGGTCGGGTAGACATTCAAAACTTACTCCGATGGTATATGTCTTGCTGATATGCTTCCCTCGTGCTTCATCGATGCGACAAGATTTTTATCTTGCCAATGAAAATTTATCGTTGAGACAAAATCCCAATCCTCCCGATATAATATGTTAGGTAATTTTAATTGTTGTAACAGTCTTAATCTCTCACCGAAATTTGGAATACGTCAAACTTTTCATCGTAATGGTGATGCACTTCTATTGTTAATTCGACATTTTGGAAAAGGTATGCCACCCGTGCTCCACGTCATGTGCATCATTAGATTGACAAGAATATCATCATGCTTTCGATGAACGTATGTCTCTTCTCCAACACTTCAGTGGAGGTACGCCACCCGTGCTCTAGCCACTGCTCATCACTCGATCGACAAAGTGGGCATCATGGTTTAGATGAGATTTTTCCGCGAGTGCGACATTTTATAGTCCATCAGATTATGGACAAAAATTGAGTGATGATGCTGATTTTTGCAATTCATTGGTCGACCGACAAAACAACGTCGAAATTCCGACAAACGACTGTCGAAAATTGGGTTCAAATTCAGTAGTGGGTTAACCATTGCTTTGCCTTCATCTATTTAATTTTGAGCTTCCCTATTCTGAGCTCTGGTTTAACCTGAAACTCCTCGACCTGTGATGAAACCACATCTTGGGCGAAGTGGGGCTTGTCGCTATCATCCAATTTGATAATCGTCGTATAATTAATTGAGTCGTGTGAGGAACAATGAAATGAAGATAGAAAATCAAGATCCAAGCCGTGTTGTCATGGTGATTTCCTAGGGTTTCCTCTGTTAAAATCCTCACTCTTGTTGAGTGGATCTTATTTTGATCGATTTGAACCTAGATTGTTCATCTTGCATTATAATGAATCTAAATCCTGGGAGAAATCTCCAACTTCCTAATCATTTGATTGATCTAGGAAAAATCCTGATGAAGTGAAGGATTTCAGGTTTTCGAGCCCCTCATGGATTCCCTTTACCTCGATATTTCCCCGATTTATCCATCGCCTTATTGATTTCCCGAAAGTGGGCTCAAAGCGTGAAAATTGCATTGACTTCACGAAATTTCGTTCCTTCAGGATTTTCCCAAAATTTCTTGGTCCCTTCATTTTCTTGAAATTTGTCAATTGTTGTCATTTTCGTGGATTTCCGTCGAAGGTTGAATTCCCCAAAATCTTATTGAAAATGGAGAATTAAGAGAATGTATGAAATTTTGGTTGATGATTATGCATCTCATGATTGATTTGACTTGTTCTAAGATGTATCATGTGGTTTCTTGGTTAATATGATTGATCAAATGATGGATTGAGGGTTTCTTTATGGTTGTTTCACTGGATTCTGCGTGGTCTGGAATTTCTCAGAATTCCTCTCCAGCTCGAATTCCATGAGAGGGCTAAAAACCTGAACTTTACAATAAGTGATTCTTATGGGGTTTTTTGGGGGGTTTTGCTTATTACGGGATTTGTTTAAGGAATGGGTATATCATTTGTTATGGATTTAATTGAATTCTATGCTATGATGGATCTTTGTTTTGGTGTCTTTGTTGTATGTAGGCGGAATCAAGTGAGGTTGTTGCTGGGCAGAGCAAGGGTAGGGTAATGGATCCAAATCCTGAGGGCTCGAATATCTCTGAAGCAGAGAGGGTTAGGATAGATTTGAAGAGCAGAGTCCCTGAGAGAAAGATGACCTCCATTTGGTCAGGGATCACTAATACAAACACTGGGTTATGGGATTATGAGGAATCTAAGGCAAGAATGGCAACACAAAATCTCTCTCTGTTGGCCAAAACAATATTGGAGTCAGGGTTGGCACATGTGGTTGGATTTCATCCTACAGTCCAATGTTACAAGTTGGTGCTTGAATGTGCCAGGCACTATGACAAGTGCACACAGAGGATAGTTGGTCTTCAAGGAAGAATTGTGGAAAATCTTAACCATGTTTCCATTGCTTAGACCTTTGACATTCTTGATAGGTCTCATGTTATTAGCTTCGATATGGATGTAGCAAAGAAGTATTATGATGAGAATGTCATAAAATCCCAACAGTTCATCAATTCTTGGTTAGAGCAACCCAACTCCCACTTCTCCAAGTTACCCAAGCAGCTGTTCAGAGCTAATTTTAGGAAGGAATACTATGATGTTATCACACTCCTCAGCAGGGTAGTGGGATTGAAAAGTGCGGGAATCTTTGAGAACTAGATTTTCCATGTCATTGTGCGGATGGAGCAAGGTATGGACTACCACTGGGTGGGAATTATAAGTGCAATCATACATGAGAATATGTGTAATGTTTCATAGACAAATACCTTCACAATGACCTATTTGGTGTATGCACTTGCAAGGTATCATCCATACAAGGGACTGAGCACAAGAGGTGTGTTTGGGCAAGATGTAATTTATGAAGTGTACCCACAATTATACTTGGGTGGCACAAGCTATAAGAGGGTGAATGATGCATTCACCATGTACATCACCAAGCTATTGCAAGGTGCAAAACATTTTTGGATCTTAGACAATGCCAAGGAGTTAATTAAAAGGTTTAGAACCTGGTTTATCCAATTTCCCACCTTTTCATACATCAGAATTGATGGATGTCAGAGGGCTCCATAAAAACTCCCTTGGTACCCCAAGGATCATGTTGTACTTCTAGAGGTCACAAGATAGATCTATGACTTTGATGTAATTGTGAAGAAGGAAAAGAAAAAGACTGGATTTGGTAATGATTTTACTTTGAGAATAGGTAGTGGTGAGGCATGCCCTTCTATTAACTCAGCCCATGCTTTTGAAGAAGAGATGAGTACTCTTGGTCTTTCCTTCCATTCCAAGAGATCTAGATTTGACATAACTGGTGAAGCAAGAAAGAAGGCCAGCAGAGAATATATTCACAAGGATGACATAGAAGATTATTGTGCTAGCATCGGTGATGAGTTTGAAGTTAGAAGGAAGAATTTCTCTAGGCTACCAGTGAACTTCGTTCGGCTATACAATTTAAAGGTCGTTCCAGATCAGGTTGAAGAATATGGAAATTTGATTCAGGGCCATAACTTTGAAGCTGTGAAGGATAGGCCAGTTGGAGAAGTGGATTGGTTGGAGGAAGAGAAGAAAAAATTAGAAAAAATCATGACTCCAGTAATCAAGTACACCAAGCTATGGCTTAAGCACAAGATGTTGGAGTTGGTGAGTGAGGGTGTGCAATGCACCTATGATATAATGGGGGAATTGGAGTCTCACTCCGCTTTTGAGGAATCACCTCAACAATAACCCAAAGGTAAAACCAAGGTGGGCTCTCCTTTCAAGATTAAAATTAAATGTGTTCACGCAGAGAAGGCAAGGAAGCAAAGAAAGCCTATAGCTAAGAAAAGGAAGCATGTCTCGAAGAAGAGAAAGGTTGAGAAGATGAAGAAGAAAAATAAGAAGGGGATACTAGTGTCCCCTTGCCCAAGAAAAGGAGAATTGTGAGGTTTTCACAAAAAGAGAAGGAGACCTCTAAAGAAAATGAAGAAGTTGAACCCCCAGTGGTAGAGGTTGAGAGCTCACGATAAAAGACATAGGTATATACCAGGAGATCAAGGAATCCATCTCCCAAGGATGGTGCACTAAAGGGAAGTGTTCCCATGACTACTCCTTTCATTGAGTATGAGGATGACCCTCCTTCTCATGAGATTGACAATGTGCCAGATGAATCAAAGGATGTTGAGGATCCCCAGGATCAGGGAGAGCAGGAATAATTCCAAGAAGGAGAAATCTATAATGTTGAGGCAGAAATGGAGAAAGTTCTACAGTATCCTTTGGTGGCTTATGAGGATTCACCAGCAGGGGTTCATGAGGATAGACCTCCTCAGAAGGAGGAAATGCCAGCTAGGATTCCCTCACCAATGCATGAAAAAGGGGAGCACGATAAAGGAAAGGAGGATACAGTTGAGGAAATTCCTATGAAAGAAAATTTGGATGAAATGCACCCAATTTTCAATAGGATACAGTGGGACAAGATAATGTATAGTCGGATCCCACAGTCCTAGGATGGTTGGATAAGGAGTTGAGGATTAAAAAAATTGTGGTGGATGATACTCCTCCAAATTGCGATGAATTACTGGCAAACATAGGAAAGGAAAAATAAATAAGAAAGCCAAGTTTATTTCCAGAATCGAGAGAGATGGGGAAAATAAAAAAGTGGTCCACATTGCTACTCCTACTGCTAAAAAGAGTAAGGATAATGTGACTAGTAATGATTACAATGTGCAAACATTCAACCTAGGGCATGCTTCCATGGAACATGATATTGAAGAATATGAGGGTTTTAGTGTTGTAATCCTTGGAATATTAAGGAAGGAGGTGCAGACCAAGAAAGAATTGAAGAAGGAAAATGAAAAACTTAAAAGATATCTGTAAGAGTTGATGAAACCCTTGCAATCCATTAGCTCCTCATCATCTATTGTAGGCTTCCTGCCACAAGAAAGAATTACTAAGTTAGAAAGGATGAAGGTCACTACCCATGTTACAACGAGCTGGTTACAAGGAGTGCAAACTCAGGGAGACAATTCCATCAAGGATATTCTTTCAATTGGTGGGGATGTTATGAGGTCAATAGAATGGTTAAGGAATGTATTGGCCCGGGATAGGGAGGATATGGATCTTTTTCTGCAAAAGGCTAGAATCATCATGGGCTACACCGAAGAGAAGCTAGTAGGGGATGGAATTCTTACTTCTTCCAAAGTAACAAAAGCCTGGGAATGGTTTGAGGTTTTGCAAATAGGGAAAATGGTTTTGAAGAAGGCGCATAAGTAGGGGAAGTAGATTGAGGATGCCTTCATTGAATATTTACAACAAATGCATCTCCTTCTTTGAGGTTATGATAGGGAGAAAAATGTTTGTGCTGAAGCATCTAAGCCTCGAGTAGTTGAGGAAATGGTGGCAAGAGGTGTATTCTCCAGTCAATGAGGACCAGGTCACCGAGCACCTGATGGATGATACAACCACATACATTATGGTAATTGATAAATACACGAACCTGAAGGTGGACTGGGATAGGGTGGTAAAGAAATCAAGGGACGACATTAAGTCCATTGAAAGGAAAATGAAGGTGCTAGCTATGCCACCTATTGCCGACTTGGAGAAAATAATTTTGGTGATACAAGATAGGGAAAATCAGGATAAAGACAAAGGGGAGGGTAGTTAATGCTACACCTCATTGGGATTTGTACTTCCCTATTGTTCCTCCTCTTCCTTCACATTCATTAGACTGGGTTATGTTGGAGATCCCATAATGAATTGGATGAAATTGGTACATTTAATGCACATTTAATTTTATTTTTGAATTCCTCTTGGCTGACCTGTTTTTGGTTGTTTTTTATTGTAAACCTAATTGGGCTGACATGTCTTGGGGGGTTTTCTATAAATTTGGCATTCTGTCTCATTTGTAGAGAGTTAGATGATTTTTTATATTTTCGAGCGAATTGAGATAAGAGCAAGAATTAGAGTTAGGATTTAGTTTTATCTTTCAAGCAAGTGTTATAACAAAAGATTGGAATTGTTGCCACTTTGGGTGATTTAATACAAGTAAAGACATTGTGATTTGGTGCCTTCCTTGTGTTGAGTTTTATCTGGCATGATTCTTGATATTCTATCTTTAAAATTGCTTAATTTTATATGATAAATTTGATATTAGATGATTTGATGATGTTTAGGGTTTGATGCTTGAAGTGTTTGCAGCTAGTCCATACTTTTTGTCATTAACTGATTGTTAGCTGCTTTTCAAAGTTAGCCTAGACTTAAAATTGAGCTTAGTTCGATTATGAATGCTTGTCCATTTCAATTGCAATAGGGTTGTTTTGAATGAATATGCATAATCTTAAAATATTTAACTCCTTAGAAGATTGCACTATTTTTATAAGAATGCACACTTATCTAGGTCAAACATGAATTAGTTTATGAGGGATTGGTCCATTTCGAGCATTTTATCATTTACATTGTTAATCTTAGGGTTAGAATCAGTCTTAAAACTCTCTTTAAAACCCTTATATTTTGTTATATCCTTGATTACTTGAGTTAGACTCAAGATCTCAAGTATCATCATATTGCTAGATCTAATAAATTCAAGTTCAACATTTGCTTGTAGTAAGGTCCCTTTGAGATTACCAACATTTTCACATTATCTCTAAGTTGTTTTATTTGCATTGTCTAGACCTGACATTAGAGACCTTGAAGTTATCTCTCTGTTCATAGAGATTTACCTTTCAAGAGAGATAGGATATTATATTATGTTTGAGCTGTTGTTGTGCATAAAACACCATCAACATGACTGAGACGATGAAGAAGGGCTCGAGACCTGCCGATTGGGTAGAAGTGAAAGGTTCACAATTTTAAGTTCAGACATTGATAACGATGACAAATAGTGGACAACACTCTGCGGGAGTCAGCCCAAAAAGTTCGAGCAGTCTAAATGCCTCCCCGACAGTGAAACGTTGGTGAAATCCGCAAAGTGGGAGGGTGATAGATGATGACCATTTGGAAATAGAGCTAGAAAAAGAGCCAAAGGTAATGAGAAGCTTGCAAGGGTGGACCTATGATGGATGTCAACTAGGAGGGGCCATTTCGGCCAAGTGTTGAATTTGTTTCTATGGCAGTGGAAAAGGACCCCACAGAGCTCACAAGGTGGAAGGCCAGGACGAAACAAACATTTAAAACGGTGACGAAAAAGAGCCATCCATAGGTGGAATCCCACACAGTGGGACCTGTAGAGGGCATGAGTATTCCCCCTAACTTAGGATTGTTATTAAGTTCATATGGCAGTGGCAAGGAGATGGAATCCATCTGTGTGAACGAGACTGACACAAGTGGTGGTGGTAGCTTAGAATTCATCTTTCAAAGAACTGAGACAATGACGGTGGGAAGTCTACGGGTCACGAGGGTTTGATGGCCCTAGTTAAGAATTTCGACCATGGTGTAGAGTTCCACGTGGGCCAAAATGACTGATTTCCAAAGGTTTTACGATTTTGATGACATAGGTTTTACGTGGAATTCACTATTCAAGATAGTTTTAGAGTTCCCCCCCAAAAAAACTTAGCCATTTTAAAGATTTTAATTAAAAACTCAAAATAGGTCGGCAACAAAAACTCTGCCTCAATATCCCACAAGGAATTGTTGAGAATCTGGTGGTAAAAATGCACACATGGCGACAAGATCTCATGGGCACGGAGGTGGTGGAAGTAGGATGAGTGCTGACAACTTGCACAAAATATTCATGAAAATGACATCCCATTTTCTCTTATTTATAGAAATTTGTACATTAAATTCCGGTACAATAGTAGGCAATGTTGGTGGTCGTAGGTTTTCAAAATGACCACTTAGGACTCAAAAATAAGGGGGATGCAAACTGAGGCGAGGGAAAAAGTGACTCGACAAAAGTGAAAAAGAGAGGGTGCCCGTTCAAATGGGGCATGTGTGCTATAGGCACAAAAAATGGTGACTCCACTAGGGAAACGATCCCAAGCGTTGCAAGGATAAATGTTCATTTAGAACCTAGAATCTCTGGTTTCACAGACCAGAAGCTGATTTCCATAGGTGAACTAGGAGCTCAAGGGAGAAAGAGATCCTTAGTTGAATCAATATGCAGGGATATCTCAAAAGTGTGTGCATGGTGGATTTATTCCCTTTCCTCAAAGACCACACAAGCAGCCATTGATCAGGTTAAGGAAAGATACATAAGTTGTCTAACCCCAAAAGTAACTAGATATTTCTCCACTATCAGTCAGGCGTCCATAGACCCGATAGAGTTGTCATTGTGATCCCACGAACATTTTTCTATTGCCAGCCAAGCATCCATAGCACCAACAAATTTATTCACACACCCATAGAGTTGCATATTTTTAATTTTTAATTTTTATTTTCTTGATATTTTTCCTCTCTTTTTCTTAACCTTTAAGCACTGAAGCTCACAATGGTTTTGGAATCATAGTGGTCACTGGAGCATACTTAAGATTTTTGACTTGCCCATCCCTCTTAACAACTACTACATAGTTCCTTGTAAACAATTAAACTGTATTTCCATTCATGATCCAAGATAAGTGTAAGAGGATTCAAATAAGAGTCCCCTCCTAGGTCAATTCAGAGTTCAAGCAAGGAAATCAATTTCACGGAGACGATCAAATACAAATAGTTGGGAGTGAAAATTTATCCAAGGAACAGAAAGAGCAGGCAGTGAAGTCAACCATTTTTCAAACTGAGCATGACCACCATAGCAAGAACAACAACACCTAGTAAGACAAAACAACTAGGAAATGAGCAAAAGCAAAGAAAAACAACGACGCGAAAGGAAACCTAAACTAACCTATATACAATTATTTACAAAGGTGAAATATGAAAGCTTGGGCGAGGAAATAATGCTTGAGATGTTTCTCATTGATTGATAATGGGACATCCTTTTCAGTCAGTGTCTTAAGGTGAAAGACATTATCTCCTAAAATTTCAGAAATCTGAAAGGGGCCAAGACAGAGCTTGTTGAATTTGCCATGTCCCCCTTTCTTTTCATGGGCCTTATCCCAATATGAGAACAAATCAGAAATTCTAAAGGCCTTTACATTGGTTCAACGATTGAACCATATTTTGACCACGCTACGGTGTTTGGTGAAATTTTCAATGGCTTTATCACAAAATTCTTCTAGATATAACAACTCATCTAGGTGGGTTTCTTTGCAGTCTCCCTCCTCATAATAAGCATTGATAAATTGGAGGGTGGTAATATTTAGGTGGATAGGAAAGACAAGTTCTAGTCCATAGACTAGGTAGAATGGGTAATCACCCAAGGAATCCTTGTGGCACGTGTGATCTTCCCAAAGGGAAAAACACAACTGAGTGTGCCAATCTTTGGGGTTCTTATCTAGCAGTTCTTGATTACATTGATCAGGTTCTTATTTGTGGATTCAACTAGGCAATTTCCTTGAGGGTAGTAATTGGACAAAAACTTGAGGGAAATACCGTAGTCAAAGGACCAACTAGAAAACTTTATCAAGGAAAATGAGGGGCCATTATTGCAAACAAGGGCATATGGGCAACCAAAATGATTCAAAATAAAACTTTGAAGAAAATTAATAACTACCTCTGTGGTACATTGCCTACATGAAATTTCTTTTGTCCATCTAGTACAATAATCATAGGAGGTTAGAATTTACTTGTGTCCTATAGAGGATGGTGGGCTTACTGGACCAACGAAGTCGAGGCCCTACTAAGCGAATGGTCTTACCTCCAAGACCAGTTGGAGTAGAAGAGCAACATTTCTTTCTCTGAAAACAACAGTCTAGCATATGTGGCATGTTCAAACATTGTGATGTGCATATTTGAACACCATCAGTCAATAATACCCATCTTGTAGGATTTGATGAGCAATTGAAAGATTAGATCCATGGCCAATGCCAAATTTATCTTGAAATTCCTTCATTACTCGTATTGCTTCTTCTTTGCCCAAGCATCTGAGGTAGATCCCTTCATGATTTCTCTTGTATTGTATAAAACCTTGCAGCATATAGCTACTGCTTTTCAAACTAAGGGCATGCTTTTGGACTCCCTACAAGTGGGATGGGCACTTGTTATGTAGAGAATAGTATATGATGTCATCATACCATTCTCTAGGGGAGACATCTTCAAGTTGATACTACTAGATGATAAGCTCGGGTCTTGCTTCAATTAATTCTTCAACGATCATTTGGGTAAGGGCCTTCCCTCTTACCAATTTCATCAGCTAAATCTCAATGTTGTATTCTTGCATCAAAGTAACCCATTTTTCTCTTCTTTCTCCTAGCCCATCTTTTATTAGCAATGTCTTCACTACCGGTTTAGGTACTATGGA